>JXCR01144515.1:0-132964 GCA_002079205.1 Phalaenopsis hybrid cultivar
TGGAGCATTGTGCCGAAACCCTAGCAGAGCAACCAGGGAGACAGCCGCCAACCTTCATGATTGTTATATATATGTATTCAAATACAAATATATATATATATATATAGTTTAGATATAATTGAATTTATTCAAGTATAATACCAAACTTTATTCAAGTATAAATTATGATTCCACAAGCTTTATTCAAGTATAATACCAAACTTCGAGGTAGCTCATCAATCCATTTTCAATGATCCTTACACTAATACATTTTCTGTTAAGAATGGTTCTAGAGTTGGGGAGTTGTTACAAATACATTTTCTGGAAAATTTGAAGGATGTTATGAAAAAGGTGCACCATGGCCATGCTTGCGTTTAGATGGTTGTTGGAAATCAAAGTTGATTCTGCATTGGGATGGCTGATGGCAATGCATATAGATCAATTGGTGTAGGGATTAATGCTGCCTATAGTTCAATTAGTGAGTCAATGTTCTGCGCCATTTGTCTTTAATTGTTTTATTGAATGGGCACGTTTAGATTCAAAAAGAGGCAAAATAGAAGTTTAATGGCTTCATCTCTTTGTTTTCTCTTGAAAGATTTGGAAATGAATGAGCTGCAGTTATGAATTTCATTTTAGTATTATTGAGTGTGTGGAGTGATTATGAATTGCTGCAGAATTCAATTAGCTTTAGAAATGAATTGCAAAAAGAGTATTTGAAATGAATGAACTGCAACTCAAATATTTTGGTTCTAAAATATTGTCATTTTGTTTGAGAAAACTACAAATTCTGCGTGACAAATTATTCATTTAACTAAAAAAATTTGTAAATTAGCTGTTTACAAAGCACACAAACCAAACAGCTAAACAACTTATCCAGAACAGGGGCATAATAGTCATTTATCCATAATCAGTTGTTTTCCAAACGCACAAACCAAACAACCCACCAACTTATCTAGATCAGCTGTTCATCAGCAGATTATCAGGATAAGCTGTTTATCAGCATAAGCTGGATAAGCTGCAGCTGCCCTAAACAGACCCTAAGTCACTACTAAGCCCTTAAGACCTAGGTGAGTGTCTTAATTTGTTTTGAAAGGTTAAGCTTTAGGTAGTCATGATTCACTATTTGAATTTCATTTCAAAATCAAATAGGGGTATTAAATTGATTAATTATTGACTTCAAAGGTCATACTCCAAGTCCTAGGTTCATTTTATTTTAATAAACTTCCAAATTTTAATATTTTAGAAATTTATTAACTTATCTTTTCAGTTAAGAAAGTGAGTTTTGTTTCTACCAATTAACCCCTTGTGTTTCAAACATCCAAATTAAGATCAAAGGTTGCCTATTTCCTTACTTGAATTAAGCCTAAATGTTAATTAAGGCTAAATTTCCAAAATTACACATTTGCCCCCAAGGCTCTAATAATTCATAATTCATCAAATTCAACCCAAATGACTTTAAAATTTTTATCCTACCTCATTCATGAGTCAACTAAGACATCAAAGGATAAAATGTGATTTTTGAAAATTTAACTTAATTTATATAATTATTTTCATGCAAAAATAGTCTTTTTAAAGAAGAATTCCTAACTTGACAAAGGTAAATGCTAATCACTTGAAATTTTTACTAGAGGTAGACCTAGGCCAAAGAAACCTTTGAATTTTAAGAATTATTTTAATTTCTGAGATTTTTATTAAAATATAAAATATTTTAATTGGGAAAAATTAAGTTCTTTTTTTTTTGAAAAATCTTTCTGAGGTCAGAGAACCCAAAAGAAAAAATTTTATATTTTTCTGAGTTTTATTTGATTTATTGGAATTATTTTAGTGAAAACCCATTTTTAGCCTTTTTAAAAATTATTTTTGAGCTTCAAAATTCAATACCTTTATTTAAAAAATCAGGAAAATATCCCAATTATTCCTAAGTTCTTAGGAAGCAAATTAGAACATTTCCATGAATTTTATTTTTTTTGTGATTTTTATGGATTTTTAATTATTTAAACATTTAAAATAGGCTAAAAATGAAATTTTTATTTTAAATACAATTTTTTTTTTAAAAAATACCCCTGATCAAAGAGAACTCAAAAAACCAAATTTTATAAATTTTCAAGATATATTTTAATTATTAAAAATTATTTTAGTGCCAAAGATGATATTTATCTTTAAAAATCAATTTAAGTTATCAAATGAACTCAAAATTCTTTAGAATTTTTATGGTGAGTTTTCTGGATCCTAAACAATAGTGAAGATAAAAAATCAAGTCATTTTGTTGTTTTGTATTTTTTTTAAATTAATTATCTTTGTGATTTAGGGTTTGTAAAGATTAGGTGTATTTTGAATTACTTGACTCATGAGAAATTTTCCTAAAGGCTCTCTGGTCATAATAAACCTTCCAAAAAATTTTTAGATTTTTTCTAAGCAACATGCTAATTTCCATGAATATTTTAAGTAAATAATGCACATAAACTTGAAAAAATATGATTCTCTATCTAAGGACCTCCAGTGACTTTGGAAAAATTAAGGAATGTTCCTTAAGACAGATGCAACAACATTGTAAAATTTCAGGCCATGGTTATATTACTACATGCATGAAGAATCAAAATATCCAAATCAGTGTTTAATTAATTAAAAATAAAATATGCACTAAATGGAATTAAAATTATTTCCAAATTATTCTCCTTTGTTCATTGAGCAAGAGGGTATTTTTAGTTTATTTTTATGATTTTTCGACACCAAGATATGAATTTTTAAAGCTAAGGATCATTTTTTGATATTTTAAATTCCCTATTTATCGATTTAAACATGCGGCGCTGACTGTATCATAGGAAGCTCTGAAAGCATGCATGGCGTACTCTGGTTTGAAGCTGTCATCTACTTAACCATTAACTCGGCCCTTGGTTCATATAAGGAAACGCTGTCCGGCTCAATCTCTTCCATCCATCCGATACAGGCGCAATCGGATGGTTCCCCGTCATTGTCCCCGATAGAGTGATCCCGTAACCGTCCACACTAAAACCTTAAGATCTTAGCCTAGACTCAACCAAATCACTTCGGGTTTGATCGTATGGACTCGTCTAAGTGAGAAGAACATATCCATACAGTAATGACACATTTAAATTAAGCCTAATCAAATGGAGAATCAAAATAGCCTCGAGAGGAGGAGAGGTTCAATACCTTGGCTCTGAGAAGGGAAGCTTTGATCAGAGTGTCTCGGTACATTTTTTGGGCTCCAAAGAAGCTAGGGATTAAGCCTCTCGCTATGGTAAAATGTCTAGACCCAAATTTGACCAAGGCAGATTTGTAGGGCTCTATGGAAGGGGGATTTGATAAGGCTTTGGCTTATTTCAATGTTGTGAAGGTGTGGGTGAGTTTAATTTGAGCTTGGTGGAGTTTAGAGATGTGGAGAGTTTTGTCCTATCTCCGGCAAGGTTTTGAGCTCAAAAATTGGGCTCCAACAAGGGGATTCAGGGCAATGTGGTGATTGGGTTGCACTGAGGAGGTCTCAAAGAGGCTTTGGGATCAATTTGGGGAAGTCTCTTAGAGGAATTTTTAGCTCTCTTTTCATGGCCATGAAGGGTAGCTTTTTATAAAAAATGGCTTTAGGCTTACTTCCATGGCCAATTGGGGGGTGAAATGTGCTTCCTAGGTGGAGGGCAGAGAGGCTCTAAGCTTCAATTTGGATTAGGTGGCCTCTAGGTTTGAATTGGGTTTAATCCCATTGGAGTGGCTCTTAGTTTGGCCATTTTCCAACCACTAGGTTGGCCAACAGGACAGGAGAGGTGGCTAGGGAGGTCAGATGAGCCATGGGAATATGTCACAGCAACTTAAAGTGTTTAGGCTTTATTTTGGCAAAAGTATCCTAAGCTTGAGCAATAATGGCATGAAATCCCTTAATTTAGGGTTCCTTTGGTCCATGGCTTAGTTTAGGTGGTTTTAAGAGGTTTAGACTGGCTAATAGGGTTCAACTAATGGCCGTAGAGTCATTAATTTGGTGACTTTGAGGTAGTTAGGCCATCTTTAGTGCATGGGTTCAATGTAAGTTCAAGTGATCAAAGCTTGGGTTTGGGCTAGGATAGCCATGTCAATTAACCCAATTGATTGATAAAAAATGTGTAGATGATTGTTATGAGGATTTTTGGTGATGGGTTGAAGTGATTTTGAGCTCAATTGTTGAGTCAATTTGCGGTATTTTTTAAATTTGGTCAATTTGGGCACGTTGGGCTAGACATGGGTCTAGATTGGGATAACCTTGGGATAAGTCAAAATTGAATGGTCTAAAAGATCAAGGGATATGTTGTGAAGATTTTTCATGAAGACTTAAAGTGGAAATTTTGGGATTAAGGTCCTCAATTTGGTAAAGTTTGGGGACATGGCTAATTTGAGACAAAATTGGAGATTTTTGGACTTAAGTTGAAATTAAATGAAATTGGGGTTTCACCAAGGCCAATTGAAGGTCAACTTTGATGTGTAGGAATGTTATGAAGATTTTTCAACACAAATTGTGGAAAATGGAGTAGGCCATGGTTTCATTTTGGTGGAACCAAGTCATAGGGCCAAAATTGGGTTTTTGGTTTAGCTCAAAATTGGGTTCAAATCATGGACCAATTAGGCTTGTATTTGGTCTATATTGGTCACATAAAGAGCATATTTGAGTTTAGAATTAAAATTGGGGGCAATTGAGACCATTTTGATTAACATTTGGAGTGATTTGGGGAAACTATGGGCTTTTAAAGGGCAATTTGGGGGTGTTGATCAAAGGTGGTCAAATCGTCCTAATTGGGTCATGTGATAGTTGAAAAAAAATGAAATTGGGAATATTTGGGAGGTTTTGGGATTTTTTGGTATTTTTTGGAATTTTTGAAATTTTGGGGTAAAGAGGCGTATTTTGGTAATTTGACCAATTTTGGTGATTTTAGGTAGTTTAGGTGTTTTCGAGGTGTTTGAAATGATTTTTGAACCAAGTTGGTTATTTTGGGTAGATTTGGGAATTTTACCTAATTTGGGGTCTCAAAGTTATCTAGGTAATTTGGGGGAATTTTGGGACAAAAGGATGGGTTGGGTATCTTGGAAGAGTTAGAGTGCCAACCACCATCAATAAGCCATGGACCAATGGAAACCCCATTTTGGGTCATCTATGTAGTGATCTTAGCCAAAACATAGCCTAGGGCTAATGGGTCTAGGAGACCACCTACATGAGTCTCCCAAAAGTATCAAGGGACCAAAGCTAGGAAACTCAGTTTAGGATTGTGAGTGATTCTGAGTGCCTTAGCCCTAAGCCAACACCCAGGGTGAACCCTAAGGTCCAACAATTCTAAGGGTGACTCATCTTGAGCTCCCCCACAGTGAACCCACCTACTAAATGCTAGATGTTAGGACCAATATGTGGAACTTCAAGTTGAGTAAAAAGGAGAGTAAAATTTCTAATGGTGAGGGTTCCTTGTCTAGTTTTCTAAGAATAGGCAATAGAAAAGTCCTATGGCTAGACCTTAGACTACCAAAGAGGAAAAAACTAAGCCTCAACCAAAAGTGAGGTCAACATTGTTCAAACAGAAAATTTGCATTTCAGGGCATTCCCCAATCTTTTTTCAATATAGGTGTTCGGGAGATACGTTTGTTTACAGCATTACCTCCCAGAAGATCAAGCCTTGCCCCTTGCTTTTTGGGAGATAAGTTGAGTTTTTTTTCCCTTTAGATTTTAACTGATCCGTGTTTTTTATAATAATTGCAGGATAATGAGCTCGAGGTATTCAGGGAAGTCAGGGTAAATGATGTGCCGATGTGGGCTACCATCATTGCTAATCACATCACGACTGGCACATATCTACGGGTAGCAATTCTACAGGTGCCCGCGGTGGAGATAAGGATCAGATGACTGCAATTTCTTTAGGTAGGCTGACAGTGGAACTATTTCTACGATATCCCAATTGGACACAGTTGCTAGGAGATTAATAGTACTACAACGGGAGAATGCTGCATGTGGTTTGAGTTCTTTCGTTTCTACGTTATCGTAGTTGGACAGGTTTGCTCAGGGTTCTGGAGTGTCAGATGCAGGTGGCATGGGCCGTGATATGCTGCTACATTATAAATTTAACATTATTATATTTTTACATGTTATTTCTTCTTTTTTACGAGCTCTTATTATACTTTGTAGTAGTATGTGCTTGTGCATTTGACTTTTGTATGTGTAACATATTTGTTTGATGTGATTAGATATGTTTTAATTACATAAATATAATTCAAATTTTTTGTATTTTCTTGTTTGAAAATTTTTCTTTAATTTTGTTGAGAAAATAACAAATTCTGTTGCACGGATTATTTAATTAAATAAGAAAAATTTGCAAATAAGTTGTTTACAAAATGCATTAATCAAACAGCTAAACAATTTATTTAGAACAGAGACAGAATGGTTAATTTTCCAGAATCAGCTGTTTTCTATAAGCGCAAACCAAATAGCCAGACAACTTATCCAGATCGGCTGCTCATCAGGAGATTATCGGGATAAGCTGCTTATCAGCAGAAGCTAGATAAGCTGCAACTGCCCCAAACAGACCCTTAGTCATGCCTAAGCCACCAAATTGATGTCTCCATAGCCACTAAGTACACTCTATTGACCAACCTAAACCCTCTTGGTCTAGCCATGGTGAGCTATGGACCATTGGATCCATAAATTAAGGGATTTATGCCCATTTATGGGGCTTTACCAAAAATCTTCCCCATCATCACTTGCCATTGAGGGTTAATCTTGATCACCTGACCTCTTGGCAACCTCCCTTGGCCTGCTGGCTGGCCTAGTGGCTGGAAAACTCCAAAACCAGGTGTCTCAAGCCAAAATTTAAACCCAAACTCACCCATCTGAGCTGGCCAATTTCAATTAGATTTAGCACTTCAAAACCATCCACCTAAGCACCATTTTGCAGCCCTCAATTGGCCATGACAACCACCCTTGGCCATTTTTATTTAAACCTCACCTTAATGGCCAAGAAAGAAGAGCTAAAATTTGTTTAAGGAAACTTTGCCAAATTGATCTCACAGAATCTCTAAGACCTCGTTAGTTCAAGCCCACCATTTTCCCCTACTGATCCCTACTGTGGAAGCTAAATTTTGAGCTCAAATTTTTGCTAAAATAAGGACAGAACTCCCCACATCTCCACAATGAACCAAACTCCAATTAACTGTGCACCCACCATCCCCACAGTGAAAGAAGTTGATTCCCCACAAAAGCCCCTTCTCAAATAGCCTCTAACCTAGCTCTAGACCAAGACCTGAAATCGAGCTTGATCAAATTCATACCTAGACCATTCATCAAGGGTTGAGACTTCATTCCGAGGTTCATTGGGACCAATTGAAGCTGCTACAACTGTCCGATTGAGGTCTCCCCTCTCAAACAAAGGTATTGAACTTCAACCCTAAACCGAGCTTGTTTCGACCCTCCGTACGTATTTAATGTATTTCATATCGTATAAATTGTATAGATGTGTTTGTATTGAGTAGATGAAGATTTAAGAACAAACCCCATACGATTTGGTTCAGTCCAGGCCAAGATCTTAAGGTTTTGGTGTGAAAGTCTCACGGGTTAGGTCACGTGGGGACAATAACAGAGAGCCATCCCATCGCGCATGCATCTAATGGACGGAGGAGATCAAGTCGTATTGATCCATGGTGCATAAAGCGCGATCAGCGTGGAGGCTACGTGGCTGGCGACATCAATTGGTGGAGCGACACGAGGAGCCTTTGGAGCGGATGAGGATGAGTTGGCGCCGCGTGGATAAGTAGAAAAATAGGGATTTTTGAATTATTTTAAATGCCTAAACTTTAAAAATCCATATCTTTCTCTAAGAAAATCATAAAAATAAAAGAAGAATAATTTCTCAGTGAACAGACGAGAATAGTGTGGACTAAAAATAAAAATTATTTTCTAACTCCCTGATTTTTACTTAATTAAATACCCTCTGTCGTATTTTAATTCTCCATGGCTTAAAACATTTCACCATGGCTTGAAATTTTGAAACCTCATGATAGAGGCCATGTCTTCTGATTTTTCCATGGTCAGAGGGCATCTCTATGCTTCTAATTTTAATTTTCAAGCTAAGGTGACAATTTTAACTTATTTTAATTAGACAAAACAAAATATCACTTGAAAAGTTATGAGAATATATTTAGTAGGTTTCCTTTGGTCAGAGAAATCTAGAAATAATATTGTGATGCTTTGAATCATTTTGTGAATTTTTATACTTAGTTAAATGTAAATAACTAGTATTAATTTGTGTAAATTAATTACATATAAAAAATTGACATAGTCAACTCCACATTGTACATAAAAATCATGTCTACCCACTGTAAAAAATATCAAAATTATTTGACTTAGTCTAGGCACTAAATAGGATTTCTTAATGAAACCTTGTTTTCTGTATAAAAATAATTATTTTAAATTAAATATGCTTATAAAAATTATGAAAGTTATTTTTTTGAGTTCCTTGTGGTCAGGGGCATTTTATAAAAATAAAACCCATTTTTGTGAAAATACTTCATTTTTAAAATATATTTTTAATTAAAATAATTAAAATAATCAAAATTTTCAAAAATACAAAAAATGGTTCAAAATGAGTGGGAATGTCCCCTAGACGCTTAAAATTTGTTAGGACATTTTTCCTACTTTTTCTAAATTAAAAATAAATTTTAAAGGCTTAAAAATGAATTTTTCATATTTTCCCACTAAAAAAATTATATTAAATAAATTAAGAATAAAAAAAATAAAGTTTGATTCTCTGAGTTTTCTGAACTCAAAGGAACCTAATAAACATATAAAAATTAATTATTATAATTAAAAAACTATTTTCTATTTGGATAACTCATGAAAATTAATTCAAAATTAAATAATAAAAATAGAAATGTGATTAAAAAAATTATGAGATTTTTCCTAAGTGTTTATCTGACCTTAGGAAAACTCTAATAATTTTTCCATAAATATAAATTTTAGTTTCGATAATTAAATAAATTAACTTTTGAAAATTCTATTTTCTAAATTTAAATAATTATCTAAATTAAATCAAATTTTGAGTGGTCCACATATCCTCCTCTAATATTCTAATTACCTCATGGATATGATACTCGAAAACCTCAAAATTATTTGAGTTGTGTTTAAAGAGTTATGAGGTGAAGTGCCCCAAGGGCAAAGTGGTGATTTTAGGACTTTGGTGCCTTAATAAAAACTTTAGGATTTTCAAAGGGAAAATGAGTAATTTTGATCATAATAAACATATTTGGATGATTGAAATACAATGGGGCTAAAAGGTAGAAACCCATTCAACACTCTTGCACAACATCAACTAAAAACATAATTCTCCTAATCCTCATGACTTGGAAGTCAATTAAAGATTAAATAATTCTTAAATGATGGGCTTAAGCTGGGAAGATGATAATTTAATCTTCTTAAGCTTAAAGTTGAGGATGATGTGATCACTTAATAAGAATCTATCACACTTAAAACAAAACTTTGATAATCACCATTTCATTAATTATGATTATTAAAGGCTTGGTAGTGACATAGGTTCGCTGTCTAAACCAAGGTCGATTGGATTTAGAAAATGATATTATTGGTGATTAATATCCTTAAACACTATAAGCCCCACTTTAACTTCGGGCATCATAAATCTTAAATAACTCAAACTTGCCTTAGGGGCACTCACTCACATAACTCTTAAATGAAACATCAATTGATTAATCGAGTACCCTATCCTTGGGATAATTAAATTGTTAAGCTTCAATGAGCAATAGGATAGCCACACTCTAAACTCAGATGGTTAATGGAGCAATATGATAAGGTTAGAAATGAACTCAACATAATTCAAGAGATCTTCAAAATAGTTCAGGGTTATATCCCGAGCACTTTGGAATCATTTGGATGTTTTGAAGGACAAATTGAACTTATAGTATTATGTCCTAAAATCATCAACTAGGATCTTCTGAGATTCAACTAAATCATAACTTGGGTTTTGATAGCTAAACCCTTATGTACTCAAGCAATTTAAATTCCTTGCAACATTACATACATGCCTTGCAAGTACTAACCTTTTATGTGGTGGAACTAGAAGACTCTTCAAGTACGCTTTTACAGTTCACAGTACTGTCTTTTGTTGTACTTTTCACACTATATTTTTATACTTACAAAACTTGCAATTTAACAACGATAACACCCTGCATGAAAACTAAAACTGTAAACCAAAACTAAAATCAACCAAGATAAAATTCATCGCCACAACATTGAAAATATAAGATAACTCAAAATTTAATCACAAACATCACAAAAAATAATTGCAACTAAATTAAGATGTCGCTATCAGATGATCGAGAACTGCACGAAGGAGGTAACCTACGGTTGCTAATGAGACTTCTCACGGTCTAAATGAAAGTATGGAACTCATTAAGTTTAGTTTAGTAATTTCATTTGGACTAAGTGAATCCATTAGAAAATAGTGGTACCAGAATGAAGTAATCGTAGGATCCTAACCGTTGTCACTCTAATCAACTCTAACATGCCCTATAACATTTAAAGAATTTTAACCATAGGGCCATCTGATTTCACATCACGACATGACACATTAGAAAACCTAGACTCGTCATGACGAGGAGCTTGGAGCTAGCATGGTGGGTAGCATGATCATCTTCAACAGCAAAACATGTCTTCCCCAACTAAACCAATTTCCTTCCTTAGAATTAAATAACCAAACCATAGGACTTCGAGGTAGTTTGCTTATGCAACATAAATCTTCACCTCATCTTTAGGCCTTTGTACAGCTCTGTTGTACAATCTATGCCCTAACTCGTCTTAGGATTCCGAGGCTGTCGTTCACCATGACCTGAATCCTGACATCTTCCATGCTATTTGTGTGATCGTTTCACACAAACGTAAGCCCTAAACGAAAAAAAATTGCAGGATAAAACTCTTAAATATTTCTACTCAAAACTGAAGCAAAATCATAAGATAGCTTGGGAAGTCACCGAGGTTCTCCCTTAGATCTGTGACATCCCCTAGTTATTCCTCCTTTGGACTCTACAACAAAATGCTCCAAATTTGAATTTCACACCTCTTTGCTCAATTTTGTTGAGAAGTTTTATCCTTTTGACCTCTTTGAAGATAATATTTCTAGATTTTTATTGAGAGTTTTCCTAGGTGACTTTGGTCATTTAAGATATAATTAACTATAGGGGCTTTCCCATTTAGGAAGCTTGTCCAAACATAGCTTAACATAAACCCTATTTAATTCTTCAAATCAAGTAAGGGAACTTTTCAACAAATAAAATGGTTTTGTAGACCAAACATATGTCATATATTTCTTAGTTTATTTGATCGAGTCTCACCATGAAGTTTTCTATTTATCTTTCAAATATATACAGGATTTGAGGTATAACATTCTTTCATTTAAATTATGAAAAATATGGGTCAGTTTGATTTCATATTTTTCTAAACTATATATACATATGTCAATTAAACGCCTTTCCAAAGCAGGCGACGGGATTTCAATTTTGGCTGCCGACAGCTTTCAACGTGCAACTCCTTAACTAAATTGTGCTGACATGTTGTTCTTATTCATTTTGAATTATAGCACTATGATATTTTCTGGTCTTCTTCAAGAAAATGTTGGGACAGAAGCTGATCTTCTCTTTTAAAGATGGCTTGAATCTTACTCTAGATGAAGAGGAAGTGACATAAGGTGGCATTATAAATTTTAACCTGGATTACGAACAAGTCAACATGGACTACGAGGGTCCTTTGATGAGCATATTCAATCACAAAGAAATAGAAGGTTTACAGTCATTATTAAGAATCCACATTAAAGAAGATTTGTCACTAAAGGTAAAGTAATCAGAAAACATTTTAGTTGCACATGAGTCGATGGAAAGGGTCAATCATCTATAGTCCATGATTATGACACCATTAGGGGACTTAGTGAGAATTGCTTTAGATAGAGCCTCAGAAGCTCCATTAATGCAGACAACATGGGAATGCTAAACATTGCAAGCAACAAGCTTTGGATAGACTGGAAGGGAGACATGTCATGGAGGCAGCCACAAAGCTTACTCTAATTCATGAAGAGGAAGTTCACAACCAGACTTTGCGAGAGACTTACTCTAATTCATGAAGAGGAATTTCACAACCAGACTTTGAGAGAGACTTCTACTAGGCCCCCAGTAACAGAGGATGAGCCAAAGGTCTCCGTAGAGCCTACACCCATTGGAGAACCCTGACAAACTTTGTGTAGGATACTTGACATACAATACAGAGTTACCAAGGTAGACATCATCAGCAGGAGCATTCATAGAGTGCCTAGAGTGTAACTTTCTCTACTTGGAGCGTTACAAGACTTTTGATGAATATATAGCCACCTCAATGATTTTCAAAGTGTGTAACATCTAGATGTAGCCATATATAACATGTTTTGTAGAGCCAAAAAAGTAATAGATTTCTTTAGGAGACGAGTCAAAGGATCAGCCTCGACACTTGAAGATGATTCCTAGGTTTGAGCTGGAGAAGATACACAGTGTCCGAAAATAATAATTTGATTATTATGTTGAAATCCTTTGAAAGTTTGAGAATATCCTAGAAGGACTGGAGTTACACCCAGGGTCTTTTTAGAAAGTGATGAGAAGTGAATTATTGACTGTGTGTTTGATTTAAGGGATAGAGGTTGAGCAAGATTATTGATGAAGAAGACATTCAAAAACACAAAAATGGATGCGAGGAGAAGGTAGAATCACAATACGATGTGGTTGTTGTTACAACTTCTCCAAAGACAAACATGGGAACCAGCCGAGGATTTTGAGATATGACAACGTGGATCCCATGCCATCCATGATAAAGAAAATGATTAAGAGAGTGGTGGAATGGCATATATTGCCAATAAAGTGTTTTTTGAAAAGCTGTCTCATCAAAATTTAAGAAGAAACAGACTGCATTCCTCCCCACATTGACCATCATGATTTTGACATACCGTTTTGCACAGTTTCATTCATGAGTAAGAGCGGCATTCTATTTGGGAAGGAGATATAGATTGTCGGCCTGACAGAGATTCAAGGACTTGTAGATATTGCTCTACCGATAGATTCAGTACTAGTTTTGAATGGGATGCAAGGAAATGGATGTGAGGAAAAGGTATAGTCACCATCCAATGTGGCTGTTGTTACAACTTCGCCAAGGATACGCAAGGGAACCCTATAGGGATTTCGAGAAATGATGAGGTGGATCCCATGCCATCCACCATAAAGAAAATGGTTAAGAGAATGTTGGAATGGCATATATTTCCAACAAATTGTATTTAGAATAGCTGCATTACCAACATTTATGAAGAAGGAGGCTGCAATCCTTCCCAAATTGACCACCATGATTTTGACAGACCATTTTGCAAAATTTCATTCATGAGAAAGAGCAACATTTTGTTTAGGAAGGAGATGCAGATTGTCGTCTTCGGGGAGTTTCGAGGACTTGAAGAGATTCCTCTGCTGGTACGTTCAGTACTTGTTCTGAATGGGAATGGAGCAAATTTGACTAAACACAACATCCCTGAAGTTCCACACAAAATAGTTTCACAAAGATGGACGATATCAAGGTGTCGTATGGATATCGATCCTACTCGGACTTGAAGGGGCTTCAACCATTATAGCTATGAAATAGTTGTACCTCTAATTATACGTAAGGGGACTTTAGTTTTGGAGCGTGGCTTAGGAGGTTAGCCTGATCACGAAATGATCTTAGAAGATAGGTAGATTTTTTTACTTTTGTACTTTATCAAAGCAAGAAACATAAGATATATGAGATTATAGTTTCCACAGAGATGTACTTCTAATGTTTTGGATACCTTTCAGTATTTGATCAGTTGTGCTACATGTTCAAAGAAAAATCAACAAAGTTTATTTTGGATTTTTGCATATGTTCTTTAACTGCCATGTTTTTGTAATTAATAAGAAGTCATAAAACCATGCCTTGGTCCCAAATTATAATGAACAAGGAACAATACAAAGAAAGTCTCATAATAAATGAAAATTAAAATTCAAAAGTTATAAGAGTATTAAAAAACATCAAATTTTAGAAAATGCTATAATGATAAAAAATTATAAAGGAATTCACTTAAAATTACACACTCTTCGCGACAAGAATTCCACATTCTTTGCACAAATTTCCATAACTCTCAATGTCACAAGATTTCACCCTCCACACAAGATTCGATAAACTTTATGCACTCTTTCCACATGTTCACTGTACTCATGATGCTCTCGGGACCAGTACCTATATTCTATTTCCTATCCTTTCAAAGATTGGTACAAAAATTTTTATTCACATTCCGAGGTTGGTACCTAAATTCCAATTCTAATCTCGATGCTAGCACTTAAATTATGATTCCCATATGTTATGAAGTTGTTATCAAAATTTTGATTCTAATTTTGGGTTTCGTACCTAAATTCCAATTCCCATCTTGTAGTCAGTACCTAAATTTTAATTACCATCCTTTGTCAGTTTGGTACCAAAATTCCAATTCTCATTCCAAGGCCAGTAACTATATTACAGTTCTAATCCTAGGGCCGGTACCTAAATTCTTATTCATATGCTTTTCGATGTTGGTACCTAAGTTCTGATTCTCACTTTGGGGTTAGTACCTAAATTCTAATTCTCATCTTGGAGTCAGTACCTAAATTCTGATTCACTCAGTTACCTTTTGGGTTGGATGTGAGTCCCTGAGCTTTCTTTCCCAATGTAGAAAAATTTCAAATCCTTGGGGTCGATACATATATTTCTATTCCCATATTGGGATAAGTATATAAATTCTGATTTTCTCTCCTTTGAGGTCAGTGTGAAACCCCCCTTAATGGAGCAAGGCATCCGATCATCTACTCAACACTCGAGTCAGAAGTGAGACCGTCTTAAATGGAGCAAGGCATCCTATTCCTCATCTGAGAAATTTGAGATTGGTGCGAGACCTCTTTAATGGAGCAATGCATCTGATTCTCTTCTCAACACTCAAGGTAGGTGTAAGACCCCCATAAATGGAGCAAGGCATGCTAGTCCTCATCTAAGCACTTTGAGATTGGTGTAAGGTCCCATTTAATGGAGCAAGGAATTTGATTCTCTTCTCAGTGCTCAAGGCAGGTGTAGGTTCCTCTTAAATGGAGGGAGGCATCCTTGTCCTCATCTCAGCACTTTGAGATTGGTGTGAGTCCCATTTTAATGGAGGAAGGCATCGGATTCTCTTCTTAAGACTCGAGGCAGGTGTGAGATCCCCTTAAATGGAACTGTTGACCTCACTTTTGGTTGAGGTTTAGTTTTTCCTCTTTAGTAGCCTAAGGTCTAGCGATGGACTTTTCTATTAACTATTCTTAGAAAACTAGACAAGGAACCCTCACCATTAGAAATTTCAAACTCTTCTCTACTCAACTTGAAGTTCCACATATTGGTCATAACCTCTAGCACTTAGTAGGTGAGGTTATTATAGGGGAACTCAAGATGAGTCACCCTTAGGATTGCTTGACCTAAGGGATGACCCTGGGTGTTGGTCTAGGGATAAGGCACTCGCTTGCACTCACAATCACTCACTATCCTAAACTAAAACTTCTAGGCTTTGATCCCTTGATACTTTTGGAAGACTCGTGTAGGTGGTCTCCAAAACCCATTAGCCTTTGTCTAGGGTTTAGCTAAGATCACTACATTAAGGACCCAAAATAGGGTTTCCATTGGTCCATGGCTTATTGATGGTGGTTGGTACCTCAACTCTACCAAGATACCCTACTTAGCCTTTAGCCTCTAAATTCCCCCAAATTACCTGAATACCCTTGGGACCCCAAATTTGTTCAAAATTTCCAAATCTAGCCAAAATACCCAACTTGACACAAAAATCATTCCAAACCCATTAAAAACACCCAAATTACCCAAAATCACCAAAGTTGGCCAAATTACCAAAATACCCCTCCTTACCTAAAAATTCCAAAAAATCCTAAAAATTCCCAAAACCTCCCAAATATTTCCAATTTCAATTTTCTCAACTCTCACATGACCCAATTTGGCCAATGTAACCATCTTTGATAAAAATCCCTAAATTACCCTTTAAAGGCCCATTTTTCCCCATATCACTCCAATTGTCCATCAATTTGATCCCAATCTCCCCAAATTTCAATCCCAAACTCAAATTCACCTTCAATGTGACCAAAATAAACTAAATTCAAGCTAAATTGACCCATGCTTTGAGCCCAATTTTGATTTAGATCAAACCAAATTTTTGCCCCATGACTTGGTTCCACAAAATTGAACCAATGTCCTACTCCATTTGCCATAATTTATGTTGAAAAACCTTCATAACATCCACATATATCAAACTTAAACTTCAATTGGCCTTGGTGAAACCTCAAATACATTTGATTTCAACCTAAGTCCAAAAGCCCCAAATTTTCCCCAAATTATCCGTGTATCAAAATCTCACCAAATTGATGGCATTAGCCCCAAAATTTCCACTCTATCCCTTTGATCATTCGAACTAGTAAATTTGGAATTAGTCCAAGGCTAACCCAACCTAGCCCCATGTCTAGCCTAACATACCCAAAATTAACCAAATTCCAAAAATCCCTCAAATTGACCTACCAATTGAACTCAAAATCACGTCAACCCTTCACCAAAAATTTTCATAACAATCATCTACACAATGTTGGTCAATAAATTGGGTCAATTGACATGGCTAATCTAGCCCAAACCCAACTTTAATCACTTGAACCCACATTGAACCTATGCATTAAAGTTGGCCTAACTACCCCAAATTCATCAAATTAATTTCACCTTAGCCATGGATTAGACCCTAAGACGGACCCAAAACCCATCTAACTACCTAAACTAATCCATGGATTAAAGGTCCCCCAAATTAAGGGATTTTCTTTCCAAAAATGCACATGCTTAAGATACCCTTACCCAAATTAAGAAATTTTGAAGGGTGTCAAATCCGCCAAGCAGTCCCATAAGAAAAATGGAGTGCCACCTACTTGCATCCCCATTTGGTTCCGTTTAGAGAGGAGAGTTGATAGCACAGTAATTACTAATGATCATACTGCCACCAGGACCACAGGACCGGTTAAGTCAAGACTGGGTCCAAAAATCTTACCCGTCGCCCATTATGGAGATATTCCTACATTCCCAAAATCAAAGACAATATGATTACTTGGCATTGTAGCTGGTCTACACCACAAGGAGCATACTTTATTTCAACATATCGATGTTTCTACTAAGACGCTCCATTCTGAGACATCATCTTCGAAAAAGAAAAAGGTATGGGTACCTAAGGCTGCTGCACTGACGCAGTCCAATGAGCTCGTGGGACAAGGACAGGGAATGAAACCAACATTTGAAATATCTGACATTGTCACAATAATAGCCAGCGAGATGGTGGAACAAGTTGAGGATGTCCATCAGGGTCTTCCAGATCTTAAAGCAATCAAGGAATCAATAATTGAAGAGAAAGTTGAGAAACTCAGGATCAAGATTTCCAAGTTAGCTTGAGAACACAGAGTTTTCATTGATAGCAACGATGAAAATTTTGATCACAATGATTACTTTGAGGAAGATTTCATGGATGTCCATGTAATTGAAACCAGATCCACCACATCTATGCACGAGGCTCAATCTCAAACCAAAGAGATGCCGTAGATGAGCTGCGTAGGGTTGTCCTTCTAAGGGAAGAACAAGTTAGTCTACTGGAGAAAAGAATAGAAGAGATGACCGTAGCCATGATCGTTATGGCCACTATTCAGGTACAATCCCAAGTACCACAATTGGCTTCTCCAGAGATCAATCAGCTAGAAATCATACACATCACAGATGAAAGGAGAGAGGTTGCTTTAGCAAACAAAGATGAGCAACATAGAAAAGGTTCTCCATCAGGTGCTATAATAGAAAAGGAATTCAAGCAAATTGTTGAACAAGTGCGAGACACTTTAACCCAATCTAAAGGTGGTGCATTGGTTCTGAAGGGTAGATCTTACCCGAAGAATTTGATGTAGTGTCTTTCCCAAGGGTTTTGTGGCCCCAAACTTCAAGATATTTGATTAGACTGGAAATCCCATACAACATATAGCACATTTTTTAGCTAGCTGTGGTAACACGAGAAATAGTGAAGCTCTACTCTTCTAGCAGTTTGTCAGCAGCTTGTCAGGAATTGCTTTTGATCGGTACACTGACTTGCCCAACGAGTCAGTTAAAATATTTTCTGAATTAGAACAGTTATTTGTGAAAAGATTTGTCGGGGCACAACATCATGTGCCTATTAGAGAGCTCATGGTGGAAAAGCAAAAGCCTAGCAAAACCTTAATAGACTACGTTTTGAGGTGAAAAAATCTTAGCATGAAATGCGAACCTCAGCTACAGGATAATCATGCAATTGAAAATCTACGCAAGAGCATTCATGGGCTAGTAGCTTTCATGCTTAAGGGTCTTACCATCAAATCCTTCGAGAGCTGCTTAGTAAAGCCAACAGTCTTCAAGTGGAAATAAAGCACATCGAGCCACACGAAAAGGCTAAGGTGACCAGAGTGTTTGAAAAAAAATCAGGAGTATTAGTGATCGTTGAAAAAGGAAAGCAGCCGATAAAAATATATGCAGAAGAGCATCGCCAGTCTTCATCACAATACTCTCAGAAACAAAATAGTCAATCCAACCAGTGACCGCCTCAAGAGGGATCACCACAAACAGGGGAAAAGAAAATGTCCCTGTCAGAGCGACGTAAGACGATGTATTCTTTCAAAGATGACGCTATACCTAAAATATTCAAAAGTCTGATGAAGAAGCTAGAATTCAAACCACCATTTTCAAAGAAGCCCGAAGAGGTGGATAGGAAGAATGAACTAAATTATTGCCCATACCACCGGTTGCTTGGGCACACTATAGAAAATTGCTTCGTCTTTAAGGACTGGCTTGAGGGGAACCTTAAAGAAAAGAACATAACAATCCCGGAAGAATATTTATGAGAACCTAAAAAAGGTTCCATAAATATGATTTTGGTCGAGCCAATCTCCCCAATTGATCTGTATACTGGAATAGATAGATGGAGTACAACTTGGGATGAACTCAAGAGGGTCCTTAATCAAATACAGGATTCATCGAAACAAGCTTCTACAAATACCAAAGAAGAATGGAATGAGGTATGGAGCAGATCATCCAAGAAGATACTGAACAAGATCCAGTCTCGAAGAAGAATGGAATGAGTTCTAGAGCAGATCATCCAAGAAAATACTGAACGAGGATTCAGTCTACATCAAAACAAGCCTTTATTCAGAGTCTGCAACATACAAAGCCCGAGATGAAGGTTTCGTCAGGAGATCCATCATCGTCAAGGAAAAAAAAAGAAGAAGAAAAGCGTAACTACTAAGATTGATAGCACGGGGGGTAGGATAGGGGCTGCCTCTACTAGATTGGTTGTCTCGGTTCGGGGAATAAAATCCGCGACCCTTGACTTTGTATGATTATCTTTTTGTCCCTCCGGGGTCTTATGAACATAATGGTTGTGATTTCAGCTACATTTTAACTATTTCTGGTGATAACGTAACTGATTATGACTGATCTAGGTTCGAGCTCGATCCCTAAAATGATCCTCAAATCGTACCCGAGTTTGATGAAGTCATTGTCAAGTCCAAAGAAGACATCAATGATACCGTTTACAACAACAGTGATAACGAGGAGTCAATTCTCAAGCATCACGGCACACCGCTTACCATCAACTTATATATTTTCAATGAAGAGGAGAAGACATCGGAAGATTCAACAATGATATCTCAAAAAGAAGAAATCATAGAAGTTAACTTAAAGAGCAAAAAAGTGTTACCACCAAGAACAATTCTAACAGACAAAGGAAAACAGATAATGACTTGAGAAGAGATACCTCCACCTCCACCAGTGGAAGAACCACAAAATCAAGATAAAATTGAAGAATCATACAAAATAGACTACAACGTGCTAGCTCATCTTAGGAAGTTGCCGGTCCGATTAAGCATCTACAATGCTCTGATCCTATCAAAGGAGATGAGAGAGTCTCTGGTTACAGCTTTGCTTGACCAAGAAATTTGCTTAGCTTAGTTGGCTAGCACATCCTCAGATGAAGTTTGTTCATTGAAAGAACAACCTCGGGTAACCTTCACAGATGAAGACTTGTTGTTCGATACTACCGACCAAAATCATCCACTCTACATCTCCATCAACATTGGCAGATTTGAGTTATCCAAGGTTTTAGTGGATCCTGGAGCCTCCCTTAACTTTATGAGCCTATGAACATTGGCCTATTTGGATATTGAAGCGCAAGAGCTTATGGCCGATAAAATGATATTAAGAGGATTCAAACCAAAGGCAGAAAGAGCCCTCAGATCAATTACATTACTTATGAAGGTTGGAGAACTCGTGACAACCGCTAAATTTAACATCATTGATGTCGAGACCTCTTTTAACGCTCTATTGGGTCGACCATAGATTCATGAGCATAATATGATTCCAGTGCATCAAATACCACAAAGATGGTCAATAAAGTTGCATCAAAAGAGACCTACAACAATTTTAGTGCATAAAGTTGGTATCCATGAAGATGCTGCCTACTACGCGCCTCCAAAGAAGACTGTCTTCTCTCGTGAAGTTATCACAAACAAAGATGAAGATCCAAAAGAACTATAAAGAGGAGGCCATTCAACTCTGCTTCAGCGATCTTCCACCACTTCCTTACAATAAATTGGTGAAAGTTCTTTTAGTTTGCGCACCCGAGGTCGAGACCGGGGACGTGAACGAGGAAAGATCAATTTAATTGTTGAGCTGACTAGACCAACCATCAACGTTGGTGATGAAGACAGTTATAAAGATGAGATAATGATGACAAGATGGAAAAGGCCTCAGTACGAGATATCCTTAGAAGATATAGAAGAAAAATAAATATGAAACAATGTATGATCGGATAAACCACTATGTGAATGTTGACCCTCACTCCGATTCTCCCTCAACAGGTTGAGAGTTTAGAGGTCAAGGAAGTCCGTAGTGTTGGTTTAAAGCTGATCAAATTTTACTGTACTTCTACCTCTACTAAGCTTGAAAAATATGTAAATTTGGATGATGAATTAGAGGAATTTCCTTTTGGTTACTGCTCGCCTTGTGTTCAAAAGTTAATTCAACATGGACACTTACCAAAACCAATGCCAAAAGATAAATTTCAACTTTTTAAAAATCTATGGAATGGTAAAAGTCGAACTCCAAATTCAAAAGAGGGTCTCGGATTTGGTACAGTCGGACCAGTCGATGATTCTGAATTTTGCATGGTTATTACTTGTGAGTTAGAAGAGGATTTCCTCGATATAGAGGATGACTCTATTGATCAACCAATGAAAGATGCTCCACCAAAATTTGATGAGGAAATTAAATCTACTGTCGATGAATTGAAACAGATTAACATCGGGACTGAAGAATGACCCCGACCTACATTTATAAGTTCTCTACTTAATGATGAAGAATATGCAGAATTGATCAAACTATTAACAGAATTTAAAGATTGCTTTGCATGGAGCTATGATGAAATGCCAGGATTGTCTGCAGAAGTTGCAGTCCATAAAATTGAGGTGGATAAGAATATAACCCCAGTAAAACAAGCTCCCAAGAGAATGCGCCTCCAAATAGAACAAGTCATCGCCGAGGTGAATAAATTAATAGGCGCCAACTTTATAAAAGAAGAGTAGTACCCCATATGGCTGTCTAATATTGTACCTACTATGAAGAAAAATGGACAGATCCATGTTTGTGTTGACTTCAGAGATTTGAATAAGGCATGTCCAAAAGACGAGTCTCCACTACCCATACCAGAGAAGACGGTGGATATCGCTTCAACACATGAAATTTTCTCCTTGATGGACGAATCGTTGGGATACAACCAAATCAAGATGGCTCCCGATGATGCAACACTTACAGCCTTCAAAACACTGATTGGAATTTTCTCTTAAACAGTGATGTCGTTTCTCCTAAAGAACGCCGGAGCAACATATCATTGTGCAAGGATGAATATTTTTGACGACCTCATTCACAACCAAGTAGAATCCTACGTAGATGATTTGGTCATCAAAAGTAAACGGAAAATAGAACATTTGTATGATTTGAGGATCGTGTTTGAATGGTTACGATGATATGACCTTAAAATTAACCCCTTAAAGTGCACCTTTGGCGTTACCTACGCGAAATTTCTGGGATTCGTTGTCCGTCATCGGGGAATCAAGATTGACCTGGAAAAAATTAAAGCTATCTTAGAAATGCCTCCTCCTAAAACTTTGAAATAACTACGTTCCTTCCAGGGGATGTTGGCATATCTGAGATGCTTTATTTCTAATCTCTCAGGCAAGTGTCAGCCTTTCTCGGCATTGATTGAAAAGGACGCCAAATTTATTTGGGAAGAGAAATGCCAGCAGACCTTTGAGGATGTTAAAAAATATTTAATGACACCTCCTGTCTTGGCAGCCCCTATCCCAGGGAAACCGATGATACTTTATACCGTGGCTTTAGATGACTCTCTTGGAGCCCTCTTAGCCCAAGCTAATGATGAGGGTATAGAAAATGCACTCTTCTACTTGAGTCATCGTGGAATACCGACAGAGATAAGGTATCCAACTATCAAAAAGCATTATCTGACATTAATTTTTGCCACTCAAAAGCATAGACATTATATGCTTTCTCATAAGATTGCCCTAATCTCAAAGGTTAATCCGTTGCAATATCTGATGACCAGAACAACACTCTTCAGATGTTTAGCAAGATGGTCAATGATCTTATTGCAATTTGATATAACTTTTGTTCCCCTCTGTACTATCAAGAGACAGATACTAGCAAACTTTCTCGCTGCACACCCACTGCCAGCTGGGTCCTCTCTCAACGATGAGTTACCAGACGAGAAAATACTACAAATGGAATTCTCTAGGGTGCAATGCTGGGAAATGTACTTTGATGGCGCTTTGTCAGCCATAAAAGATAAAGCATCAGGCACAGTTATGCCAGGCAAAGCAGGGATTAGTTTGATCTTTATCACGCCAGACAAGGGTATGTTGAGGTTCTCATACCACCTGACAGAGTCGTGCACCAACAATGAAGCAGAATATGAAGCTTTAACAACCGGATTGGAAGTGGCAATCTCAATGGATATAACGAACTTTGCCATCTATGGCGACTCCCAACTTGTCATCCAGCAAGTTGCCGAACAATACAAAATTCTGAAACCAAGCTTAGCAGAATACCATCAGTACACGATGAAGCTCCTGGAGTAGATTCCTGATGTGATTTTCTACCGGATTCCTAAGGGAGATAATGCCCATGCCGACGCTCTAGTAAAACTTGCTAAGGAAATGACATGTCCCCCAGAGGATTCCATTGGAGTCACAGTGCAAGGAAGATGAGTCTTTTCTTGAATCAACTTCGAAACTCTACACAAGCTTGGAAAAGAAGAAATAATAAATACAGTTGCTGACATCAATGAAGATTAACGCAAGCCATTAATAGAATATTTGGATACTGGAAAGATGCCTGAAGACAAGTCTAAGGCACACCACATCATAAGGTGGGCTCTGTCTTATGCCCTGATGAGAAACATTCTCTACAGAAGATCTTTCTACCAGATGTGGCTTTGGTGTAAGAGCAGAGCCGAAGCATAGAATATTGTCAAAGAGGTACATGCCAGATTATGTGGTGCTCACCAGTCAGGGCCAAAAACAAAAATGAAGATCAAAAGACTCGGATATTATTGGCCAGCAATGATGCCTGATTGCATGGATACAGCCATAAAATGTCATCAATGCCAAGTGCATGGGGTGGTCTTACACCAGCCTCCGAATGTGCTACACCCAACTGTTGCCTCGTGGCCATTCGAGTGTTGGGGCACATACATAATAGGTCTGATAGACCATCCATATTCCAATGGACACAGGTTTATACTTGCTGCTATAGATTATTTCTCCAAATGTGTAGAAGCAATGTCGTTATGTGAGGTTACGACACAACACATGCTTCAATTTTTCAAAAGCCAAATGGTCTACCGTTTTGGAGTACCACGAAGAATAATTTTCAATAATGGGACAGCTTTTAGAAGCACAAAGATCAATAATTTCATCAAAGGACATGAGATAGATTGGAGATACTCTACGATTTACTATCCCATAGCAAATGGTTTGGCTGAGGCTTTTAACAAAACACTAATATTGATTTTGAAGAAAACACTAGATGAAAACAAAAGAGACTGACACAATAAACTATTAGAAGCCTTGTGGGTCTACCAGATGACTTTCAGGACTCCCACTCCATCTACACCCTATATGCTCGTGTACGTAGCCAAGGCCATGCTACCGCTAGAACTCCAGACACCATCTCTTAGAGTCTCCGTTGCCAATCAACTCACAAAGGAAGAAAGTGCAAAACTCAGACTTGAAGAACTGGAGAGTCTCGAGGGAAAATGACTAGAGGAACAACAACATTTGGAGCTTTACCAGGCAAAGATGGTACAAACTCTTGACAAATTGGTCCGCCCAAGGACATTAAAAGTTGGTGACTTCGTACTTGTGCTTAAAAGGCCTATTCTTGCACGCTGCAAAATAGGTGAAAAATTTGAGCCAACTTGGGAGGGACCATTTATCATTGAAAAGGTATACACAGGAGGAGCCTACCAGTTAGTGGACTTCCAGGGCAAAATACCCATGTTACCAATAAATGGACAATATTTGAAAGCCTATTACTTAACCTGATGCCGCTTGCCTCTACTTGCTTTGAAACTTTGGAAACTTTGATTGTTTTAGGGTTATATAGGTGGCCAAATGTCTATGACCGGGTCCAAATTTTGTAATTAACCTCAATATAATGAAAATTTTGAAAAAATATTTTAAACTTCAAATTTTCTCCTTTCCACTTTTGAGTATAATGTTCCACAAAAATGTTTTTAGCTTTTACCAAATTCTCTTTTCTACCTTTGGATTTAAAAATTTCCACTAAATTAAACGCTTCAAATTTTCTACTTTCTACCTTTTGAACTTAATATTCCACTAAATTACACAAAACTCATATATAAAATAAAAAATTCATTTCACCAAAACAATCTAAAAATTACTTTATTAAATATTTTGTTCTATTCTTCTTAATGACAAGTTTCGGCCCACTGATGTTTTTCCTATCGTCTGCAGAAAAATGTCGGGACAAAGGATGATCTTTGCTTTCAAGGATGGTTGGAGCGTCGCACTAAATGAGGAGATGGCGCCGTAGAGCGGTACCATAGACTTCAACATGGATTTAAATAGGTTGACATGGACTACTAAGATCCTTTCATGGATGTAGTCAGCTGCAAAGAGAAAGAGGGATTGCCTTCATTACTGAGGGTGACTGCTAAAGATAATGTATAACACAAAGGCAAGAACGTGATAACAGAGCAAGATCAGATCCAAGGGCCCGGCCGTCTGCCCTCTATGGTAGCTACACAAGTCGGGGGCCTTGTAGTTGCCAATAACGGATTACTGCCAAGTACTTCGCTTTCCAGGACGCAACGCAGGAACGCCAGCCACAAGAAGCAGAGAGCTTTTTTATGAGAAGAATGAAGATGCCTGAGAGAGACAAACAACTTGCTCACCCCTATTCCTGAGGGGCATATTTATGATCCAGACCTGAAAGAAAATTTTGCTAGCTTACCCACCACAGATGAAGAACCAGGGTTAGTGACAGAGTCAGATACACTTTCAGTTTCAGATGTTTTATGCAAGGGTTGCTCGATGTGCAACGTTGAAACACCGGCCGGGACATCAGCCACGGGTGCGTTTGTAGAGTGCCCGGATTGCAATGTTCTACATTTACAGAGTTTCAATATATTGGATGAGTATACCTCAAGCAAAGATGGGTCTCAGACTTCAGATTTTATGATGGATGAGCCATACGTCCCAGTGGGGACAGATCAGTATGTACCATGGAGCACAGGGTCGTACATCCCGCTAGATGCCAAGTCTTGTGTTCCAGATAAACCAGCGTCAGTTTGGGTTCCTGCCAATGCTCGAAGGGAGGAACACGTGCAATAGCTACCGACCCCTAGTACGATGACATACCACAAGATAAGTAAAGTAAATAAAAGAGAATTTAAATTTTATGAAAAATTTCAGGGAACATTCATCAACATATTGGAGGGATTAGAACTCTATACCAGAGTCTTCTCAGAGATTGACAAACAAAGTATACTTGACTGCATTTTTGACCTAAGGGATAGAGGTCGAGCAGGTTTACTTATGGAAATGACCTATTATGAGCCAAGGAAATGGATGTGAGGAAAAGGGAGGATTACTATCTAGTGTGGCTGCTACTACAGCTTCACAAATGATAAACAGGGGAATTTGCCTGGGATCCTCAGAACCGATCAAGTAGATCCGCTACCACCAATGATAAAGTGGATGTTCAAAAGAATGGTCAAATGGATTATTCTAGCTGCTACCTACATTCCAAATAGTTGTATTTTTAACATCTATGATGAGGGTGATTACATTCATCCACACATTGATCATCATGATTTTGTAAGACCCTTCTGCACGATCTCATTTCTGAGCAAGAGCAATATTTTATTTGGGAAAAAAATCAATATCGTCGGCCCTGATGAGTTCAGAGGTTCTGTGGAGATTCCTCTACCAGTTAGTTCAGTGTTCTTTCTTAAAGTAAACAGTGCAGATGTCGCCAAACATTGCATTCCAGGTGTACAACACCGTAGGGTGTCTGTGACTTTCTGCATGATGGATGACAACAAAATGCCATATGAATTCCTGACGGACCCGGAACTGGAAGAGCTAATGCCGTACAAGCTATGAGAGGGTTGTACCTCTAAGTACATGTGAAGGGAACTTTTATCCTGGAGCATGGCTTAGAAGGTCTGCTTGATCAGGAGCTCGTCGTACCTGGTATAGATGGTAAGAGGGTTCATTTTTTCTTATATAGCAACATGATATATATAAAATTTACTCAGCCTACAATATATTCATAGCATGAGATGTTCTGGATGTATTTTGGCATGGACTATATATTGTACCATTTTGAGGCGTTAGCCTATGTTCGATCTGTAACATCTTATGGGAGGAGATTAATAGAAATTTCTCTCAAAATGTGTCTTTTTTGTCAGTTGCCTTTTTGTGCGATGGATGAAAGCCACGAACCCCTCATTGGTTCCTAATTTCAATGAATAAAGAACAAAACAACAAATCTTTAACAATAAATAAAATTTAGATAAAAATAATCACCAATAAATAAACAACAAAACAAATTTCTTTTGAAAATCAACTAACTAAAATTAAAACTTTAAAAACATATTTTGAAAAATTAAATGTCATAAAAACAACAAGAAAAGGAAACGAATCTGTTGAGTGGATTCTCTCATTTTCGGAGTTTCTTACTCTTCGTGCGCACAACACAACCATCTTTATCTGCATTAACTCTCTTCACATCCCCGTGGAATTTCACATTCTGCACAAAACCCCACAAAACTCTGCAAATCTTCTTCAACAAAATCAACATTTTCACGTGACATATTTCTGCAAATTTAACATCACAAACTCTCTACACTGTTTTCATATGACTCTTGGGGTCAGTGCCCAAATTTTGACTCCCAATATTCGAGGATCGGTGTGAGGACCCCTTCAATGGACGTTAAGGCTTCCGATTCCTTCAAATTTCAAATTCTCCGAAGATCGGTGTGAAGCCCCCTTTAATGGACGTTAAGGCTTTTGATTCCTTCAAATTTCAAATTCTCTAAAGATCGGTGTAAGCCTCCTTCATTGGATATTAAGGCTTCCGATTCCTTCAAATTTTAAATTCTCCAAAGATCGGTGTGAGGCTCCCTTTAATGGATGTTAAGGCTTCCGATTCCTTCAAATTTCAAATTTTCCAAAGATCGGTGTGAGGCCCCCTTCAATGGTTAAGGCTTCTCATTCCTTCAAATTTCAAATTCTCCAAAGATTTGTGTGAGGCCCCCTTCAATGGATGTTAAGGCTTCCGATTCGTTCAATTTTCAATTTCTCCAAAGATCGGTGTGAGGCCCCCTTCAATGGATGTTAAGGCTTCTGATTCCTTCAAATTCCAAATTCTCCGAAGATCGATGTGAAGCCCCCTTCAATGGATTTTAAGGCTTCCGATTCAAAATTTAAATTCTCTGAAGATTGGTGTGAGGCCCCCTTTAATGGATGTTAAGGCTTTCGATTCCTTCAAATTTTAAATTCTCCAAAGACTGGTGTGAGGCCCCCTTCAATGGATGTTATAGCATCCGATTCCTTCACATATTCTATTCACATATTCCCCATGAATTCACATTTGTGAATCTACATATTTTTTGCATAAGCACACATATTTTCTCGTTACCTCTTGAGTTGAATGTGAGTCATGTTGCTTTCCTTCTCAATGTAACACACATATTTTCTTGTCACCACTTGGGTTGGATGTGAGTCCCAGTGCTTTTCTTCCTAACATGACTAACATATTTTCCTGTTACCTCTTGACTTGGATGTGAGTCCTGGTGCTTTCCTTCTCAATGTAAAAAACATATTTTCTTGTCACCACTTGCGTTGGATTTGAGTCCAAGTGCTTTCCTTCCTAACATGACGCACATAATTTGTTGTCACCACTTGGGTTGGATGTGAGTCCTAGTGCTTTCCTTCCTAGTGTGACGCACAAATTTTCTTATCACCTCTTGGGTTGGATGTGAGCCCTAGTGCTTTACTTCTTAACGTGACACACATATTTTCTTGTTACCTTTTGAGTTGGATGTGAGTCCCAGTACTTTCCTCCTCAATGTAGTAGATATTTTCTTCGGAGTTGGATGTGGGCCTCTGTATTTTCCATCTCGATTTGGTCCTCCCACACAATCCTATTCTCATATTTTGAAACAAGTTTCAAGACAACCTTAAATGGATTATGACCTATGATTCTTATTTCGGAATTGATACCTAAGTTTCAATTTCAACCTTGGGGTCAGCACTTATATACTGACTCTTATCCATTATAAATATCAGGAATTTCATAACTCAAAATTCACTCTTCAGTCCCCAGCGAGAGTCCCTACTCCTTGATTTCAATCAGACGATCACCTGCTAATTCCCCATTAGAAATAAATCACACACAACTCTACACATACTTCTGGGTCTGTTGACTTAAGAGTTTGTATTGGTTTTTGTTGATCTCGTCGGTCAACGGCACTACGCGCGGTGTGCTTGCCGGCACACCATGCCTATTGGGGGTCCATTTGTTGACCTCACTTTTGGTTGAGGTTTAGTTTTTCCTCTTTAGTAACTATAGGATTTTCCTATTGACTATTCTTAGAAAACTAGACATGGAACCCTCACCATTAGAAATATATGACTTTTCCTATTGACTATTCTTAGAAAACTAGACATGGAACCCTCACCACTAGAAATTTTTGTTGACCTCACTTTTGGTTGAGGTTTAGTTTTTCCTCTTTAGTAGCCTAAGGTCTAGCCATTGACTTTTCTATTGACTATTCTTAGAAAACTAAACAAGGAACCCTCACCATCAGAAACTCTACACTTATTTTCTTATTGACTATTCTTAGAAAACTAGACAAGGAACTCTCACCATTAGAAATTCTACAATTTTCTATTGACTATTCTTAGAAAACTAGACATGGAACCCTCACCATTAGAAATTCCAAACTTCTTATTGCCTATTCTTAGAAAACTAGATCTGGAACCCTCACCACTAGAAATTTCAAACTCTTCTCTACTCAACTTGAAGTTCCACATATTGGTCTTTAGAAAACTAGACAAGGAACCCTCACCATTAGAAATTTCAAACTCTTATCTACTCAACTTGAAGTTTCACATATTGGTCCTAACCTCTAGCACTTAGTAGGTGAGGTTATTATAGGGGAACTCAAGATGAGTCACACTTAGGACTGCTTGACCTTGGGGTTGACCCTAGGTGTTGGTCTAGGGCCAAGGCACTCACTTGCAATCATTTGCACTCACAATCACTCACTATCCTAAACTTAAACTTCTAGGCTTTGATCCCTTAATACTTTTAGGATGCTCATGTAAGTGGTCTCCTAAACCCATTAGCGTTGGGCTAGGGTTTAGCTAAGATCACTACATAGAGGACCCAAAATGGGGTTTCCATTGGTCCATGGCTTATTGATGGTGTTTGGTACCTCAACTCTACCAAGACACCTAACCTAGACTTTTCCCCTAAATTCCCTCAAATTACCTGTATACCTTTGGGACCCCAAATTTAGCCAAAATTTCCAAATCTAGCTAAAATACCCAACTTCACTCGAAAATCATTCCAAACACCTTGAAAACACCCAAACTACCTAAAATCACCAAAATTGGCCAAATTACCAAAATACCCCTCCTTACACATAAATTCCAAAAATTCAAAAAAATCCCAAAAATTTCCAAAACCTCCCAAATATTCCTAATTTTATTTTTCTCAACTATTACATGACCCAATTTAGCTAATTTAACCATCTTTGATCAAATCCCCCAAATTACCCTTTAAAGGCCCATATTTTCCCCAAATCACTCCAAATGTCCATCAATTTGATCCCAATCTCCCCAAATTTCAAACCCAAACTCAAATTCACCTTCAATATGACCAAAATATACCAAATCCAAGCTCAATTGTGCTTTGAGCCCAATTTTGATTTAGATCAAAACCCCATTTTTGGCCCCATGACTTGGTTCCACCAAATATAACCCATGGCCTACTCCATTTGCCACAATTTGTGTTAAAAAACCTTCATAACATCCCCATATATCAAACTTAACCTTCAAGTGGCCTTGGTGAAACCTCAAATTCATTTGATTTCAACCTAAGACCAAAAGCCCCAAATTTGCCCCAAATTTGCCATGTCTCAAAATCTCACCAAATTGATGGTCTTAGCCCAAAATTTCCAATCTATCGCTTTGATCATTTGAACCATTCAATTTGGACATAGCCTAAGGCTAAACCAACCTAGACCCATGTCTAGCCCAACATATCCAAAATTGACCAAATTCCAAAAATCCCTCAAATTGACCTACCAATTGAACTCAAAATAACATCAACCCTTCACCAAAAATCTTCATAACAATCATCTACACAATATTGGTCAATAAATTGGGTAAATTGACATGGCTAACCTAGCCCAAACCCAAACTTTGATCACTTGAACCCACGTTGAACCTATGCATTAAAGATGGCCTAACTACCCCAAAGTCGTCAAATTAACTCCACCTCAGCCATGGATTAGACCCTAAGACTGAGCTAAAACCCATTTAACCACCAAAACTAAGACATGTACCTAAGGTTCCACAAATTAAGGGATTTTATTTCTAGAGATGCACATTCTTAAGATACCCTTACCAAAACAAAACCTCATTGCATTATGTTTCTTTGACAGGTTCCCCTGGATGCTTTGAGCACCTAGCCACCTCCCCCTGCCATGGCCGGTCGGTCTAGTCACCGGAGAAGCTCAAAACCAAGAGCCACCCCCATGAAACTTTTCCCAAATCAAACCTAGAGGCCAGCTCAGCCAAACAAAATTCTAGAGCTCCTCTGCCCTCTCTGCCCTTCATCTAAGCACCCCAATGCACCCAAACATTTGTCTTGAGAGCCATCCCATGACCATTTTTATAAAAAACTCACCTCCACGGCCATGAGAGGTGTGTTATAATTTTCTCAGAGAGAGCTTCACAAATCACTCACCGAGCATCTTTGAGACCTACATAGCCCATTCCAATCACTCCATTTTCTTGATTCCCCATGTGTAACCCTAATTTTGAGCTTAAAAATTAGGGCAGAAACAGGACAATCCTAAAAATGCCACCAAACATCAATTTCTTGTGCCCACACCTTTACAACAACAAGAGAATACAAAGCCCCATCAAATTATCCTCTAAAATAGCCTCTACAATAGCTCTAGACAAACACCCAAAATTAGTCTTGATCGAAATCATACCTAGGCTTTACACCAAGGCCAGAGGCTCAATCTCTAGCCTTCTTGGATCCCAATGAACATGCCAAGACCCTCTGATTAAAGCTTCACTTCTCAGAGCCAAGGTGTAAAACTTCTCTTATTCTCGAGCCTATTTGTACTCTTCTTTTTTTTGAGTTGATTTCATGGAATCATAACCATATGGATATGTTCCTTTAGTCTAGACGAGCATTTTAAAAAAAATTCACTTAATTTTGTTAAGAAATGAGAGAGATCTTAAGGCTAGAAGATGGACGGTTCTTGGGCTAGGCTATCGAGGGCGATGACGGGGAGCCATCCGATCACGCGTGTATGGGATGGATGGTCGAGATCAAGCCGGACTGCCCTTCATAAAGTAAGTCATGGGCCGATTCAGCGTTGAGGTGGATGGCGGTGTCAAATGGGAGCGCGCCACATGGAGCTTCAGAGCTGTCGTAGGTTGAGGTGGCGACACTCTTTTAAATAGATAAACAGGGATTTAATTAATTCAAAAAATAACCCCTAGCTTTAAAAATTCATATCTTGGTGTATAAATATCACAAAAAAAAAAAAAATATATCCTTTTGCTCAGTGAATAGAGGAGAACATTGTGGAAGTAATTTTAAGTCCATGTGGTGCACATTCTATTTTTAATTAATTAAATATTGATTTGAATCTTTTGATTCTCCATGCATATAGGCATTTCATTATAGCTTGGAATTTTAGCATGTTGTTGCCTCTATTTAGGGAACATCCCCTAATTTTGCCGAAGTCAGAGAAGGTCCCTAGACAAAGAATCACATTTTTCAAGTTTATGTGCATTATTTGCTTAAAATAATCATGAAAATTAGCATGTTTCTTAGAAAAATCCAAGAAAGTTTTGGAAGGTTTACTATGACTAGAGAACCCTTAGGAAAATTTCCCATAAGCCAAGTAATTCAAAATACACATGATCTTCCCAAACCCTAAATCACTAAGATAATTAATTTTGAAAAATATAAACAATAAAATGACTTGATTTTTAATCTCCACTATTGTTTAGGATTGAGAGAACTCACCATAAAAATTCCAAAATATTTTGAGTTCATTTGGTAATTTCAATTGATTTTTAAAGATAAATAACATTTTTGGCACAAAAAATGATTTTTAAAAATCAAAATATAACCTGAAAAATTATAAAACTTGTTTTTCTGAGTTCTCTGTGATCACGGGTATTTTCTAAAAATAAAATGGTGTTTAAAATTAAAACTTTACTTTTAGCCTATTTTTAAAATATTTAAAATAATTAAAAATCCATAAAAATCGTAAAAATAATAAAATTCATGAAAATATTCTAAATTGTTTCCTAAGCACTTAGGAAAAATTGAAATATTTTTTCTAATTTTCTAAATAAAGATATTGAATTTTAAAGCTTAAAAATGATTTTTAAAGGCTAAAATAAATTTTCACTAAAAATAATGTCAATAAATCAAATAAAATTAAGAAAAAATATAAAATCTTCTCCTCTAAGTTCTCTAACCTCAGGAGGACTTTTCAAAAATATAAAACTTAATTTTCTTTATTTAAAATATTTTATAAATTATAAATACCACCAAACATAAGATAATTCTTAAAATTCAAATTAAATTAAAAAATCATGAAGATTCGTCCAAAGGCTTCTCTCGTCTAGTTATACATCCAGCAAAAATTTTAAGGGGTTAGGGTTTACCTTGATGAAGTTAGGAATTTTCTTTGGAAAATCCCATTTTTTGCATGAAAATAATTATGTAAATTAACTTAAATATTGAAAACTCACGTTTTCTCCTCTGATGTCTTAATTGACCTATGAATGAGGAAGGAAAAAAGTGTTAAAGTCATTTGAATTGAATTTGACAAATTATGAAGTGTTAGAGCCTTAGAAGAAAATATGCAATTTTGGAAATTTAGCCTTAATTAACATTTAGGCTTAATTTAAAGAGGGAAATGGGTAACCTCTGATCTTAATTTGGATGTTTGAAAACAAAAGGGTTAATCAGTAGAAACCAACCTCACTTACTTAATTGAAAAGATAAGTTTATAAATTTCTAAATTATTAAAATTTGGAAGTTTATTAAAATAAAATGAACCTAGGGCTTAAGGGTATGTCTTTTGAACTCAATAAATAATCAATTTAATTCCCCTATTTTTATTTTCAAATAAAATTCAAATCATGAATTATGACCACTTAAAGCTTAATCTTCTCAAAGCTAATTAAGACACTCACCTAGGTCTTAAAGGCTTAGTAGTGACTTAGGCTAAATCAAGTTTCATTTAAATAAGGATTAGAAAAGTAAACATAGCTTAGTAGTGACTTAGGCTAAATCAAGTTTCATTTAAATAAGGATTAGAAAAGTAAATATCATTAAAAATTAAAATATCCTTAAAACACTACAAGCCCAATTAGAACCAACATTTGGCTAAGTTTTCCAATAACACCAACTTGCCTCTTTAAGGGTCCTCACCCACATAATCTTCAAAATTAAATTACAAATGATAATTGCCTTACTCTTAGGGATAATTGTGACATCAATGTTCATTGAGTATTAGGGTGTTCATATGATGAATTATTAAGCAGCATAATAATTTTAAATGAGCTCGAGGCATTTCACCAGGTGATAAGAGGGAAGCATGGACCAGCTTCTTCCTCTTAACTTGCTGGATACCTCGGAGAGCTACTAAACTTAATATGTTTTGCTTGACAAATATCATCCTTAATCGCATTAATAAGAACCCACCAAGATATGACCTAGGGTTAGATAGGTCATCAAAATTTTACTTCTGTGTTTCATATAAAGTGCCTTAACATGCCTTTTGAGTTTCAGGTGGTGGAACGAGAAGACTCGCCAGATACATATTTACAGTTTTCAGCGTTGTCTTTCTTGTACTTTCATACTGTGGTTTATACCTGCAAACTTGCATGCTAAACAACGATGTCACCCTGCATGAAAACTAAAACTATCACGATAGCCANTTCCTTTAAACACTACAAGCTCAATTATGACCAAAATTTGGCTAAGTGTTCCAACAACACTAACTTGCCTCTACAAGGGGCTTCACCCACATAATTCTTTAATTGAATCACAAGTGATAATTACCCTATTCTTAGAATAATTGAGACATCAGTGTTCCTTGAGCATTAAGGGTATCTACAGGATGGATTATTAAGCAACATAATAAGTTTAAATAAACTCGGGACATTCCACAAGGCAGCGAGCAGCACAGACTTGCTTCTTTATCTAAATCTGTTGGATATCTCGGAGATCTACTAAATTTAATATATTTCTCTTCATAAAATCATCCTTAATTGATCAAATAGGGACCCACCAAGATATGACCTAGGTTTAGGTAGGTCGTCAAAATTTTACTTCCCTATTTCATATAAAATGCCTTAACATTCCTTTTGAGTTTCAAGTGGTGCAGCGAGAAGACTCGCCAAGTACGCTTTTACAAGTTTCAGCGTTATCTTTATTGACGTTGTAACTTGACACATTAGAAAACTCAAACTCGTCGCAGCAAGGAGCTTGGAGATAGTACGGTGGGCAACACGGCCATCTTCAACAGTAAAACCTGTCTTCCCCAGTTAAACCAATCTTCCTTTCTTGGACTTAAACAACAAAGTCACAGGACTTTGAGGTTGCTTGCTCATGCAACGTAAATCCTCACCTTATCTTTAGGCCTTCGTATAGCCCTACTATACAATATAAGCCCTAACTCGTCTTAGGATTCCGAGGTTGTCGTTTGTCATGACCTAAATCCTCACATCTTCCAGGCTATTTGTGTTATCATTTCACACGAATGTAAGCCCTAACTAATAAAATTGGCAGGATGGACATAAATACTCACATCTTCCAAGCTATTTGTGTGACCGGTTCACACAAATGTAAGCCCTAACTAAGAAAATTGACAAGATGAAACACTTAAATTTTTCTCCTCAAAACTAAAGCCAAACATTAGGATAGCTTAGGAAGTCACCAGGGTTCTCCTCTACAATAAAACGTTCTAAATTTGAACCAATCCCCTTTCACACCTCTACGCCCGATCTCTTTGAAAAGTCCTACCCCTTGAAACTCCCTTAAGATAATATTTCCTGATTTTTATCGGTGGTCTTCTTAGGTAACTTTGGTCATTTACGTTGTAATTAACTATAGGGGCTTGCCCTTAAAGGAAGCATGTCGAACCCAACTTAATATAAGACCTATTTAATTCTTTATATTACATAGGGGAACTTGTCGGCAAATATAAAGCTTTTGCAGACCAAACGGATGTCACATATTCCTTAGTTTATTTAATCAAGCGTCATCCTCAAGCCTTGTGTTTATCCTTTGAGATAGATACAGGATTTGAGGTACAATGCTCTTTCATTTAAACTATGAAAAATATGAGTCAGTTTGATTTCATATTTTTCTAAACTAAATATATATCTAAATTAAAACATACTTCCGAAGCGGGCGACGAAATTTCGATTCTGGTGGCCGATAGCTTCTTACGGGCAACTTAAACTAAAATAGCCCCGACAGCTTCTGGCGACTCCGCTAGGGACAAGCTTTTCTCTCCATACAAATCAAGAAATATTATCCTCACAGATCGGTAATGTGTTCATGTCTCTCTTGGACCAAATTACCCTTCTTCTTTTAGCATACTTTACCCATTTTTGTCTTGGGAAAGTACGGTCAACTCTTTGGACTTCAAGACTAGCTGTTCAACCATCTTCGAATAGAAGGGTTCAGAAGGCCATTAAGGACTGTTTAAATTTTCATGTGGGGTCAGACCACCCAATAGGTGTATTCGTCGACTAGTTTCACCTGGGTGTTTTCTGCACTAAATGGGCCCCGCACTGAATCCTAAAATATTGAACTTCTCTGTTTGATGTTGTGCTGCGTGCACTTTGAAAGTTTCTTATATTACTTAAATTTTACACTTTTTCTTAAACAAAATTTTAAAATACCCAAAAATTAAGAACCACCCAGTCTAGAGATCAACCTCTACTTTCAGTGCTTGCACTAAAAATTACGAGGTTTTGGCCATATAGCTAACCCTGAAACTTAATGTTTTCAAGCCTGCTGTAATGGCCTACCCAACGCTGACCTTTTCCTACAACCTACGGACGAGTCACAAAGCCCGTAACCTCTCTCCTACCATCAAATTTGGAGTTGGATTTGAAGATCTCGAGGTCACCCTCAAGAAAGCCCCGTTTGTGGTAATGAAGATTGCTACTCCAGAAATACAGGAGCCCTCTGCAGAATTCAACCTGAACTGCCTTCAAGACTTCTCTGCATGCAAGAAGTCTAAAACTACTGCCGTCGCGGCACCTGCCAAACCTACTAGCCTCGCTGCTGTAAAATAGAAAAAAGTGATGATTATTGAGGATCCGACTGAGGGATTAACTGTCCCACCACCCGTGTTTGAAATCGAATCAAGTTTGAGGATTGTACCGCTGACTCGAACTCAAAGGAGGAACCGTAGCAGAAAAGTCCAAAGGGCCATTAAAGCCCAAGCTCCCATGGAAATACCTGTTGAGGAGGAGCCTCATCAAGTTGAAGAAGTGTTACCGAAAATTTATCCACTCCTGTGAGGAAGTAGACTCCATCCTCTAACGAATACCGAGGGATACGAGAGTATCCGAAAAATTGCTGTCGCATTACCTTCACTTTATGGATACGGTGAAGAGAGAAAGCAGTTCACTTCTATCACTCGAGTTAGTGTTGTCTTCAAAATGCTTGCTTCCAAAGAAGGATGTTCTATTAGCGAGTTGCTTAAACGAGTGGGAGAAGCATTTTCTCCTTGCATGAAGAAGGAAATTTTAAAGGGCATCAAATCTGCCAGACAGACCCACAAGACAGCTGAAGTGTTACCTACTCGTATCTCCTTTTGGTTTCATCTAGGGAACAAAGTTAATACCTTAGTGATTAATAGTGATTATATTTCCATCAGGACCACAGGCCGTCGACCGGCTACGTCGAGACTGGGTCCAAAGTAATTACCCGTCACCCATTATGGAGACATTCCTACAATCCCAAAAGCAGACAAGACGATTACCTGGCACTGTAGCCGGTCTACACCACTGGGAGCATACTTTCCCTCGACATACCAATGTTTCTACTAAGACGCTTCATCCTGAGACATCATCGTCAAAAAAGAAAAATGTATGGGTACCCAAGGTCGCCGCACCGATACAGTCCAGTGAGCCTACAAAACAGGAAGTAAGACCATGATCTGAAATATCTGACATTATCGCAACAATAGCCAGTGAGATGGAGGAACAAATAGAGGATGTCCATCAGGGTCCTCTAGATCTTAAAGCGATCAAGGAATCGATAATTGAGGAGAAAGTTGAGAAACTCGGGATTGAGATTTCTGAGTTAGCTCGAGAACACGGAGTTTCCGTCGATAGCAACAATGAAAATTTTAATTACAATGATTACTTTGAGGAGGATTTCATGAATGTCCATGTGATCGAAACTAGAGCCACCACATCTGCGTGTGAGGCTCAACCTCACACCGAAGAGAACATCGTAGATGAGCTACGTAGGGTCATCCTCCAAAGGGATGAGCAAGTTAATCTGCTGGATAATAGAGTAGAAGAGATGACTGCAGCTATGAATGTCATGGCCGCCATTCAGGGGCAATCACAAGCATCGTAATTAGATTCTCTAGAGATTAATCAGCCAGAAATCATACACATTATAGATAAAATAAGAGAGGCTACTTTAGCTAACAAAGATGAGCAACCGAAGAAAGTTTCTCCATCAAGTGCCATGCTAGAAAAGATGTTCAAGCAATTGGTTGAACAAGTGCGGGACGCCTTAGCCAATCTAAGGGCGGTTCATCAATTTTGAAGAGTAGACCTTACCCAGAGGAGTTCGATTCCTCGTCTTTCCCCAAGGATTTTGTGGACCCAAATCTCAAGATATTCAATGGGACTGGAAATCCTAGAAAGCACATAGCACACTTCCGAGCCAGCTATGGCAACATGAAAAATAATGAAGCTCTACTCTACCAACAATTCATCAGCAGCTTATTAGGAATTGCTTTCAACTGGTATATTGACTTGCTCAATGAGCCAATTAAAACATTTTCTGAATTAGAGCCTTTTTTTGTGAAAAGATTCACCGGGGCCCAACATCATGTGTCTATTGGAGAGCTCATGATAGGAAAGAAAAAGCCTAGCAAAACCTTGGTAGACTATATTTTGAGGTGGAGAAATCTTAGCATGAAATGTGAACCTCAGCTACAGGAAGATCATGCGATTGAAATTCTACTCAAGAGCATTCATGAGCCAATAGCTTTCATGCTTAAGGGACTCACCATCAAATCCTTCGAGAAGCTATTCAGTAAATCTAGCAGTCTTCAAGAAGAAATAAAGCACGTGGAGCCACATGAAAAGGCTAAGGTGACCAGAGTGTTCGAGAAGAAATCAATAGTAGTAGCGATCGTCGATAAAGGAAAACAACCGATAAAGATATATGCAGAAGAGCTTCGCCAGTCTTCATCATAGTACTCTCAGAAATAGAATAGTCAATCCAACCAGTGGCCACCTCAAGAGGGATCACCTCGAACAGGGGATAAAAGAATATTCCTATTGGAGCGACATAAAATTTTGTATTCTTTCAAGGATGAAGCTATAAAATATTTAGGATTCCGATGAAGAAGCCATAATTCAAACTACCAGATCCAAAGAAGACCGAAGAGGTGGATAACAAGAATGAACCAAATTATTGCTGCTACCACCGGTTGCTTGGGCACACTATATAAAAATGCTTCATCTTTAAAGACTGGCTCGAGAGAAACCTCAAGGAAGAGACATAACAATCCCGAAAGAGTATTTAAAAGAACCTGAAAAAGGTTCCATAAACATGATTTTGGCTAAGCCAATCTCCTCAATTGATCCGTATGTCACAATAGATGGATGAAGCACAACTTGGGATAAACTCAAGAGGGACCTTAATCAAATTCAGGATTCATTAAAACAAGCTTCAACAAATACTGAAGAAGGATGGAATGAGGTATGGAGCAGATCATCCAAGAAAATACTAAACAAGATCCAGTCTGCATCAGAACAAGCCTCCATTCAGAGTCCGCAACATACCAAGCCCGAGATGAAGGTTTTGTTAGGAGGTCTGTCATCATCAAGGACAAAGAAAAAGAAGATTGTTGACCTCACTTTTGGTTGAGGTCTAGAAATTTCTTTAGTAGCATAGGTCTAGCCACAGGATATTCCTACTGACTAGTCTTAGAAAACTAGAAAATGTACCCTCACCATTAGAAACTCAAAACTCTTCTCTTTACTCAACTTTGAGTTCCACATATTGATCTTAACCTCTAGCACTTAGTATGTGAGATCATTATGAGAGAACTCAAGAGGAGGTTCCACATATTGAGTACCCCCACCATTAGAAATTCAAAACTCTTCTTTCTACTCAACTTGAAATTCCACATATTGATCACCCCCACCATTAGAAATTCAAAACTTTTCTTTTTACTCAACTTGAAATTCCACATAATGATCTTTCATCATTAGAAACTCAAAACTCTTCTCTTTACTCAACTTGAAGTTCCACATATTGGTCCTAACCTTTAGCATTTGGTAGGTAAGATCATTATGAAAGAATTCAAGAAGAATCCCCATAGGATTACTTGGCTTTAGGGTCAATCCTGGGTGTTGACTCAGCACTTAGTAGGTAAGATCATTATGAGGGAACTTAAGAAGAGTTCCTATAGGACTACTTGGCCTTAGGATTGACTCTGACATTTAGTAGATAAGATCATTATAAGAGAATTCAAGAAAAATCCCTATAGGATTACTTGGATTAGTAGGTAAGATCATTATGAGGGAACTCAAGGAGAGTTCCTATAGGGCTACTTGACCTTAATAGTAGGTAAGATCATTATGAGAGAATTCAAGAAGAGTTCCTATAGGACTATTTGACCTTAGCTTGGTAGGTAAGATCATTATGAGGGAACTCAAGGAGAGTTCCTATAGGGCTACTTGACCTTAGGATAGGAGATCATTATGAGGGAACTCAAGGAGAGTTCCTATAGGGCTACTTGGCCTTAGGATTGACCCGGTGTTGATTTGAAGCTCAGGTAAACCATACCCTCACAATACCCTCACAATACTCTTGCTAAGACCAATACTTGGGGACCCAAATTGGAGATTTCATTGGTCCATGACTCATTCAAAATGGTTCTCTACCCAATTGCACTTGAAATGCCCAACTTGGCCTTTTGCCCCTAGGCACCTCCAAATTACCTAACTGCCCTTGGGACCCAAATTTGGCCAAAATTCTCAAATTGTGCCAAAATACCCAAAACTGATCAAAACACATTCCAAAAACTTTGAATACATCCAAATTTATCAAAACTGACAAAAATTTCAAAAAATGGTCAAATTACCAAAATGCCCCTCCATGGCCCAAAAATCCAAAAATTCCCAAAAAAATCCCAATAAATCCAAAATATCCCTAATTTCATTTTGTCCAACTACACCATGGTCGAATGTAGTCAATTTAACCACCTTTGACCAAAACCCCAAATTAGCCCTAATATTGGCTAACACCCTAAATCTCAACAGTTGAATGCCCTAAACCTCAAAGTGACATCCAATTTTTATTCAAAATTCTTTGTGAGGTCATTTTTGACCAAACAGAATAATCAATTTGAGGTTAGTCCAAAGCTAGCTCAAGTTTGACCCAAATTAGCCCCATATGCCTAACTTGGGTCTAAATCCAAAACCCATCAAAATCCATCCAAATTAACCATTAAATCAACTTCAAAACAATTTTAATCCTTCATGAAAGTTGTTCATAATGATGTTTTAAACCAAACACAATAATCAATTTGGACTTAGCCCATGTCTAGCCCAAGTTTGACCCAAACTTATCCCAACGTGCTTAAAATGGGTCAAAAATAAAAAATCCCCCAAATTGATTAACCAATTGACCTCAAAATGACTTTCACCCTTCATGAAAGTTGTTCCTCATCTCCTACACCAAATTCCATATTTAATTGGACCAATTGGCATGCCTAACCTAGCCCAAACACAAGATCTACACCAAATGCCATATTTAATTGGGCTAATTGACATGCCTAACCTAGCCCAAACACAACACCAAATGCCATATTTAATTGGGCTAATTGGCATGCCTAACCTAGCCCCAACACAAGATTTGGTCTAAATTCCATATTTAATTGGACCAATTGGCATGATTAACCTAGCCCAAACTCAAGATTTGGTCACAAATAAAATATTCAATTGAGCCAATTGACATGGCTAAACAAACCTAAGCCAATTTTTGGTCAAACTAGCCCATGACTAAAATATAATGAAAATCAAACTTGGTATTCCCAATCAAGCTTAACCTTAGCTAAACTCTAGAATCTTAGAGTTAAGTTAAGTTAACCATGGGCTAGCCATGATATTTATCCCTTAGGTAAGTATTTTTTTTTAAACCTTAAAGGATAAGTTTCTTGCAAAACCAAATTACTCACCAACACTTGGTAATTTCCTATGGTGTCATTTTTCTTGCTCATCATGAGCTTTAGACTTCATTTCCAAGCATTTCAACTGATGTAGCTCTATAAAAAAACCATGTCCATGGCTATGGAAGAGAAGAGAGCTCACGACCAAACAAGGAAGAACCACCGTAGATTAGCAAAACCTCCTCCAAAATATCCAAAATTCTTCTCCAAGCACAAAGAAGAAGGGCTCCACCATTAATTGCCCTCAAAGCCTCCACTGTGAGTTCAATTTTAGAGGTTGAGGACTTTACATCTGATGTAAAATCCTTAACCTCTAGAATTTGATTTGAAAGATTATGATAGGAAGCAATCCTAAAGCAACGTGAAATCAGATGTAAAGTCCTCAACCTCTAGAATTTGATTTGAAGGATTGTGATAGAAGGAGATCCTAAAGCAACATTGAATTGGATGTAAAATCCTCAACCTATATAATTTAATTTGAAAGATTGTGATAGGAGGAGATACTAAAGTAATGCAGAATCGGATGTAAAATTCACAACCTGTAGATATTGATTTGAAAGATTGTGATAAGAGAAGATCCTAAAGCAACGCAGAATCATTTGTGAAATCCTCAACCACTAGAATTTGTTTTTAAAAATTTTGATAGGAGGAGATCATAAAGCAATGCAAAATCGGATGAAAAATCCTTAACCTTTAGAATTTGATTTAAAAGATTGCAATAGGAGGAACTCTTAAAGCAACATGGAATCAGATGTTGTGATCCTCAACCTCTAAGGCATAGTGTGAACACTTGCGATAAGAAGGAGATCCTAAAGCAATGTTGAATCAGATGTATGAATCCTCTTCCCCTAAGATGTAGTGTTTTGAATTTGTGGAAAAATTGTGGAATTTGTGAAGATTTATGGAATTAAAGTTTGGACTTTCAGTTTTTGTCATTATGCTTTGTTTGTTTCATCTCATCATCTTTCATTTTCTTTAATGAAGTTGATTTCATTTTGGTGATTTGTTTCATTTTGTTTTTTTTATTATTTTATGAGTTCTCTTTTATTATGCTATTTTTTTCTTTTTGTTAGGATTTGGACCAAGTTTTAGGCAAGTGCGACATCGATGCTTTGTAGGACAAGGCTTTCCCTTTCAAACATTATAATGCATAGTACATGAGTTATCGTCCATTGAGTGAATGCACATGTTAGAGAATACCTCACTCTTTGAGGTGCTATCAGAATTATATTCTTTTAAGTACCTATAAAGATCTAGTTTTTTTAAAGACACCACAGCGAAAATGTCGCAACTTCATAGCTTCATTTGTAGTCGTCGTCATTTCTTTTTTGTCAATTTTGTAAAAATCATTCACATTATCTTTTATAAATCATTTTGAGGCCCTTCAATTTGAAGTTGAATTTGAATCTTCTAGGAAACGAAAAAATATGACTTCAGGGTTGAATTTCTATTAATTGCTAATAACATAACCCTTTACTTTAATTTTTTTTCTTTTTGGGCCTAAGCATATTTCAATATTTTTTATCATGTGATTAAAATATTTTTTCATCATCCAAAGAAATTTCTAAGTCAATTAGTAGCCAAACCAAAAACTACAAGGTTTCTTAACATTTTCCTGAATAAAATATCTCAATAATTTTCTTAAGAGAGCATTTGAAGTCTTATTAATTAATGGAGGATTCAGACACCAATTTTTTATTATACGTCCACATCAAGCTTCTTCCTAAAGAGCATTTCTTTTCTCTCCTCTTTTTTTTCTCTTTTTTTTTTTATCGAGTCTTTCACAATTATTTTCTTTTCTTTCTTTTCCACTCAGAATTAATATATCTGGTGGAACACATTTTAATTATTTTGAAAGTCTAAATTTAGACACCAATTTTTGATTTTATGGTCACCTCAAGGTTATTCTCATAGAGCTTTTCTCATAATACAATTTTTATCTTTTTTCCTTTGCTCCTTTTATTTTTTGGGAATTATTGCATCTGGCAGAACATATATCTTTTAAATATTTTGAATGTCCAAACTCCCCTACTTAATAATTATTAAATATTCTTTAATATAAATTTTGGAATATTCTAATTCATTCAAAGCCAGAAAACAATCACTTGGAAAGAGATTAAAAGGCTTGTGATATCTTAAGTCAATTACTCATATTTTAAGCACACTATTTTATTTTGAAATTTTCTTATGACCCATTTTGAATTCTTTAATTTGAAGGACTTGGTTGTTAGGGAATTAATTTCATTCTTCCTGAAATCATAGTCTTATCAAAATACCAAAACTTTGCCTTGGATCAATCCATTCTTAACTGTCATTTTATTAGGGTTTAAGCATCCGAGTCAATTGATTTCTCTTTTCCTAAAACTATCCTTTTCATTTAATGTGAAATTATCCACCAAATGTAGGAAACAATAACAACATTGAACAATTTTGAATAACAACAGTTTCTTCCTTTTTCTTATTGTGGTGGAAGGGATGGGGCAGGTTAACACTAATCCTACTAGTATACCCTTTTAAGAACAACAGTAGTATAGTAGTAGTCAAGAGGCGTCCCATCTATTGTCAGTTGCATAAAAGTAAATTGGATCAAACAAATCAACCTTTATCATATTGATATAACCTCTTTTGACTTATTTTTAAATATTCTTTCTATATCGTTATGTACCCATTCTTAAAATTCTCCTTAATTAAGTCTATTGTGTGTCCAATGAACCTATGGTATGGGCAATTTCTTAAATGTCCTTTCTTATTGATCTCGTCTGGTTTCTTTAGCATGGGTAACCTGAATTTGGGATTCATGATCATATTTTGGAACATCTTTCTGACTGCCTCTTCTTTAAAAAATTATATCCCGTGTGAAGGATCGATCAAGGTTCGAACTTGTCTTTCATCTGTTTGGTAAGGTTTCTGCTGAAATGATTGTTGAGCATTCCAATGAGGAGGTTAAGGTTAGAAGGTACGTTGATGTTGTTTGGCCTATATTTACAATTTTTGTTTTCCCTTGCCAACCAAACCAACTGTCCCGGATTTCTTCTCAAATATCTCCATTGGTTCTAGCTACTCTTCCCTTTTCAGAAAGCCAAATTACTTAGCTTCTCCTAGGAGATTCCTGACTTTTTTAAGCAGCTTTTTCAAATGTTCCAATCGTAAAACCTTTAAGAAAGAAACCCACTGAAATGAGAATGCTCATTAGAAGAATCTCAGCTACATGCAGCTCTTGCAACTGCGGCTAACATCTCTTACTGAGATTTCTCTAACATAGGATGTACCCCACCATGGTCTCATCAAACTTTTCCATCTCTACCGAAAGATTGCCAACAGTGATTTGGTGTTTAACTCTAAAAAAATGCTGACAAAAAATTTCCATTTCTATGAATGTCTTTACAGAACCATTTGGTAGCTTTGCATACCAATCAAAGGCAACTCCAGCGAGGCTACTTACAAACTGGTAGAACAAAAGTGCTTCATTATCCCCCATGTTGCAACAACTCGCTTGGAAGTGTGCAACATGTCAATGAGGGTTTCCGGTCCCATCAAATGTTTTGAACAAAGTTGGTACGAAACCCATGGGGTATTAGATAAAATAAACTCCTCTGGGTAGAGTCTACCCTTTAGAGTTGATGTCCCTCCTTTTATTTGATCCAAGTCTTCTCTCACCGATTGTTCCACCATCTTTTTAATTTCTATTTCATGTATCAAACGCTAAACTAAGTCCCTCTTCAAATTTTCATTAGAGGTGAACTCTTTTCTTTCCTCTACAATTTGAATGGTTTCTGACTGGTTTATTTCTAAGGGTTCCATCGTCAGTGATTGCAACTGCCCTTGAATAGTGGCCATAGCGCTCATAATTTTTTCAATTTTCTTTTCAAGGTGGTTGATCCATTCAACTTGTTATTTATTGACCCTTTGAAATTCATCTACTACGTTCTCCTAGATGGTTAAGGGAGCATTACACAAGGATGATGTGGCCCCCGTCTCAACAATATTGATTTTTGCCAATCCTTCCTCCATGTAATCGACATCATTATTTTTATCATTAATATTTTTTCTTCATTCTCCACAAAATTATGCAATATCGACTCAGAGTCTCACCAACTTAGCCTTGATTGACTCCCCTTTGATAACTTTAAGGTCATTTGGAGGTTTTTGATGAACATCATTTGTTTTGTTTAGTGCCGGTGTAGTTGTGTAGAAGTTAGTTGGAACAATTAGCCACTCTTTGAAGTTGAAACAACTCTCTATGGTATGCTTAAGTAGTCTATGATATGGAAAATAATTGGGTTTATCTTTCTGCTCGGCTTCCTTCAACCTTTTTAGCTCTGGTAATCTGAATTCAGGCAACCTGACCAAATCCAAGAACATTTGTGATACTACATCTTTTCTGAAAGAATAGACTTGGTTCAACCGCTTAATAATAGATGGACCCTATTTTTCATCTGCTTGGCATGGCTCTAGTGCAATGACTACTGACTGTATTGTTGGTTGTACTATTTCAAATGCTAGTAGATTTGTTGAGGTTGCTCAACGTGAATTTCTATTGACACTTCTTCGTGCAAAATTTTCTTTCCCTTGGTTGGTGGAGTAGCTGGTGTAGCGACGATGAATCTTATGGTAAGAGCAGAAACAATCCTAGGAGCAGTCCTAATGCTCATAGCGGCAGACTTTACAGAAATAGGAGAGTTCGCGTCAACAAACTCCCCAATCATACTAGGGAATTCCTTAACAGACTTCAGGTTGAACTTGACAATGATCTTAATTGACCTGTTCAGTTCAGGCTTTATCACTGTGATGGCCACATCTCTGAACTTGGCTTCAACATTGTTGAACCTTTGTCCAAATTTAATACTACCAAATCAGGCAGCTCATCTTTGTTCATAGCAAACCTCCACTTTAGAGGTGAAAGAAAAGATTAACTTTGGCAAATACATTGTACCTGTCATTTGAAGAATTTTTAGAAGTCAGTCACGTCCCGTGTCTTGCAGTTTCAATAAAAGTACTCAAGTTAATGCTTATCCTACGAACTGGACAATTTTTTTTTATTTTCACTTTATTTGGTTTCATTTTCGAGTATTTACATTATTTGAAATTTAAAATCCATTTTTCAAGTTTATTACTCATTCTTGATTATAAAATTAAAATGATTCAACTAAATGACTTTTAAGAGACATAAAACATGGCTCAAATTTTCAAAACAGCAAACCAAACCCAAAAGATACGAGGTAAAGGTGAAGTTTAGGATAACGTGGGAGACCAACTTCACAACGCACATCGCATGAGTGGAACTAGTCCACCAAAACATTTATTGGGGGTCTAACCCCACATAACATAAAAAATCCTAAAGGACTCCTGAACCTCTTTGTTTAAAGATGGTTAAACAAATGGTCCTAGAATCCAAAAGAGTTGACTGTACTTACCCAAGAAAGAAATGGGTGAAGTATGTCAATGAAAGAAGGGTAATCTGGTCTATTAGAGGCATAGACACATTACCAATGTATGAAGACAGGACTTTATGATCACAATCAAAAGAGAAAGTAGTCCCCAGTGGAGTCAAATTGGGAAGGTATATTTTTAATTTAATATATATATATATATATATATATATATATANTCCTATAGATAATAGTTTAACTAAACAAGCACAACACTACAAGTGATGCATTTATCCCAAGGAGTAGACACATTACTTACTAGTGAGGCTCGATTAAATAAACTAAAGAATTTATGACAATGATTTTAGCCTGCAAACCCATTTTTATTGACCAAAAAACTTTCTCCAATTTAATCTAAAAGATTAGATAGGTTTTATATTAAGATGGGTTCTAAAGTTTCCTATAAGGGCAAACCCCTATAGTTAATTACATCTTAGACAACCAAAATCGTATAAAAGAAATCTCAATTTACTAGTTAATTACATTTTAGACAACCAAAATTATTTAAAAAAACTCTCAATTTATATCAGAAAATATTATCTTCAAGAATTTCAAAGGATGGGACATTTCAAGATCGGATAAAGGAGCATCAATTAGGAAAATATCAAGTTTGGAACATTTATTATGGAATTCAAATAGAGAAAACTAGGGGATGCCATGAATCATGTGGAGAACTTCAGTGACCTCTCAAGCCATCCTATGGTTTGGCTTCAGTTTTGAAGAGATATTATTAAAGGTTTCATTCTACTAGTTATTATTAATTAGGGCCTACATTTGCATGATACAATCATATAAATAGCCTGGAAGGTAGGAGGATTTATATCATAACGAATGACAGCCTCAGAGCCTAAGGTGAGTTAGGGCTTAAATTGCACAATATAATTATGCAAAGGTCGAAAGATATAGTGAGGATTAATGTCATACTAGACGGGCTACCCCGAATACCTATGTCTTATTAATTAATTCTAAGGAAAAGGTTGTTGTTGTAGAACCACTTGCTATCTCGAGGTTGTTCTTTTGTACATCCTTGTCATGATGACTACAAAGTTAGCTCCAAGCTCCTCGTCAAAGTAGCAGTCCTAAGGTATAATGTTCAAAAGGTTTTATGAGGTATGTTTTAATATTATGGTGTTAATGTTTGTTTTTGTTGTTGTTTTTTAAATTTCATATTTGGGGGAGTTTTAATTTTATTAAAGTGACACTGGTTATGATGCCACAGCTCTCTCATTTTGGTACAACTATTGTCTTTCGAATTTACTTAGTTTAATTAAGCTCATTTAAATTGAGGAGATCTCGATAGCAACCGTAGGTTACCTCATCTGAGAAACTCCCATAAATTTGAAAGCTTGTATTATGTTGTTTTTTTTTGCTTTGTTTTCAAAAATGATGTTTTAATTTTAAGAACATGTTTTGTAATTTTCAGTTTTGATTCAGTTTTGCAAATAAAGTAAATAAATTTAAGTAAGAAAATGTTGTAAATTACATAAGTAAAATTGCATTGCATAAAATAATTGCGTACCTAGGCCTCTGCTACTGCTACATGATTCACAGCATAATACAGCATATATTTACAAGAAATTTAAATAAATTGTAGAAAAATTAAATTGAAGCGTTGGGTATGAGAAAATTTTACACGATAAGTCATTGCAAAACACAAGTAAAAAAACCCATAGTGACATATGGAAGGCCAGAACTAGGTATAAGATTATCGTAAAGGTGAGGGCTCAGAGCTAGACTGCGTGCTTACTGACCTTAAGCAAAAGCTACCCACTCGATAATCAACAGAGGGCAATCTTAACCTCGATCAATGTGATTAATCGTGGAACTTGGTAAGTTTTCATTTTAATTTAATTTAATTTTCATGCATATAAAATTACTTTATCATGCAAATGAGGTTTTCATTTAAAAAATTTTGTAAAGTGACCCAGTCCACAGGTTATATATTTTAATCGAGCTTGGACTACAAACAACTTAAGAGTATCAGAGGAAATCTTCTTTCTCAAGAGTTGTCAAATAGTATCATCGGTCTCTATCCTCTCCTTTTCTTAAGTATCCTCAAGGTAGGAGATACTATTGTAAAATCTCACATCATATACCTCATTATAGTACACATTAGCATTATCGTAATTACCCTAGCCACCCAGACCTTGGACTTACACAAGCCCAATAATCCATATGTAGCCAAAACAAAATATTGTCAATTGCTCACAAAGATTTAAATGCCTTAGAGAAGACTCAAAACCTTGAGCATTGGGTTAATTAATATAAAGGACATTTTTATTGATTTAGGTGAATTAGTGGGTCTCGGGTGTTTTTGTGGATGATTTTCTAGAATAAAGCATAATAAGATTGAATATCCTTCAAAATATCTAAATGGTCATAAAAGTGTTCTGGGAACAATCCCTAACAACTTTTAGAACACTTTGAAACGTTTTGAGTTTGTTTGAACTTGTTATATTGTTCAACTAATTATCCAAAGTTAAATTTAGATTTAGTGAATTATTCTACCTTATGCTCAATGAATCTCAATATCTCAATTATCCCAAGAGTGGGGTACCCATACATTCACTTGATATTTCATTTAAGAGTTATGTAAGTAGATGCCCCTAAGGGCAAACTCAAGCCATTAAAGACTTGTGCCCACCAATAAAGTTGGGCTTATAGTGTTTGGAGGTGTTCATTAATTAATCATGTCTCCCTTTTCTAAACCTCATAAAAGAACTGTAAGTATCAAGCCTAGCTCACTACTAAGCCCTTAAATCCAATCTTTGGGGTAAATTTGTAATAATCAAAATGTTAAATAAAAAGAAATTCAAACCTCATTAAAATCATGACTATCATGTAATCACCAACAATGGGGCTTCAAATAAGTGAATCATTAGCTTCCTAGCTTAAGCCCACTACCTAAGTATTATCCAATTGAATCATAAAAATTCATAAAATTATAATTTTACCCTTATTATGAAAATGGTCAAAAGTTGGCTTCTACATATTAACCCATTATGTTTCAAACATCCAAAAGAGTTTAATATGATCAAAATTACCCATTTAACTTATGGTTAATATTAAAGTCTTATTAAGGCATCAAGGACTCCACTTCATAAATCATTAAATGCAACTCAAATGACTTTGAAATTCTTAAGATACCTCACTCATGGATTAATTAAAATGTCAAACAAGAAATTACGATTTTTCTAATTTATATTTAGTTTATAAAATTATTTTAGCTCAAAAATAGAATTTTCAATGTTAATTTATTTAATTAATCAAAGTAGAGTTTCTATCCTTGGAAAATTTTTGGAGGTTCATCTAGGTCAAAGGACCAATTGAACAAAATTTCATGATTTTTTAAATAACAATTTTTTCATATAATTATTTATTAATTTTAGTGTTTAATTAAGTAGAAAATATAATTTACTTTCTTAAAATAATTTTATATTTTTATTAAATCTCTCTAAGTACAGAGAACTTAGAGAAACTAACTTTTTGTAATAGTGATTTTTATTTTAATTTATTTATTATAATTATTTTAATGAAAAATTAAGGAAAATGCTTTTTTAGTATTCAAAAATGCATAAATAAATTAAAAAAGATGGGAAAAATATTTTAAAGGGTTTCAAGTAATCATGGAACAATTAGGAACATTTTGGTGCATTTTTATATTTTACAAATTTTAATTATTTTTAATTATTTTTAATTTAAAAAGGCTGCTCTAAACAAAACTATTTATTTTAAAATGAATTTTATTTTTTGTAGATGCCCCTAAAGACAAAGATCTTAAAATTCCACTTTTCATAATTTTCCTAGTTATATTTTATTTATTATAATTATTTTAATGAAATAAATCCCATTTTACTTGAATAATAGACTTTAGTGATCAAATAAGTTCAAATGGGTTTCAAATTTTTACCGATTGTTAAAATGGTCATTATTTACAGCGTGGAACCATTTTTTGTAATTCTTGAGTTAAAATAAATTTATTTTAATTTTAGTATGCTTCTACAATTTAATTAACCATAATAATGTAAATAATCATTTAATATTTTTCCTAAAGTCCTTGACACAATGAACCGATCAAAACAAGTCCTATATTTTTATGGCTTATATTTTAATTTGTATAGTTATTTTAAACAAAAATAGACAACTATGCTTGAAAATTAGGTTTTTATGGCTAGAGGTGATCTTTGACTTTAGAAAAATTAGAGAAGCTCCCAACTATGATGAGGAACAAACCCATAAAAATTCAAGCCATGATGATTATTTTTTGTTTAACTAAAATTAAAATAAGCCAGGGAGTATTTAATTAATTAGAAATAAAATAAATGCAAAATATTTTTTATTTTTACGCAAACTATTCTCCCTTGTTCATTGAGTAAGAGGGAATTTCTATTATTTTTTTTATGATTTTTCTACATTAAATTATGAATTTTTAAAGTTTTTGAATTAATTTAGCTAAAAAATACACTATTTTTCTACTAATCCACCCGACAACCAGCTCTATCTAGGCAGCTCCGAAGGCACACACAGCGCATTCTGATTCGTTGTGCTTTAGAAGTCAATGAATCGCGTGACTTGCTGTACAAGAACAAATTTCATGTCCGACTTCTCTTCCCCCTTTGGATCAATACATGTGTGAATGGATGACATCTGTTCATCATCCCCATCTATTCTAAACCAAGAATTGCCACACTAAAACCCTAAGATCTTGCTTAATACTCAACCAAATCACATGAGGTTTGTTCATATAGACTCATCTACTCAAGGTGAACTTATCTATAAGATTATATGCATATGAAATACAATTCTACTTCATAATTGGTGAAACTAAGGCTAAAGTTAGGGATTTTGGATCATATCTTTATGTAAGAGGTGAGGCCTCGATTGGGTGCTTGTGGAAGCTTCCTTGTAGTCTAACGAACGTCCTCAAAGTGTCTGTTTGAGTTGTTATAAGGCCTAGTTATGATTTAGATCAAAGGGGTGGTGTGACTTTAGTGTATATGTGGTTTAGAGTGCGCAAATGAGATGGGTTTTGATAAGTAACTTCCTCGTTTAGTTTGAGGAAGCTTTTGGGTGGCTTAATTAGAGCTTTGGTGGATTTTAATGGATTGACTGAAAAATTCCATCGATTTTAAACTAAAAATTAGTTTTTGGCACTGGGTTTGAGTGGCTTAAAATGGTGGTTTGAACACAAGAAGGCTAGAAGGAGCTCTGTGAGCAATTTAGTGGACTCTCTCTCCCTTTTGCCGTGAAGGGGGTAGTTTAAATAGCCATGACCATGGTGGCCAACCGGGCAAGTTGGTGCTTACGTGGAGGGTTGAGTGACATAATTAGCCAGTTGGAATGGGACACATTAGATGGGTGCAATTCAAGCTTGATCATTAGAGAGAGCTCCTTGGTTTCGGGTCTCCAGCCACTGGACCAACCGACTAGGCCAAGGGAGGTGGCTAGCTGGCTCGGGGAGGGTCAAGTAAGTTTTAATTGTAATTAGTTTGGAGATTTGATGGTTGATGGCATGGGATAGAGAGCTTAGTAAAAAATGTTGGCAATTTTCCTTAATTTAGGTAACCCTTGATCCAAGGCTCAAAATCTAGTTTTTGGATGATTTGATTAGCATCATAGGAGGCTAACCAAGGTAAGAGAAGATTAAGCTTGGTCAATTTCAATGGTTTGGGTTAATTTGGATCTTAGGCTAAAAAATTAATGGTTTGATTGATCTAAAGGGATGTCATGAAGAAATTAGGAAGTGAGATTGAGGAAATTGAATTGATTTTAAGGCTTGATTTGATGAAATTTTGATTTTAGGGCAAAATTGGGGGTTTTGGTTTAAATTGAGTTTGGGCTAGGTTTGAGATTAGCTCAAGGCCAATTAATGGTTCAATTGGATCTATGGGGATGTTATGAAGGGTTTAGAATCCAAAATTGGGGGAACTGAATAGGTTAAAGAGTTCAAGTTGAGGGAAATTTTGTTTAGGGTCAATCTGGAACATTTGTATTAGGCTTGGAATTTGACATTGAAATTTGACTCAATTGGGCTAGAATTTGGTTTCCATTGGGTTCAGGCAAGATTAAATTTGATTTAGATTTGAAATTGGGAAAGTTTGGAATCAATTTGATGGAAATTGGGTGCGATTTGGAGACTTTAGGCATTTAATGGTAAAATTGGGATTTTGGCAAAATTGGTAAGTTTGGTCACATTTGGCCCAGTGGATGGCTAGAATTGGTTTTGGGGAAATTTGGAATGATATGGGAGGTTTTGGGAATTTTTTAGCTCTAAGGGGCATTTTTAGCTTTGGTGAAGTTAAGGGTATTTTGGGAATTTTGAAAATATTTGGGTGTTTTGGGCAATTTCAGTGATTTAAAATGACATAAATTTAAAAATTTGGGTAATTTAGGAAATTTTAGGGATCTAGGGGCAATTTGGTAATAGTAGGAAAGTTTTGTTGCAAAAGACAAAAAATGGTTATTTTTAGGAGAATGAGATTAATTGAAGATGCTAATCATAAAATTACCTTTTTTTTAGCCATGAGACCAAGGGAGATCCCATTTTGGATCCTCCATCTGTTCGTCTTAGCCAAATTCTGGCCTAGGGCTACCCACATGAGTTTCCAAAAGTGTGGGGAACCACATTAAGCATGTTCGGTGAAGGGTTTAGGTTGTGTGTGAAGGTGAGAGGTTCATGTTTGTGTGTCCAAAACAAACCAGGACCACACCACACTGGGCTCCCCCATGTTAGCTCCACCTACTAAGTGCTATAGAGACTCCTCTTGAGCTCTTCCATGTTAGCTCCACCTACTAATTGTTAGAGGTTATAACCAACATGTGGAACTCTAAGAGAGAGAAGACGTTTTTAGAAATTATAGTGGGGTAGGGGTTCCATCACTAGTCCTCTAGGAATAGTCAATAAGAAAGTCCTATGGCTAGATCTTTGGCTTCTAAGGAAAAATGTCTAGACCTTAACAAAAAGTGAGGTCAACAGCTGGATCAACTAATTCATTTTGTTTGATTGTTACCCCAGCTTAATCGAACATTCTATTTTAGTTTAATGGTTGTCCCTACTCGATCAATCAATCTATTTTAGTTTGATCATTGTCTTGCCCAAATAATTAATCACTTTAACTTGGTCACCACCCTAGCTCAATCAATTTCATTTGGTTTGATCGCTAGTGAGGCTTGATCAACCAATCTCTTTTTGTTTGATTGCCTTGCCAACTGGATCAATCAATCTCTTATGGTTTGACTATCATCCCGGCTTGATCGACTAATCATTTTGGTTTGACAGTCAATCCAACTCAATCAACTAATCTTTTTTGGTTTGATCACCCTCTTGGCTTGATCAACCAATCTACTTTGGTGCAATTTCCACCTCTGCCTGATCGACTGATTATTTTAGTCTAGTTGGCCAACATTGGCCAACTTTACTTAACTAATGCATGCTTATATGAATTTGGTCATATTTGCATCGTATTGGTTGTGGTGATCGCTTATTTCATGCTCCTTCAAGTGAATGAAAAATATTGTTGATGCTATGTTTGTGTCATATTTTATTGCATGTAACATTTCTTGCCTTATATGATGTATAGCTTTTTGTTTTCTTGGATATCTCTTTGAGCGGCCTTAACTGAGTTGTATCTTTGACCACCTGCACCTGTACGTGTCTCTCCCACATGCAACATTGTATTCATGTAGATAAATTCTTGCACATTTTGTGATGAACTGATCAACATATAATGTCATATGTTGCACAGCTCTCTTTCATTTGAATTATGCTACCTCACTCATTATGACACAATCTAGGAATGTTGTAGATATAATCATAATGGGCTTTCTACAAGTCATGCTTTCTAGCCACTTAACTTATGTGGGGCACAATGATTGTCCACATACATTTGTGATTTCATTTTAAATGAATCACACTACAAAGAATGTTTGATTCTCTTCATGTTGTATGTTTGCCTTTTTGCCTTGGGTCTTAATACACCAAAATAATATATAATTTTAAGTATTTTTTCATGATTATTTTTTGTGATATTGCACTTTAAAGAAGGATATTTTCAAAGATGAAATTTAGAGCCAAAACAACCAATTTTAAAATTCTGGCGCAAGATGCTTTAGATTGGTATCATGTGCTCCAAAACCAAGAACAATGCGATCTTCATTAAACTTACGCATGATGCGACCGATTTGGTGACAGATGCACCAGGGATAATTGTTGCGAGTTAAGTCTATTTGAGATAAATGTTGCGTGAATTTTCAAAGGGACACTTGTTCTACAAACCCCTTAGAGTAATTCAAAGCTTCTAGACACTTTTGAAGGGTCTTTCATGAAGGAATAGGTCTCTTGGATCAATGGACATGTCTTTTAGATTCAAAAGAGTTGACCTTTGGACAAAATTTTGGAGGTAATTTTGAATTCTTTTTGGAAGGAGGCAGCATTTGATAAAGGTGAGGGAAGTCAAGGGCTAAATAAGGATAGTTAGAGAGAGAGAGAAAAAGTCAAGAGCTTGGAGATTTTCTTCAAGGATTGTAAGAGGAGAGGGAAGGTGAGAGATTTCTTCTTCATTACACTTCTAATTTTCTTCAATGATTGTAAGAGGAGAGGGAAGGTGAGAGATTTCTTCTTCATTACACTTCTAAGAGAGAATTGAGCTTGTAAAGAGAGAAAGACTTGGAGAAAACTTCTAGAAATTTACTTGGGAAGGGTTGTGAGAAAATTTGTATCGCTTAGTTCTTTTATTTTGTAAACTTGTTTTTATATAGGAAATCCTTATTTTGTCGTTGTATCCTTCTCATGAATTATGAATAGTTCTTTATCCTTCTCCCTACTTTGTGATATGATTTTGTGAAGAATTGATTTTGTTTTATATGGTTTTAAATATTAATAATTTGTGATGATTTGAACTCCAATCTTCATTTACTTTTCAATCTAGCCAACTGAAATGTTAAAATGTGTTGTGAAACATATGTTTGGAAAGGGCTATGATTTCTACAATAGAGTAAGAATCACATTTGATTTCATAGGAGAGTATTTCATCCATGGGGTTGGGTGCAAATAAATATAAAAATATACTTTGTTAAATACAGTATTGAAGATTTTCAGGTGACAGATTAAAATCCCCAATTTGGTCCAGTTGATTGGAAATTAATGCAAGATTATTAGCTCTCAGGTGAGGAAGTAGTGGGAGCTCTCACGTGGCAGCCAATATCCTCCCAGCCTAACCACGTAATTTAGGGCCAAGCTCTAGATTATTCAATGTTTTTTATACAATCAGAAGAGGGTAATGAATAGGATTGCACCTATTTGGCACAAAACAAATTTTATATATATTTTCAAATAATTTTGGTTTCTTCAAAATCCATATACTCATTATAAAGGGGAAGGATGTTTTTTTAAATTTGAACTTTCAATCACAAAAACTTAGTTCAATTTTAGTAGGTTTACTTTTGAAAGTTTAGCATTTAGTTTAGTTAACTTTGCATTTCAACTGCATTTTAATTAGCATTCACTTACTTTTTGTGTAGTTTTAAAAGTTGTACTTTACATTATAATCTTAAAAACTTATCTATTGGCATTTTGAGCTTTCTCATGGGATTGATATCTAAAACTCTATTAGAGCCCTTTTTTACTTAAGTGATATGTATACTTGTGTTATTTTTAAAGGGGATTTAGCAGTTTAAATATTTTTAAAAGATAAAGCTATTTTAACTGAAGTTATTTTGTTGGGATTAATTTGCATATTTGCTATTGTATCTTCCATATGTATTTGGTAATATTGAAAAATATTTACAAAATTAACACACTAAATCCACTCTCATCAAGTTTTTGGCACCGTTGTCATGGAATTAACAGAGAGTAGTAGTAAGTTATTTTATAATTTATAGTATTTCTATTTAAAAAAAAAACTAAAAAAAAGTGATTGTAGTTTAGTTTGAATATTTGCTTATTTAATAGTTTTTACTTTTTTTAAATTACTTTTTGTGTTTGTATATGCGTAGTGTAAGATCTGAAAATTTAGTACCTGGTGATTCTGAGTTAAAAAGAACAAATAGAAAAATTAGAAAACTAAAATAGATAGATAATATTAGTAAAATGGCTTGTAATTTGAGTAATACTGGAAATAAAAATGAACATCATCAGAGACCTTTAAGAGATTATGCTAATCCTACAGCAGATGAAATTCATTTAAGTATTCAAAACGCTATTAAAGCTGCCAATTCATTTGAGCTTAAACCTATTATCCAAATGGTACAAAACAATCAGTTTGGAGGAACACCAACAGAAGATCCTAATTTACAGCTTGCTAATTTTCTAAAATTGTGTGCAACATTAAAATATGATGGAGTGTCGAATGATGACATCATACTTTTGCTTTTTCACTAAGGGACAAAGCTAAGATGTGGTTAAACTTGTTAGCACCTGGATCTATCAAAACCTGGGGAGACTTATCACGAAAATTTTTATCTAAATATTTCCCACCTTCAAAAACTACTAAGATTAGAAATGATATTACATCTTTTTATCAGTTTGAAGGGGAATCAATTTATGAAGCCTAGGAAAGATTTAAAGATCTCCTTAAAAAGTGTCCAAACCATGTGTCGCTAGATTGGTTAATGATTCAAACTTTTTATAATGGATTTGTTGGATCTCTTAGATCGATAATTGATGCTGTTGCTTGTGGATCATTAATGTCAAAATAATTTGATGAAGCATATTATTTAATTGAAGAGATAGGCTAATAATAATTTTCAATGTCCCTCTGAAAGGGTAAATCCAAGAAGCGTAGCCAGTATTCATGATTCTGATGCAATATCTACTTTAGCTGCATAAGTAGCTACTATATCAAAGAAGATAGATCAATTTGGAAAGAATTAATCTCAGACATCACCTGTGCTTGAAGAAAACTCATTGGGATAAATGATAGAATCTCAATCTTCTTATGAGATCTTAAATGCAATAAACAATCATTCAAATAATATTTATGCTAATTATTATAATCTTGGCTGGAAGTATCATCCAAAATTTAGTTAGAGTAATAATAGTTCTGATGCTGCAAATCCGCAATGGGGAAACAACACAGCAAACCCATTAGGAAACTTTAACAATCAAGGAAATCCAACTTATAAACCTTTATACCCTCCGGGTTTTAATAACTTGCAGAGTAATGAGAAAAATTTTTCAACGGAAGAATTGATATTACAAATGGGGAGTTAATTATAAAGTCAAGGAGTTGCAATTAGAAACATGGAAAATCAATTTGGATGTATTGCTACCGCACTTAGCAATAGACCTCCAGGAACGTTACCTTATAATGTTGAAGTAAATCCTAAAGATCAGACCAAAAAGCAAATTAAGGCTATTCAACTAAGAAGTGGAAAAGAATTAGAAAACAGAGTTCAAGAAGAAGTGGATGTTGAAGTTTAAGAAGATGAGTTGGAAAATGAAAAATTTGGTGAAGATTTTCATTTTGAGTCAGAATGTCCTATTAAACCAATGAAAATCACTATAGAAAGACCACCACTTCCATTTTCTCAAAGATTGAAGCAGAAAAATAGAGATAAAAAATTTTTAAAATTTTTAGAAATATTGAAGAAATTAACAATAAACATTCTATTTGTTGGAGCTTTGAAACAAATGACAAGATATGTGAAGTTCATGAAGGATATACTTAATAAAAAAAGAAAGTTTGTAGATAATGAGATTGTTGCACTCAGTGAAGAGTGTAGCATTATAATTCAGAGAAAGCTTCCAAAAAAACTTAAAGATCCTGGAAGTTTTACAATTCCTTGTTTTATTGGCAAATTATTTTTTTGGAAAAGCTTTATGTGATTTAGGAGCCAGTATTAAGATTATACCATTATCAAATTTCAGAAAGTTGGGCTTTAGAGATATTTCACCTACAACTGTAACTCTTTAGTTAGATGATTGTTCGATTAACTTTCCTAAAAGAGTTATAGAAGATATTTTGGTAAAAGTTGATAAATTTATCTTTCCTGTGGACTTTATTATATTAGATATGGAGGAAGATAACAAAATTCCTATCATTTTAGGAAGACCTTTCCTTACCACGTGAAGAGCTTTGATAGATGTGCAGAAATGAGAACTATCTATCAGAATTAGTGTTCAAGAGGTTACAAATAATGTTACAAAATCAATGAGATGCTCTATAAAAGATTAAGAGATTGAGGGCTTCAGAATTGATATTAATGAATATCTAAACCATGAATATTTCAAAAAGATATTTGAAAGGGAATTTTAAAAAGAATATGAGGATTATCAAGATGAGGATAAATTTCAAGATGAATCTACGGAAGTGAGTAAACAAGATTTGGATTAAGTTCAGTAAAAATTAGAAATGTTAGATCCTACAGAAAGTAATAAGAATTTGATTTCATCTATCGAGAAACCTATTGAACTATAACTGAAAACACTTCCTACAAATTTGAAGTATGCATTATTAGAAGATTTATCTACATTACATGTTATAGTATCCTCAAAATTAACTGATAAGCAAGAACAACAATTGTTAGAAACTTTGAAAATATATAAGAAAGCGTCTGAATGGATATTATATGATATTAAAGGAATAAATCCTTTAATTTTTATGCATAGAATTTTATTAGAAGATCAACATGAACAAAGAGCTGATCCACAAAGGAGATTAAATCCTATGATGAAAGAAGTTGTTAAGAAAGAAATTTTAAAATGGTTAGATGGGGAATAATATATCCTTTTTCAGAAAGTCCTTGAATAAGTCCAATTCACTGTGTTCCAAAGAAAAGAAAGAGTGTCTCTAGTGACAAATGATGATAATGAAGTAATATCAACATGACAAGTCGCTTGTTAGCAAATCTGTATAGACTATAGAAAATTAAATTCTGCCACTATGAAGGAACATTTTTTGGCGTTTGCCCTTTGGATTATGTAAAGCTTCTGCAATATTTCAAACATGTATGATGTTAATTTTCAGTGATTTAATTGAAAAAGAGATTACTCCTTGAAAATATCAAAGTGGAAGCTACGCGTGTTGGATGGCAGGCATCTCCTAATCCAGCTGACAAAGGAAGAAGACTATGCCAGAATATTTGCCAAACAATCCATCATCATAAATGGAACAGAAATGAAAATTTTAAAATGGTCTCCTGATTATGAACCCTCACAAGAACCTCCCATAGTGCCTATTTGGTTTAAGCTACCTAAATTGTCATTGCACCTATTTAAATTGAATGCCTTGTTCAATTATTGGGTGCACCTTGGGAACACATTTGAAGGTAGATGTTGCCACTTATAACAAAGCCAGACCAGCCAGTGCAAGAATCCTAGTGGAAAAGGTTGTTACTCTTTCTGATGTTAAGAGGATCTGGATTGGGGACACTCTGAGGGGTTTTTAGCAAGAAGCAGTCATGGAGCAAAGACCCCATTATTGTCATCATTGTAAAATGTTTGGACATACTAGGGAGAGATGCTATAGGTTAAAGCCCCCCAACAGATGGGTTTATCACCACCCTCAGTAGGAGTTGGTTGATGCCAACAAAAATCTCTTGGATATTGGAAGTAAAGAAGTGCACAAATAGATCTCCGCTGTGGCAGGTACAAAAGAGACTCTCATCTAACAAGAATTCTCCTCTATGGAAGGGATAGTTGAAGATGTAAGCACTATTGCTGGTCAGAAACCTACAAAGGATAAAAATTTGGTGATCCATTCAGAGGTTGAGACAGTTGGGGAGGTGATGCTAGATCCCTTGTCTCCCATAAATTTAAAGAACCATGTCGTGGTTTCCCCCACCCAGATCTTGGTAGAAGCAATGAATAAATAACTGGAGTGAGATTGGCAAATTCAGAAAACTAAAAAGAAAAAGAACTACAAATCAGAAGAACAAAAATCTTGGCAAAGGAAAGGAGCTTCAAACTTTGGAGGTTTCTAACAATCAGATAAAAGAAGTCTCTAACAAAACTAGAGGGAGGACTAAGTCCAGGTCCCAACCTTACTCTTCTCCCCCCTCCCCATGATCAATTTACTATGTTGGAACATAAGGGGGATAGCCCACCCCTTATCCTTAAAAAGACTCAAATATCTAAATAAAAAACACAAATTTTAGTGCATAGCCATTTTGGAACCTATCGTCCATCTCAACACCTTAAAAATTGCCAAAGCCTTCCCTGGCTTCAATCTGTTCACTAATATCAACAACAAAATTTGGGTTTTCCGTAGGAAAGAAATGAAGTGCTCTATCTTACTTAACCATACTCAAATCTTACATATGAACCTTAGCATTGTGGATATGGAGGTGTTTGCTTCTTTTATCTATGCAGGAAGCTCTAAAGTTGCTAGAATTGATCTGTGGGAATCCTTGCAGCTCATCCAAGGATCAATTGATAAGGCTTGGCTTATGGGAGGAGACTTCAATTGCATATCCTCTCTTGTTGAGAGGAAGGGGGGCAGACCTCCCAACCCTACCATTATATCATTTTTTAATGATAATATTCAAAAAAACTGGGTTATTTGATCTTGGTTTCAGTGGCCCTTCCTTTACTTGGAGAAGGTAGGACATGTGGGAAAGGTTGCATAGAGTGCTTGCCAATGATAGTTGGATCCAAAATTTTCTGCAGACATCCATCACTCACTTAAGCCTAGCTGGTTCAGACCACAGGACTTTACTGGTCTCTATATGGAATAAGGTGACTAGCCAGAAAAGCTCTTTCAGAAATCTGAATGTGTGGTCTCAACTCTTGAACTTCTTGAATATTATTAAGGAACATTGGAATGATGACCTTCACCCTGATTAATCAAAAGAAGGTAGGCAAAGCTCTTAAAAAGTGGAGCTGGGACACTTTTGGGGACCTTTTGCTAAATGTGGATAAGGTTGAAAAGAGGTAATTGATCTGGAGGTGGAGCATAGGAAAGGGAGGATTGATGAAGTTGTTCTTCTTGAGGCAAATGAGAAACTCTTAAATGTTATTCAGTGGCAGGAACAATTCCTACAATAAAAGGCTGCCAAAACCAAATTTACTGAAGGAGATAGAAACACCTAGTTCTACCATGCCTGCATCAAATACCAGAGAAAATGTAACACTATACACTCCATCAAGGACCAGAATGGAACTTGGCTCAGGCAAGAGGAGGAAATTGCTGCAAGTTTTGTGAAGTACTGCCATAACCTTATGAATGGGAACAACAGTGAAAGAGTGCATATTGATAGCAATTTGTTTGTAGACAGCAAGAAGTTTACTGTAAATATACATTTGAAGGATATTCCTGATGAGGAGGAGATTAAAATAGCTTTGAATTTCATAGACAGTTCCAAATCTGCTGGCCCTGATGGGTTTACTACAGACTTCTATAAGAAAGCCTGAGATGTTAACAAGGTGGAGGTGATCAAAGCTATCCAACATTTTTTCAAAGGTAACTCCCTGCCTAATTATTTCAGTGCTTCCATTATTGTCTTTATTCCAAAGAACTCTATCAAGGATAGCTGGAACGATTATAGAACCCTGAGTCTTAACAATGTTATAAGCAAAACTATAAGCAAAATTATTGTACACAGACTCTAGCCTGTATTACCTCAACTTGTTAGTAATAACCAAGCTGCTTTTGTGAAAGGCAGAAGCATTGGGGATAATATCTTCCTAGCTCAAGAACTTCTACAGGATTTGGAGAAACCTTGCAGAGGGGGAAATGCCATCTTTAAGGTTGATTTGATGAAGGCTTATGACATGGTGAACTGGGATTTCATTATTGAATGCTTGGAGGGTAGGGACTTTTCCCGGGAGTGCTGTCAGATTATTAAAAGATGGCTGGAGGATAATACAAATTCTGTGTTTATAAATGGAAAAGCTCATGGATTCTTTAAAGCTTCTAGAGGACTCAAACAACGGGACCCTCTATCCCCCACCATTTTTATCCTGTTCCTAGATTACTTCTCTAGACTTATTGATTGCAAGGAGAATAGAAAAAGCTTCAATACTTATCACAATAGAGCTAAGATGGATATCAACCATTTGATCTATGTTGATGGCATTTTGATATTTACTATGACTACTAAGTCTGCTACCAAGTTCATTATGGAGTGCCTACAAAATTTCCAACGGGTGTCTAGTCTAAAGGTAAACAAGGATAAATGTGAGATACTGATCAGTAAAAGAGTCTCCCTTCCAATCAAACAATGGATGCACTCTTACACTGGATTCTCTAGCTTGAAGCTCCCATTCAAATATTTGGGGATTCACTTGATAAGAGGAAGAACAAAGTTGTTTCAATTTGATGAGGTTATTGATAAGATAATCTCTACTCTTCAGGGGTGGTCTAACTCTTATTTGTCCAATGGTGGAAGGATCACCCTCCTTAAGAGCATTCTTACCTCTATCCCTTTGTATGTACTACAAGTGGCAACAATGAATAGAAGCACCTCTTTGATCCTGGAAAGAACCTTCAACAGATTCCATTGGGCTGGGAACAGAAAACAAGTGGCTTGGGTAAGCTGGAAAAAAGTGGCTAAACCTTGGGAGGCTGGTGGTTTGGGTTTTAAGGGATTACACCAGATGCAACACATCAGCCTGTGTAAGCTTTGGATTAAATTCAGACATAATGAAAGCTTATAGGCCAGGTTCATCCAGGCCAAATACTACAAATTTGATCACCCTGGGGAGGTTACTACGAAGGTGGGAGACTCCAAAATTTAGATTCAGATGCTAAAGGTTAGGGAAGATATTAAAAAGCTGCTAAGATGGGAGCTGGGCCAAGGGGATATAAATTTTTGGAAGGACAATTGGTGCCCTATAGAATATTTGGAACCTTTGCAGGATGAAAAGGAGGGCGATCTACTGGTCAAAGACTGTTGAAATGGCAATAATTGGTCTCAAGACACTTTGAGGAGTATTCTGAAAGATCATTATGTCAGCTCCATTTCAACTATCCAATTTGATAGGAACAATAAAGATCATCTTAATTTGAGAAACAGGACCAGTGCAAGTATTTCAAAGGATATCCAGAATAATTTGTATAGCTGGGACATCTACTAGTGGGATGTATCCTCATGCCAAAAACACCTTACCCCTTCCATGCTGTTCTTTTCTTGGAGAGTCCTAAACAATTTACTTCCTACTGATGATATCCTGTACCTTAAAGCTCTGAAAGGACCATCTAGATGCCATCTCTACAAGCTTGACTAGGATTCCAGGGATCACTTATTTTTGAGGTGCAAATTTGCTAGGGAGCTTTGGAATAAATTGACCTCCCAAATGAATATTAACCTGATAAATATTGGTTGGGATAACATAATAGATTGTATTAAATATTAGCAGGAGATTAACCTCATGTCAATCCCCTTCATTATTTCTTGGTTCCTTTGGATGACTAGAAACAAGGCCAAACATGAGGAGAGGGAGGTCAGCTCTACAAGGGTGATGATTAACTGCTTCGCACATCTAAATAAGCTGATAAGTTGGAGGAAGTTCCCTAAGATCCTGCAGACCTTACCCACCATGGATGCTAATAATATTAAGAACATCAAGGTTAGATGAGAGAGACCTCCTTACCCATTCATTAAAATCAATACTGATGGAAGCTACACAAATAAGAGAGCAGGTATTATGGGAATTTTTAGGGATCACTCTGGGCATACTTTGCTCTTCTATAAGGCCCCATATAATGCTGAAGATGCTTTGGACACTGAAGTTGCTGCTCTTTATTGGGCCTTAAAGTTTGCTAAGGATAACATATTGAAGTGGATTTTTGCTGAAGTGGACTCCTCCCTGTTGGTGGAGCTACTGACTATTAAGATTTGTTCCCCTTTAGCACATTAACCAGTGGATTCAAAAGATTAAAAAGTTTAGCCTTGAAATTAAGATTCATTTCTCTTTTGTGTACAGGGAAGCAAACAGGCCAGCTAACTTCCTAGCTATGGAGGGTGCAAATGCTGAGCATGCATAAGTCTCCAAAACCCTCTCCCCCCCAATCCATTAGTTAACTCAGGGGGGAAAACTCCAAATTCCTTACCTAAGAGTGCAAAAATAAATGTTGGGACCATTGTTAGTGGTTATGGGTCGTGTTGGTCTTCCATTGAGGCTAAGCTCCTTGTTTCTTAGTTGTTTTGTCTTGTTTGGGGGTATACTTGTATTTTCTATTTACTTAAGTTTGTTATGTTGGAGAGGGCCCCTCCCTAGGTTGTTATTTATTAGTGTAGACAACCAAAAAAGGGGAAGACTATCTAATGTAAGGGAGAGAAAGAAGGTTGCTGGACAGTAAGAAGGCTAGTGGAGTAAGAATCATCTTGCTAACCAATGAGACTTCTGTGTGGAGACCCCGTCTAGCCAACCAATTAGATGGTCTGTTACCTTCTCTATGTATATGAGTGAAAATTGTGGAGCAGCACTTCAACAGAAGATGAATCCCATAAATCCAACAAATTAAGTTCTAGGGGGTATCATAAGAACCCTTAATGATTTTGATAAGAAGTAAGGAATCAGATTCAACCTACAGTTGATTAAAATTGCCGGCTTTAGCAAAATAGAGAGCCCAAAAAATAGCTTGACATTTAGTCTAAAGAGGATCCACAACCATAACAGGACATTGGAAATATAAAATGCACTTCCCCTTCTGATTCCTGAGGACACCACCAATACCTGCATGTTGAGGAGTGTAACTACCATTAGTGTTGACCTTTATCCAGCCATTCTGGGGGAGAGACCAGCATATTTTAAGAACTTTAGTAATAGAAGGTTTGGAAGAGCAAACCAGCTCAAATACAACACTAAACTTTTTAAATTTAATTAGTTTCTGAAGATAAGCTAAGCAATTCAGACCCACTTTCATGGAATCTAAAGGAGTGGCATCATACTTCAATTTATTTCTAACCATCCAAACAAACCAAGCCACAATATTAGGGATATCTGGTAGTTTAACACCCCTCGAATCAAACCAGCAATTATAAAAAAACATCCCATGAAAGATTCATGGTAGGAACATTAAGCTTTGCTATAACAAAATTCGAAACTTGCTGTACCCAAGGACAAGCAAAGAAAAGGTGAGCCATGGACTTATCCTCATACAGATAAAAAAAACATCTAAATGGACCTCTAAGACCCTTCTATTTTAAGATATAATCAGTGGGAATCAGTTTAGAGAAGAGTCTCCAAATGAAGAAAGACATGGAAGGAGTAAGAAACCTGTTCCAAATCATATAACCCCAATCCACCACCTGTTGGAGAGGGGTAGGTTGAGAAAGTTCTTTTTAATCACAATTCTATCTTTTTTCCCTTGGACAATAGAGATTTTTTGTATATTAGAGAGCTGAGAGGGGTTTCAGAATGGAAGGATAGGGTTCAGATTCAAATTTCCATTCTCCCATAGATCCTTAACTAACATGGGGTAAGCTGGGGCATTGAGGTCTTGAAGTCGGCTTCCTTCCAAAGACCAGTTATCCCACCAAAGGTTTACCAATCCTTCACCAATATCCCAGAAAAACATTTGTTCAGCTTCCTCCCTAACCTGAAGCATCTTTTTCCAAATAGGAGAGTCCCCTAAGCCATTAGATATATGACTAGGATGTTGATGTTTACAATATTTACCACTTAGGAATTTAGCCCAAAGAGAGTCCTGGGATCTGAATTTAATCCAGAGCTTACAAAGGTTAGTGTGGACTATTTGAGGGAAGGACTTAAAGCCTAATCCTCCTTCCCTTAAAGGTTTACAAACCTTAACCCAAGTGGTCCAACGTTTTTGTTTCCTTTGGCCAGCCTACAGGAATCTATTGAACATTCCTTCCATAAGTTTTTGAGTAGCCTTTTTCATAACATTCATTTGCAATTGATAAGAAGGAATGGCAAAAAATACATTCTTCAGAAGAGTAATCCTACCCCCATTTGATAAATAAGTATTCCCCCAAGCTTGAAGTTTTCTTTGAATCTTTTCAAGGATATGTTCATACTGAAATTTTTTAGTTCTCCCTTTGATAAGAAACACCCCCAGATATTTTACAGGAAGGCAGCTGTTGGTAAACCCAGTTAAGTCAGAGACCCAGTTCTTAAATTCACTCTTGCATTATTTGCTGAAAACAGAAATGCACTTCTGGACATTCAATTTCATTCCAGAAATATCCTGAAAATTCTCCAAGCATTGCATAAAGGATCTAACAGCAGGTTTGGAAGCTTTGGAAAAGTTAATAAAATCATCAGCAAAACCCAAATGATTGATTAAAATGGAAGATCTATGACTATAAAGGGAGTGAGGTTTCCTGATTTCCATCTCATTCAAAACTCTAGATAAGTAGTCAAAAACCAAAATAAAGATGGTAGGAAAGAGTGAATCACCTTGTTTAATACCTTTGGATGCACTAAAGAAATATATATATATATATATANACTTTACCTCGATGTGATGCTAAGAGTGTTTCAAAAGGTTTAATTAAAAATATTTTTACAAGTTATAAATTGCTTCTTAGAGTATTCATTACCAATGGAGGATCTCATTTTAGAAATGCAAAAATTACAAGATTGGTAGAAAAATATAATATAAGGCATAAAATTGCAACTGCTGATCATTCTCAGACTATTGGTTTAGCAGAAGTATCTAATTTTAAAATTAAGAGAAATTTGGAAAAAATTGTAAATCCTAGTAAAATGGATTGGTCTACTAGATTAGATACAGCATTATAGACATATAAGATAGCTTATAAGACACCTAAAGGTTTGTCCCCTTATAGATTAATTTTTGGGAAGACTTATCACTTGCCAGTAGAGTTGGAGCATAAAGTTTATTGTCCTATAAAAGAATTAAATTTCAATTTGAAAGAACCTGGTGAGAAAAGATTATTACAATTGAATAAGCTTGAAGAAATTAGAAATAAATCTTACAATAGTGCTAGGATTTCTAAGGAAAGAATGTAAGAATGGCATGCTCAAAAGGTAATGAAAAAAAGAATTTAAACCTGGATAGGAATTTTTATTATACAATACAAGACTTAAATTATTTCCTGGAAAACTGAAGTCTATGTGGAAAGGGCTATTAAAAGTTGTAAAAGTCTATCCTTATGGAGCTGTTAATATTTAAGATCCTAAGACTGGAATGATTTTTAAAGTTAATGGACACAGATTGAAACCATACTTTAATGGTCAAAGACCAATTTCTAAAGAGACTGTCATGTTTGGTCACCCATAATAAAGACTGGGAATGTCGAGCTGACGACATTAAACCAAGCGCTTTATGGGGGGCAACCATACTTATCGTTGTTTAATTTACTTTTGAGTTTTTATTTGGAATATTTTATGTATATTTATATTTGTGTTTTTATAGAGTTCGTCTATTTGAGAAAATATTTAAAAACATCTTTATTTACCTAATTTTATATAAGAATTGAGAATTTTTTGGATCAAAATTGGAAATGCAAATATTTTGGAACTGGTGTATGATGTCGCACATTCCAGAGAGTTGGGTCATGATGCACTAGAGTCGGTGCATGATGCGCCTCATTGACGAAAATGACTTAAAATATCTTAAAAGGCAATTTTTAGCAAATTTTGGCTGGTTCTTCTCCTTATAACTCCCAAAAATTGATTCCAAAGTCCATTTTAGGGGGGAAAATGAGGGAAGAGTCAATAGATTCCAACATCTTTGGCATCCCACTCTAAAAATTCTGCAACAATTGGAATTTTCAACTGGAGAAAGTTCGTCAGTTTTGATGTGCAGAAGTTGCATGATTGCATTCTAATGAAGAATAGGCTAATCAAATAAAGGAGGTTTGTGAATTGAGGATTTAATACACCAAATACTCGAGTGGAAGAAATTATTGTGCAGAGACGTTGGGAAGTGCTTTGTTACACTACTGTCGTCATAGTTGTCCATGTAGTGAAAGAGTTTTACACAACTCTACATGGAATCAACCAAGGATTTGTCTATGTGTGATGCATGTTTGTGCAATTCACTCCTTTAAGAATAAACATGATGTTTATGATTGAAATTTTCCATTATGCAAATTTTACCCCTACAAGAGATAATATTAATGAACTCTATCAATACCTCACGGATGAAGATGCCAATTGAGAGGCCAAAGATGATGGAAATGTAAGCTTTTCATCATCATTTTTATTTCTTGCTTCTAAGGCATGACACTTCTTTATTGCATCGAAATTACTTGCTACTATGAAAATTTGTAAGGTAATTAAGAAAAGTGCTATTTTGAATTACTGTATTCAAACTGGTAAACCTATTTATAATGGAGCAATCATTGTGAAATCAATTTTGGGTTTGATTGTTAATGGATTTGCAGCTAGACTTGGACATCCATCCACTAGTTTCCTACTATGCAGTTAATTGCAAGTACAAGTGCTTCTTCATAGGAAGCCAATGGATCAAAAAGTCTATTGCAACTGCATTGAAATGGGAGATGAGAATGATATGAATGTACTAATGGATAAAATATCCCAGAATTTATCACCTATTTAGCCTTACCTTAGTTCAAACACACTTTTGAAAAGGATCAAGAAGATAAAGAAAGAGGTGCAGAATCTTATGCAGGCAATTGTAATTGTTTTTGAAATTTTGGATCACTTGGATTGGAGACTTAAAGAACATTTGGAGCATACTAGTCGTATTGAAGATGGTTTCGTACGTAGGTTCAAGAAAGATGCTTGGATTGGGGAGGATTCGTTTGATGAGTTTCCCTTATAGATAATTCTACAACTTTTATGTACAATACCAATCTATGGGAGATATCCAGGAGGACGAGAGTGAAGAAGATGTTTGAATTTAATTTAAGCACAAAATGTTTTGTTTAGTACTGTTTATTTTAGTATTTTGTTATGTTGGATTGCATTTACTTTTATTACTGAACTCTATCTATGTTTGAGTTTAGAATTTTGATGTTTAGATTTCAGTGTTAGGATGGTTTGGTTTGCTTTGGACATTGAATTAGACTTTGTTGGCTTGAGAAATGTTAGTTTGTAAAAGCACGAATTTTATATATATAAGTGAGTTTTGTGTTGTTTTTGAAAGATTGATGTTAGAGTAATGTTTAATCTTGTTTATAAAGGTTTATTTGAGTTAATTAAAGGTAGATGTAAAGCGGTACGGAGTAGATTTTCATAGGAAATGAAATCTGGAAAAATTATGGTGTTGGTGCAAGATGAGCCAGATTGGTGCATGATGCATTGGTTTATAGAGAATTGACACATGATGCCCCAGATTTGTTGCAAGTTGCGCCAAATTCCTGAAAACACTTGATTGCCTAAAAAACTACAAAATCACACAGTAAAACTCCATTTTTACTGCTTGGGTCAACTCCTACCTCTAAACCTTGACCTAGGGACTCAAATTGAGCGTGATAGAGAAGTTTTCAGAAGCTCAAAATTGTAGATTTCATTTTCTCTTGGTAAGAGCTTCACTTTAACTTAGAAATTTTTTATTTTCACCAAGGATTTTTCCTAGATTTTGGAAAATCCAAAATTTAAGATTTTTGATGAAAAAGCTTGAAGAAAACTCATGGTGAAAAGTTTCTTACCAAATAATCTTACTTGGGGAGTTGATTTTTTATTTGGTAATTTATTTTGAATTTATTTGGATTTTGGTAGAATTTCAAATGGCTCCACGACTAAAGAGAGGAAGGCCATCAGATGATTTTGATGCATGAAGATTTGTTAATTTGAAGGCCCAACAAAGTTATAACACTCAAATAGAATCGAGAAGAATGATCTAGGAACGGGTATTTGCTAACCCGGGTGGCAAGCATATGTTTCAGATAGTTGAATCATTTGTTGAATATAGGGGTGGAAGAAGCGATAGATCCTCTACATCAGCTGCAAGGGCATCTACTTTCCCTCCTGCATCACTCAAAAATATTATGAACCAACTCATGATTCAAAAATTGGATATAGTAAATATTCAGAACTAAATTGGAGAAATTGGAGTGAGAAATGTTTATAACGATGAGTATAAGTAGAAGAGAGCTCAACATGATATAGCTTTTCATGAAGTTATGGTGAGATATCTTAGGGGTGAATAAAATTTAGAATTTCTTACTTGCCCCAACTTCACTCCTTCTGCTCCTACTCATGATGAAGATAAAGAAGAAGAAGAAGAAGAAGATGATGATGATGATGATGTCGAAGGCGATAAAGATTGATACTTTTAGGAGTTAGTTTATTTATTTGGTTGATTGTTTGTTTGTATGTTGTTTAGATGTTATTTGGTTGGCATTTTAAACGGTTGTAGTAAAAATATTTCATTGGGTTGTGAATTTAAAATTGTAATATTAAATGTAGATTTTTATTTTTCCTGCATTTTATTTTCAGTATTTGTTTGTGTTTTTAATTCTCAACAAATTCTTTAGAATATATTATGTTTCATTTAATGCTTTAAAGCCTATATGTATTTTTAAAGTTAGTACCTGCAATATACCAGAGCCCAATTTTATAGTAAAAAATTCTCTATAGGTTAGTTTTTTATTTTCATGCATTTACTATTTTCTTTCACCAACAAAATTTTGTGCTAGAACATTTTAAAAATACCTAAAAACTTAACTTTCAAGGGAAGAAGTAAACTAAATTTTGTTTGTCCTTACGTAAAAATATTTTTGAAATTAATTTAGCATGACCTGGGATATTAAAATTAAACTTAAAATCACTGTACTTATGAATACTATGATAAATTTAAGTAAAAAGTTTTAACAATGAAGGTCATATCTAAAGTTAAAGATCTTTGGTATGATAAGATATGAATAAGATTTTTTTTTTAAGTAAAGGAAATTATATTATTGAAGTATTAAGAATTTTAGAGTTTCTTGTAAGAAGAAAAGAATGAGACGTTATGAAAATCATAATCTAATATGAATTTATAAAGTGAAGAAAGGTATGGGTTTTGACTTTAAGAAGAAGATAGTGAAGTTCAAAACTATTAAAGGCTATCCATATAGTGTAATCCTCACTTGAAAAGGAAAAATAAAACAAAGGATTGAAAAGACCCCCCCCCCAAAAAAAAAGAGAAAAAAAAAGAAAGGAGAAGAAAAATAAGTAAGGAGAAGCTTGAGGAGATGCCTAATAAAATAATGGCTTCACTTGAATCAACTTAGGGAAAAAGTTTTATTACATTTTCGAAAATTATATTGGACTATTAGTAGCATTATTAGAAAAGTTTTCATGAAGTTCTTTTCCATATGAATATTCTAAATATCCTTGATATGCCAAATTACAACTCTTCTTCAAATGAATAGAGATTCAAAATTATTAAAATTGACTACTAAGTACTCTTAGACTTAGAATTTGAATATAAGTTATTAAAAATTTTCTTAAATTTTACTATTTTATATATCAAACTAAAGTATAGAAGTTATAAATTAGTCTCTATTCTAAGTCATATGCTTTTATGTAGCAAAAGTGTCACTTGAAGACAAGTAGCATTTAAGTTTGGGGATTTTGATACAAAAAAAAATGTAGTTTTAAGTATTTCTTTTATGCTTATTTTTTTTTGATATTTCACTTTAAAGTAGGGTATTTTCATGTTTTTATTGAGGGTATATCAATTTTAGGCATTTGGAATAAAAGTAGCAAAAAGGACAAAATTTGGAGCCAAAACAGCGAATTTATGAATTCTGGCACAAGATGCGCCAAATTGGCGCATGATGCTCCAGATTGGCGCCAGATGTGCCGGATTGGTGACAGAAGAGCCAAAACCCAGAACTGTGCGATCTTCAATAAACTGGTGCATGATGCTCGAGATTGGTGTCAGAAGTGCCATTTGATAGAGAGTTGGTGCATGATGCACTAGATTTGGCGCTAAATACATCAGGGATGACTTTTTGCGAGTCAAGTCAGTTTGAAATGAATTTTGTGTGAATTTTCAAATGCAAACTTATTCTAAACATTTGTTAGAGTAATTCAATGCATTCAGACAAGTTTTAAAGGGTCTTTTATGAAGGGGTATGTCTCTTGGATCAATGGACATGTCTTTTGAATTCAAAAGAGTTGAATTTTGGACAAATTTTCAGAGGAGGTTTTGAATTCATTTTAGAGGGAGGGAGCCTTTGATAAAGGAGAGGGAATTCTAGTGCTAAAGAGGTGGCGTTAAAGCAAGGAGAGTTAGAGAGACAGAGAGAAAGTTAAGGGCTTGGAGATTTTCTTCAAGGATTGTAAGAGGAGAGGGAAGGTGAGAGATTTCTTCTTCAATACACTTCTATGAGAGAATTGAGAGTGTTTGTAAAGAGAGAAGGACTTGGAGTGAACTTCTAGGGATTTTCTTGGGAAGGATTGTGAGATAAGTTGCGTCTTTTATTTCTTTTGTTTTATAAAATTATTTTTATTTATGAAATTTGTGTTTTGTCGTATCCTTCTCTTAAACTCTTAGTAGTCTTCTTTATAATTCTCTCTACTTTGAGATATATTTTTTTGAAGAATTGATTTTATCTTATATGGTTTTAAATGTCAATATTTTGTGATGATTTGAAATTTTATATTCATTTACTTTTCGATCTGACCAATTGAAATACTAAAATACGTTGAGAAACATATATTTCGGAAGGGCTATGATTTCTACAACATATTAAGAATCAAATTTGATTTCATCAAAGAGTATTTCATCCATGGGGTTGGTGCAAATAAATAAGGAAATATACTTTGTTGGATGCAAAAATGGAGATTTTAAGGTGATAGATTAAAATACCCAATTTTGTCTTGTTGATTGAAAATTAATGTAAGATTGTTAGCTCATAAGTGAGGGAGTACTGAGTGCTCTGGAGTGGCAGTCGGCATCCTCCCAGCCTAACCCTAGAATTAGAGACCATACTCTAGATTAGAAAATGATCTTTATGCACTTGGAAGAGGGTAAAGAATATGATTGCCCTTATTTGGCACCAAACAGTTTATATATATATTTTTTCAAATAATTTTAATTTCATCACACTCCATATACTCATTGTAAAGGGGAAGGATGATTTCATAAATTTGAACTTTCCGTCACAAAAACATAGTTTAATTTTTGTAAATTTACTTTTGAAAGTTTAACATTTTGTTTAGTTAACTTTGTCTTTCAACTGCATTTTAATTAGCATTCAATTGCCACTTAAAATTCAAACTTCACACCTTAATTTTTTTATAGTTTTAAAAATTTTACTTTACATTATAATCTTAAGAACTTATCTATAGGCATTTCTAAATTCTCTGTGAAATTAATATCTAGGACTCCATTAGAGCCTCTTATTGTTTGAGCGATATGTAACTTGCATTATTTTTAAAGAGGACTTGACAGTTTAAAGATTTTTAAGAGAAAACAATTTTAACTGAAGCTATTTTTTTTGGGATTAATTTGTACATTTTCTATTTTATCTACTGTGTCTATTTTGTAATATTGAAAAATATTTCCAAAATTAACACACTAAATCCACCCGCCTCAGGTCTTGTTGCACTTATTGCATTTTTGCATGTGCTCATTTTGGTGCCTCTTGGGTATGGAACAATTCCACTTTAGATATCATATACTTGATGCAAACCAACTTGTAGCATTTTCCTGCTCATTGCATGGCATTCGATTTTGTTCCTGGAGATGGCGCAATTCCCGTTTATAGGTAGCAAGTACCCGGTATACCCACATTATGTGTGCAACATGCTTGCAGAATTCTTGCATTTATATTTACATGATGTAAGACTCACCTTTTGTCATTCATTGTTATTTTTTGTGTTTCAGTCAAACAATCAAAACGTGTTGGGCCTTTTGCATGTTGTATGTGCATTGCAAATTTGCATTTACGGTAAATCCTACTCATTATGATGAGTGTCCCATTTGTTGTTCATAATACTTAAATGAGCATTATTCACGAGGTTAGCTCAGGAGCAATGCAAGTTTTTTTTATTATGATCAAATTATGTATGAATGTGTTAAGTCTCCATTGACTCTAAAGTACATCACTTGCAAGTTACGGTTTAGCTCTTAAAGGTCCTTTACTTTAATGTATAAAAACTGATATTTTTATGTTATATATTATCTATCTTACCCTTAAAATTATATAATTTAGTCCATATGTGAGGTCACTTATTTGAAATTTCATCTTCTTACTAACTTATGTTAGATCCCTTGGATTATTGGAATAGATCCTATAAAATTCCTGACCAATACCTGACCCTACACTGTGCACAAACTTAGATATTGTAATTATGTATTGTGGTAGATGATGTGCTGGGCTAGAACTTGGTTGCTAGGTAGACTTTTTGAGGTCTTGGTTTTATGTATCTGTTGGTTTAGTTGCCCTAGCTAGGCATGATTTTGTGTGCTTCCTTTTGTGTTTGTACCGTGTTTTAAGATTTTCACACTAGGATGTTTGGGGCAGGCTTTTTGTAATGAGCCATGTCAAATGGTAAAGAAGTGTAACGATTTACGCTAATGCTTTTTTTCCAAGTGTTGTTAAGCTCTCCCCCCATTTGGCATGGGTCACTATGTTGCATGTAAATAACCAATGTTAACAACCTTGTTGCACGTTGAGTCTTTTTAAGACCTTGACATGTACCTTTTAGAGTCCTTTGTGGTGTATGTCATGGAAATAAGATGTGTGCATGGGTTTTAGGGCACTTGAGGTGTCAAACCACGTGACAGGGACTAGGAGTAGTTCATTATGTCTCATCTCCTAGCTCTGCATTATTCTTGATGTATAGCATCTATGACTAGGAATTTATATATGGAACCTAGCCGCCTTTTTATTTTTTTTGTATATGTTTTTGACCCAGTGGCAGATGACTTGTGTTCATTTATTTATTCATTTGGCTTGCTTTCTTATATTGTACTTTGTGTTGACTTTACTCTTTCATTGATTTTGGTTTGCCTAAGAATTTTGTGTTATAATTTAAGCATTTTAAGGACCCTAAAAATTATTTTTATTATAAAAATCTGATTAAAAGATTAAGATTAATGAAAATTCAATATTTAACAATTCAACTAGATTAAAATATTAAACTATTTAAAACCTGTACTATTCTTTTCAGCATGACCTTCATGCCAGCTATAAAATGATCTGCATAGTATGGCATTCTACTAAGTCACCTCATGCTTATAACTAGATAATTTCATCATATTTACATGTTCTGAGGATAAAGCCCATGCTTCGTCAACCAAACTAGCTCAACATAAAGTTTTTAGTGGTTCTCTAGTAGGCTTAGGGCATTAGAGGTTTCCTCAACTTCGACGGGGTATAATTCATTTGTGGGAGTGTCTTCAGCTTTATATTTATAACTTTCTTTTATCTTCTTTTTGGTTGAATCTTTGTCATTTACTAAGCAAGTTTAAGTCTCACCTCATTTAGCCTTACCTTTATAGGATCATAGGCTTTAGAATTTCCTTCTTTTGACCTTAAGGTTACCAAGATCTCCCATGATGATGAAATTAACATATTACTAATAAGATATCTCTACATGTGTTGGGTCAATTACCATTACAACTAGCTAGCCTTAGGTTTCTGATTGCTTGGGATGATGATTTCATTGTATTTAACATATCTATCTCTAGTCGATTTGGATTACTCTACCTCTCTTTTGTTAATTATTTTTGAGCTCTATCATTTTTTATGACTTTGTTAATGTCATTTTTATGGCCCTGATTACTAATTAGCCTCTGCTCGATTGGGATATTATGAGTCACTCTCCGCCCCTATGGCTCAGCGTGCTTTTAATTTTAAATATTTTCTTAACAATATGATTTTTTTATATCGTAGATCTCATATGCTGATAAGTTGTTACCCATTTTGGATGTGAGAGACTCACTCTCAACTCAGTGGCTTAGCTAGAGCTTCAAAAACAACAAGATGTTTCCAATCAAAATAAACATCTTTTTGGTGAACTATGTATTGGTTATCACAATAATCTAAGCAATTCCACATTTATTGAGAGTATTTATAGGTATCTCTTAAAATGTAATTAACAAAAGGGATACGTTCTTTTGGAAGCTCACTTAACGCCAAAATAATAATGTTCCTTTTGGTTATGGGTGGCTTGTGTAGGAATTTTCTTTTTGGATACTTTGTTTCATGGAATTTTGATTTGATCTTTTTCGGACTTATACTCTTGACTTGAAGCCTTCCATGTTTCTTTTTAATTTTTTTTTCTCTAGTTTTGTGAAATAGCATGTCTCTTTTGATTCCTCTCTTCTTCAAATTATTCTATATAATCTAGAAGAGATTTGTTTAAAATGAGGAATCATACAAGGATGACATATGGCTTTTTAAAAAGAATTAAAAATATTCTCTAGTTAACAAATATTACATATGGGAAAATGTAGGAAAATTGTAATCTTAAACTATACCCGAGACACAGAGGTACGAGCATCATCCGTCCTAAAGAACACTAGAAAAATATTTTTGGTTTTTAGTGATCTTGCTTTTGATTTCATCTTATGGTTGAGAATTTTAGGATTTTATTTCTAAATTTGTGATCATGCCAAGTTAGGTTCATGAAGTTAGTTCACCAGATATTTATCTGTTGGAATAGTGACGCCTTAAATTTACCTATTTTAATATTTGCGTTTCATGCTCATTTTTAAGAATATTGCGCTTTAATGAAATATATTTTATGTGTATTTGATTCCAAGTACAAAAATGGAGTTTAGGAGAGAAAATTGAGCAAAAATGAGTCAAATGGAGCTAAAGAACAAAAAATTTGACCTGCATCCTAAGCGTCAGGGTCTAGGAACTAAGCTCCAAAATATTCTAGAAGATTAGCACCTAGGCACCACGGTTTGGCGCCAATGCACAAAAAATGGTTTGGCATTTAGACATTGAATTTTGACAAATTTCAAAAGGTGCCTAAAGTGACTCTCGGGGAGTTTCAAATCTTTATTTATAAGAAAGATTTACACACATAATAGATGGGGTTTTAGAGACACTTTTGTAAGTTAGACCACCATTGGAGTGGGCGGCCACCGTAGTGAGAGTGTGGTGAGCCTTGGTGTTTTCTGGAGTATTGTGTGAGCCATGTGGAGTTGAGATCAGTTAAGGAACTTTAGAAGATTTCTTGGGGAAGAGTTTGAGATAAGTTTTTTTAATTTGTTTAAATTTTGGTTTTATAAACTTGGTTTTTAATATATATATTATGTTTTGTTTTGTTATCCTCATGAATCATGAGTAGTTCTTTTTTTCTTTCCCTTGCAATAAAAAGTAAACATTTGTGATGTTAGAATGTTTCTAAGATTTCTCTTATTCCAAAATTTTGTATTTGTATTTTCACTGAACCTTCATTTACTTTGTAAATTAGATATTTGGGACGTTAAAATTCATTGTGAAACACAATGGTTAGGGAGGGTTATGATATCACCCAACTAGTGAGTACCACACTGAACATTGGATGGAGGGGATGCCATGTCCAAGGGGGAGTGCAAATAACCAATGAGACAAGTTTTGATGGGTGTAGAATTGATAATTCTAGAGTGACAGTCTAGAACCATTATCAATTTGGACTTTAGTTTGAGATCTGAGACCTGGTTGGTCCTAATAGAGTGGGCATAATGGGTAATCTGGAAGTGAGAGGTTAGAATCTACTCAGCACAACCATATTAATTAGAAACTTAACTCTTAGATTATCCAATGTCCTTTATGCACTCAAGAGAGGGTAAAGAATAGGAATGCTTCTATTTGTCACAAAACCTCACCGATTACAATCTATTTGCACAAGGGAAGACTTTTTATTATAATCGTACTTCTTTAAATATCTATTGTTTAAAAATTTGTACATACTTTTATCTTTAATTTCAAACTAGAAAACATTAGTGTAAACCCTTTTACAAATTGTTCAATATTATTTTCCAACAAATTTTGTTTACAATTTGAGTAGAAATATTTCTAACTTGACATATATATTCAATTATTTCATGTTGGTTTGATATTAGGGTTTATAAAGAAAACTCTATATTACTTGAAATGATATGTATACTTACGTAGTACCCCTAGTGTGTAAGTCATTAATAAATTCTAAAACATATTTATTTTGCACACTAGCTGCTAAATATAAATTAGTTAAAGTTGATGATCATCTTTCAGAACTTAAAAAATTGTGAAATTACGGGTTGGGTCAAGTTTTTGGCGCCGTTCACGGGGAAGCAATGGTATGAACTTGAGGAGAATTTTATGTTAACCTTGAAGGCTTAAATTTGAAATTTATAGTATTATTATCTATTAAATTTAGTTATTATGAGTTTATTTATAAGAAAATGCAAAATACCAAAAATATATTTTGAGTGCATGAAGTACTGGATATCTGTCTTATTGGTTAAGTCATTAGATTTTAATACCTCATTCTGGTACTGCAGACCTTGAATTATATGAATCTAAACTAGGGAGAACTTTTAACAGGATTAGAAAGCCCCCAAGGAGAAAATTGGTAAGAAATTTAAATATGTATAAATTTGGGATTCGTAAGGCTGAAGACATTAAACCAATCATTTCGTGAGAGATAACCCATATTTATTTATGTTAGTATGTTTGTGAGTTTCTATAGCTTATGGTGTACTGTGTATGTTTTTGTATGGATTAATCAGTTTGATTGATGTTGGTGGATGTTTATATTGTTAGTGGATTGATTTGATCTTTGTGTGTCATTGTGGATTGATTCGTTTGATTGATCTTGGTGGATGTTTGTTTAGTTAGAGCATTGATGATGTGCCTCTAGTGTGTGTTGTTTTTTTGTATGTTTCATGTAAATTTAAATCCATGATAACAGTGCTTAGAACTTGACCAATCCAGAATTTATGCAGTAATTTAGCTTTTCAAAAATATGGAAAAAAAATTGACCCAATTTATATTAAGTAGTTAATGTGGAAAACCAAAATATTTATAAAATATATAAATAGTTCACACACTAGTGGTTCTACCAAAGTGCACGTGTCACTTCAAGTAATATAGAGCTTTCTTTAAAAACTCAGTATCGATCCCACGAAGAAGCGAGGTAAGAAATCATTTGGGCTAATTTTAGTCTACTACTATAAGGAATCAGTTTAGAAGGTTGATTAAAGTGGTTTCAATGTATGCTAACGGAACTTAGTTTACTAAATTAATTTCTAAACTTTAAAGTTAAATTTGTTAAAACTAAACAAAGTTTTTTGATGAAGAGTTCAAATTTAAGAAAGTATCCTTCCCACTACATTGAATTTTTTTGTTTAATGATAGAGATAAATGGTTTGAATTTGTATTGTGCCAAATAGAAGCAACTTTAATTCTTTACCCTGATTCAGTGTTATAGAGAATCATTGGCTAATCTCAGGTTTAGTCCCTAAATCCCTGGTTAGGCTGGGAGGATATTGTCTCTCACTCCAGAGCTTTCACTTCCCTTCCCATGAAGGCTAACGTTCACTTTACTTCTTAAACACTAAGACCAAATTGAGGATTTTAGTCTGTCACCCAAAAATCTCCAATTTTATGCCCAACAAAGTATATTTTCCTATTTATTTGCACCTAATTCCTTGAATAAAACACTCATCCATGGAATTAAATGTTATTCTCACTCTATTGTAGAACTCATACTCCATTACCCAGATTATATATTTCACAATAGATTTTAACATTTCAATTGACCAGAACAAAAAATAAATTAACAACGGAGTGGAAAAATCATCACAATTTATTTATATTTTAAAATGGCACATTCAAATTATCTCTTCATTTCATCATATCTCAGAGTAAAGAGAAAGATAAAGAAGTCTACTCAAAACTCATGAGAAAGATATGACAAAACATAGATTTTATATATAAAAACAAGTTTACATAATAAAGAAATGAAAGAACACAACTTATCTTAGATTCCTCCTCAAGAAAATCCCTCGAAGTTCCCTTGTAGCACTTTCTCTCTTTAAAATCAACACTAAATTCTCTCTTAGAAGTGTAATGAAGAAGAAACCTCTCACTGTCTTTCTCCTCTTACAATTCTTCAAGAAAATCCTCTTCACACACAACCCCCCCCCACACACACACACACTCACGCACGTGCACACACACACACACAAACTCCCACACACGCACACACATGAGAGGCACCAAGCCCTCTTTTTTAAAAAGACACAAATTACCTCCTTTTTCCCAAGAGACAAATCTATTCATCCAAAAGACATGCCTCTTCATTCAAGAGCCTTCTCCAAGTGTCAAGATGCATCGAATCACTTCATGGGGTGTTTGAATCACTTAGGAGCCTTATAGAACATCAAAATCTACCAAGAATTGGTCCATAACCATCTCAGCCGCTGTCGGCATTGGTCTGGGCGCCTTCGACACCAGTCTCCAGCAGCTCCACTATTTCGCTCTGTTTGGCTCCATTTTAGCTCTGTTTGGCCCCATTTCAGTTACGTTTTATTCCTAACAGATAGACCTACAAAATAAGCATGAAAAAACCTTTCTTTATTGTGTAATTTCATTGAAAAATGAGTGAGAAGTGTAAATGAGATTAAGGATAGAAAGACATATCAAAATGTGTCAGGACAAAATTTTCTTTCTTGCTCATTTTTGCTCCAAATTGCACCGTTTTTGCTTCTTTTTCTCCAAAACTTCATTTCTTGCCCCAAAAAATAAAAATATGCAAAATACCTTCCTTTAAAGTGTAATATCATATAAAATGATAAAAATTGATCATAAAATATATATGAAAAAGTAGTCATTTTTTAGGCGTATCAAAATCCCTTAAACTTAACTGTTACTTATCCTCAAGTAACACATTTACTACATAAAAGTTATGACTACTGGTAAAGAGTTTAACTTCTAAATCTCTATAATTTTTTGTTCTAAATATAATAGCACAACTTAAGATAAAGTTTTAATAACTTAAGTCAATACTAAAAGTATAAGAACATCTAGTAGTCAAGTTTAAGATTTTTTATTCTCTATTAATTTCAAGAAGAATTGCAATTTTTCATATTAAAGTCACTAAGAATATCCATATAAAAAATAACTTCATGATAAATTTATTAGTAAGGATACTAATACTCAAATACAAGTTTAAATAAATGTAATAAAGCCTTCTTCCTCAAATTGATTCAAGTGAAGCCAAATTTTTATTAGGCATCTCCTCAAGCTTCTTCTCACATACTTTTCTTTTCCTTTTCTTTTTTTTTTCTTGTATGATCATCTTTAATCTTTTTTTTTTCTTCTTTCCATGTGAGGATTACTATATCTGGATAGTTTTTAATAATTTTGAACTTCACTATCCTCTTCATAAAGTTAAAAACTTTTCACATTCCTTCACTTTATAAATTCATATTAGCTTTGAATATTTTTCATAAAATCTCAATCTTTTCTTCTTACATGAAACTCTAAGATTATTAATACTTCAAAAATACAATTTTCTTTACTTTAATTAGAAAAAGCATTGTCTTATTCTTTCGTACCAAATATCTTAACTCTAAAATCAACTTTCATTATTGAAAACTTTTATTTAAGTATACTATATATTTAGAAACACAAATATAGTTATCAAAACTTATCCTCTAATACCAAAGGTCATGTTAAATTAAAATTTTAAAATATAGCTAATTGAGGACAAATAAAACTTACTCTCATTCTTTTAAAGAAATTTTTCTTCCCGCCGAACTTAAATTTTTAAATACTTTGCAATCAATTTCGTAAAATATAGCAGGAAGAAAAAGTAAAAATTGAATCTACTAACTACTACAACATCCTATCAAATTCATATACATTCATAATCAGGATAGAAGGACTGCAGGAGAAAGTAAATCTAGCCTAAAACATTCATGAAATAATACTAAACTAAAAGGAAGTATACTCACTTTAAAATTTTATTTTTCTTCGTACCGCTAAAATTAATTTTTAACATGTATAGCATTTAGTACAGAAGATATAAGTAGGAAGAAAAATAATTTAGAAATTCTTTCTACCAAAAAGGTTTATAAAAAACATCTATAATTATTTATCAGGGTAGAAAACATGTATTAGAAAGTAAATGTAATCTAAACATGCTTGATAAAATTAAAAGAAAGGTCTAACAAGAGGGATAGGTATCGTCATAAGAATATATATATTTATGTGTTCTGCAAATTTTTATATTATTGTAACATAAACACAAAAACACATGATAAATGAGGTCAATTTTTCCTTTAACTCATCGCATATCTTTGACTTACATCCAATTTCTAACGAAATCACTACATAGATATATTGGGTACTTATAAAAGATTTTATAGATGCTAATCCCAAAGATAAGATTATCTCAGATATACTGGTTCTCAAGCACCAACCCTAGGCATCACTATATCTCATAATTAAGTACCTCTAGTAGTTATAAAGCTAGCGTAATATCATCCACATGTTACGCATCAAATAAGTTAGCTACTCCTATCAAATGTAAACAAGGTCAAAGAAAGGAAGTAATAAAGTTGAGATGTAACTGACACTGTTAAAATTCTTTATGTCTCTTGTAAAACTCAAGTCTAGGTGAGACCCAAGCTGTAATGGACTTGTCAATCCAACTACTACAAGAGAACATACAAGTCTAACCATGATAACAAGTTAAGAAAGCACTTCCCTCATGACATACAAAAAGCAAATCAAACCACAAACAATCCAAAAAACTACCAATTATCAATCAAACTAATCAATCCATACTAAAACAAACACAATACAACACTAACAATCATAACTCTCAAGCACTCTAAATCAAACCACACTGATAACTATGGGTTGCCTCCCATAAAGTGCTTTGTTTAACATCATTAGCCCGACAAATAATTCCACCTGGATCAAAATTCCATTTAAGTAATCCTTGATCAATCGCCCAATCTCTTTCAGATCTAGGTATTCCTACAAAATCCCCAAATTTAAATTTTTCTTTCAACTCTTCCTTTTCAGATTGATTCATATCCTTATTTCTCCTATTTCTTTCTAGTTCCAATATTCTTCTAGTAATTTTCTCAATTTTCATATTAATATCATCCTTGAAATTTATAAGAACTAATATTCATCTAGTGATTTTCTCAATTTTCATATTAATATCATCCTTAAATTTTATAAGAAATGGATCTTAAAATTTTAGATTGAATTCTCTCTAGATAATTTAGATTATGGATCAAATTCTTCTAGGTTAGTCTTGTCTTTCAAGTTATCTTCCACTTCATTCCCTTGTTACTGAGTAAATGGTGGAGGTTGTCTTTCTATATATGTTTCTAATTCCTCAGGAATTTCTTCCATTAGCCTGTTAATATTCTTATCCTCATCTCTCAACCCAAATTTCTTTTGAGACATATCCGTGAATTCTCTTCTAAATATCAATTCAATAATTTGAAATTGCTCATCATTCATCTCCTTAGGATTTATCTCATATTCACTAGATAAAATCTTTGAGAGGGTAACTGTTAATTGCATTAATAATCTTCCCTAGTATGTTTTTTGTATTCCTTATTGAGACCTCTTGATTTTCTAGCTCACTCTTCATTTTAATCACAACCTCTTCTAACATTAATTCCTTCTCCTTGTCCTAAGAGTTGGAGTTAAATTGAGAAGGTTTATTAATTGAGTTGATAATCCGCCCTAATTGGTTTTCCATATTCCTTATTGTGGTCCCTTGACACTCCAACTCACTCTCCTTTTGAATAACAACATCTTCTAATAAATCCTTCTCCTCGTTCTGAGGTTTGAAGTTAAAATTATCAGGTAAAGAAAGTTCATCATTATAATAGCCGTGATTATTCCAACTACATGTCCGATTAAATTGATTATCTTTCCAAAATTGCTCTTCTCCTCCAAAATTATTATTCCTATTAAAATTCAAATGATTTTCCCAACCTGGATTGTAATAATCAGAATAAAAATTATGTATCTCATGGTCATATCTTTCTATGTGTTGATCCAACTTCCTCTCAATATCTACAACCTGAGAAATTAAAATTATAAACTATCTTCTTGAAAATTTACCACTCTTTCAAAACTACAAGCATTATAATCCAAATTTGAATATTCATTATATAGTTGATCTATCATTTTTATATTAAATTCATGGAGACTTTTCTGATTGATCGTCCTAATAAAAGTTCTCTCTAAATCAGAGTCATAAAATCCAAGGTCTGGAGCTCCTGAACTATGCATACCAATTTAAAGACGTGACTAATAGGATAGGTATCAAAAATATTTTTGGTATTTTTAATTTTCCTTAAAATAAACACACAATAACTAAACACACTAGATAAAAGAAATATAAATTCTAAATCTAAGTCTTATAGGTTTAACTAACATTCTCCTAAAGTTCTTACCGAAGCTTCCCCGGCAACGACGCCAAAAACTTGATGTGCCCCTAGTGTGTGTTGTTTTCTGTGTGTTTTATGTAAATTTAAATCTACGGTAATAGTGTCAAGAACTTCACCCATCCTGAAATTACGTAGTAATTTAGCTTTTCAAAAGTATGGTAAAAAACTTGACCCAATTTATATTAAATAGTTAATGTGGAAAATCAAAATATTTATAAAATATATAAAATAGTTCACACACTAGTGATTCTACACAAGTGCACGTATCGCTTCAAGTAACATAGGGTTTCCTTTAAAAACCCTAGTATCGATATCATGAAGAAGCAAGTTTATGAAATCCTTTAAGCTAATTCTAGTATACTATTATAAAGAATTAGTTTAGAGGGTTGATTAAAGTGATTTTAATGTGTGTTATCAGAACTAAGTTTACTAAATTAATTTCTAAACTTTAAAGTTAAATTTACTAAGACTAAACAAAGTTGTGTGATGAAGAGTTCAAATTTAAGAAAGTATCCTTCCCACTACAATGAGTTTTTGGTTAGTGATAGAGATAAATGGTTTGAATTTGTATTGTGCCAAATAGGAGCAATTTTAATTTTCTACCCTGATTTATTGTTATAGAGAATCCTTGGCTAATCTCAGATTTAGTCCCTAAATCCGTGGTTAGGCTGGGAGGATACTGGCTCTCACTCCAGAGCTCCCACTTCCCTTCCCCATAAGGCTAATACTCGCTTTACTTCTTAAACACTAAGACCAAATTGAGGATTTTACTCTGTCACCCTAAAATATGCAATTTTATGCCCAATAAAGTATATTTTTGTATTTATTTGCACTTAATTCCCTAGAGAAAACACTCATCCATGGAATTAAATGTGATTCTCACTTTATTATAGAACTCATACTCCATTTCCCGAATCATATGTTTCATAACAGATTTTAACATTTGAACGGACCAGATCAAAAATTAAATTAAGAATGGAGTGGAAAAATCATCACAATTTTCTTTATATTTTAAAATGACACATCCTAAGTACCTCTTCATTTCATCATATCTTAGAGTAGGGAGAAAGATAAAGAAGTATACTCAGAACTCATGAGGAAGATAGTACAAAACATAAATTATATATATAAAAATAAGTTTACAAAATAAGAAATGAAAGAACACAACTTATCTTAAACCCCTCAAGCAAATCCCTCGAATTTCTTTTATAACACATTCTCTCTTTACAATCAACACTAAATTCTCTCTTAGAAGTGTAATGAAGAAGAAACCTTTCACCTTTCTTCCCCTCTTACAATTCTTCAAGAAAATCCCTTCCACACATAAGAATTTACTCTACAACACACTCACACACTCACACACACACACACACACACACACAAAACCCTACACATGCACACACAAATTCCCTTATTTTTCCCAAGAGACAAATTATACTTCCAAAAGATAGTCTCTTCATTTAAGAGCCATCTCTAAGTGTCTTGATGCATTGAATCACTTCATCGGGTGTTTGAATCAATTGAGAGCCTTCTAGAACAACAAAATCAGCCAAAAATCAGTTCATAACCGTCTCGGGCGCAGTCGACATCGGTTTGGGTGTTGTCGGCGGCACTTTTTGTTGTTTCTCTGGACTCGGGTGTCGTCGGTGCCAGTCTGCAACAGCTCTATTGTTTTGCTCTGTTTGGCTCCATTTTAGCTTTGTTTCACCCATTTCAGTTGTGTTTCGTTCCCAATAGATAGACCTACAAAATAAGCATAAAAGCAACCTTTCTTTAAAGTGCAATTTCATTAAAAAATGTGTGAGAAGTGTAAATGAGATTAATCATAGAAAGATATATTGAAATGTGCAAGGACAAAATTTTCTTTCTTACTCCTTTTTGCTTCTTTTTCTCTAAAACTCCATTTCTTGTCCCTAAAATCAAAAATATGCAAATTACCTTCCTTTAAAGTGTAATATCATTAAAAATTATTAAAATTGAGCATAAAAAATATATGAAAAAGTAGTCATTTTTTAGGCATATCAATTGATTTGATCTTTGTTTGTCATTGTTGATTGATCTATTTGATTTATGTTGGTGGATGTTTGGATTGTTTGTGAATTTATTTGATCTTTGTGTATCATGAAAGAGTTGATTCTGTAACTTCTTATTATGGCTAAACTTGTATATATTCTGTTGTAGTGGCTGGATTGACGAGTTCACTACGACTCAGGTATTAATCAGACTTGAGTTTTACATGACACATCTTGAGTTTGGGCAATGATAGTTCCATCTCAATTTTGTTACTTCCTTTATCTGATCTTATTTTCTTTAATATGGTTTAATAAACCAATTAAAGTATAACTTGAGATGATCTTACACTATCTTTATAACTATTAGAGGTGCTTACTTAAAAGTATAACGTGATACCAGAGGTTGGTGCTCGCGAGCCAATATATCAAAGATAAAAGTATCCATAAGGTTAGGCCTTATAAAAGCATTTAAAAGTACTCTTTATCATATTACTGATTCCATTAGAAGTTGGAAGTATAGTAGTGAGATTCATTGAGTTAGTGGAAGAATTAACCTCAGTTTTTATGTGTGTTTGTGTTTTTGTTACAACAATATAAAGGACTTGAGGAAGTCATACATATATAATTCTACGCTGATACTTGTTATGATAGTTAGAGTTTCGTTAGTTTAATTTCATTTCAACATGTTTTAGTTTAAATTTACTTGCAGTTGCAAATTGTTCTGTCCTGATGAATATTTGTAGATGTTTCTGATAGACATTTTTGATAGATCTAATTTATGAACTATTTTTCTTTCCACTTATATTTTCTATAAAAAATATTATACATGCTAAAAATCAAGTTTTTGGGGAAGAAAAATTTTAAAAAATTAACTTTATTTGTCTTTAGTAGCTTGTATTTAATTTGAAATCACATTTAAAATGACTTGTGGTATGTGGTGTTACATTTAGGATACTGTAATTTTGGTTTTAGGAATGTTAGAAAAAACATAGTTGGCATCATATGTGAAGAAACTATTCTAAAGTTAAGATATTTTGTAGGAAATATTAAGAAAATGATTTTGCAATTTATGATAGAAAAGAGTTGAATGTTTGAAAAGCTAAGACCCTTAAATTTAAACTTTATGAAAAATGAGCTTTTATTTAAACCTTTTTCAAACTAATACTTACACTTTTAAAAAGTGAGGGAAAGTTTTGAGTTTTTTAACTTTAGGCAGCGGATAGTGAAATTCAAAATTATTAAAGGTCTATCCAGGTATAGTAATCCTCATATAAAAAAAAGTAAGGGTTAAAAATATCTTTAAGGAAAAAAGAAAAAGAAAAAGAAAAAAGAAAAGAAAAAGTGAAAATAAAAATAAATGAAAAGTAAGGAGAAGCTTGAGGTGAAGCGTGATAAAAAATTTGTTTCACTTGAATCTTTTTAAAGAAGAAGCCTTAGAAACAATCCTTAGCTTATTCTTATTTCAAAAAAGTTTTGGTAAACTTGGTATAGAAAGGGTGCTAAAATTCTATTTTTAAACATTCTAAGCACCGTTATTTTGACAAATTTCAATAACATTTGAAGTAAATAAATTAGGAATCCTAAGTTGAATATGAGATTTTCTTACTCCCTACTCCTAATTTGATTTGCTCAAATTTCTCCTAAGTTACACTATAACATTTTTTTGAAAAAATTATAGGAAACTCTACTGAAACACACTATCTCAAATAAATAAATTTGATTTTCAAAGTTATAGTGTTACTTGAGAACAAGTAACGTTTAAGTTTGAGGGTATTGACACGCCTAAAAATTACATAAATTTTTGTATAAATTTTATGCACATTTTTAATGATATTGCTTTAAAGGAAGGTATTTTGCATGTTTTTGATTTTTGGTTCAAGAAATGATGTTTCAGAGAAAATGGAGAACAAATGATGAAATTTGGACTCAAATCGAACAAATAAGAAAACTGTCATCAGACACATTTTGATATGTTTTTCTATGCATAGTCTCCTTTACAATTATTACATGTTTGTGAATTAAATTGCACATTAAAAAAAAGGTTATTTTCACGTTTATATTGTAGGTATAACACTTGGATTAGATTGGAGCTGAAGTAGGGTGAAACGGGCACAAAACGGGATACTGCCAATAGGGTGGCGCCTTGACACCAATCTTGCATTGAAAATGATGCCTAGGGGCCATTGATGGTACCTAGTCACCATAAACGGTTGCGCATTGGTTCTAGACACCCCAATGAGTTATAATGGGACTTTTGGCACTTGGGAATGCTCCTTTTGGCATTTCAAACTTTAAAAATGTTCAAGAACATCCAGAGTCCATAAATAGGAGTAGGAACGTAGATTTCTACCTTTTCTTGAGAGATTGGTGAGGGATCTTGAGATATATGTGTAAGGAAATGTACGAGCAATGAGTGGATCAGCAAGAGGCTTTCTTGAAGAGATTTAAGTCTTTCTTTTACAGAAAAAAAGCTAAGTATTGTGTTCTTCATTATCTTATAATTATTGTGAACACTTTCTAATGGATTTGCTTTAACTTAGTGAAGTCTTCTGTTGTGTTTTATTCTTGATTTGTGAGTGGTTTTCTTTACGCTCTTTTTTTGATACAAAATAATGCATGAGCAGTAAAATTTGCTTTAAGATAGAATAACTTTTATTATCATGTGATGAGTAATTTCTCCTTTGCTTCATTGACATAAATTATGTGGAAATAGATTATGTTAAAATCTGTTGTAAATGAAACTAAAACTCGGGAGAGTGGTGATCTTGCAACTTGAGTGCATTCACATTAACCAATTGGCTATGTTGAAGTAGTTTAGGCGGCAATGCAACTTTTAAGGAATTATAATTCATGATATGTTTCTATTAGGAGATTCTTGGTGACAACTAGTTGTGTAAAACTAATAAAATACATAAGTGTACATATACAATTGAGAGAGGGTAGGTAGACATATGTTCCTTGTTGGAGCATAATTATTACATAATTCTATCAATTCTTTTTCCAGCTTATGCCATTATCTTTATTTTACTCTCTTTTGAAATGAAATGGATGCATGTTTAGAAACTTATATTTGCTTAGAAATTCTGTTATTTTAATAATGTGATTGTATTTTCACAGATTCTTAATTTACTTTGCAAACTGGTCATTCGTAATGTTAAAATTCATTTTTAAGCATAATGACCCGGGATTGTTATGATTTCACTCAACCAGTGGGTATCACAATAAAACTTAGGATGGAAGGGGAACCAAGTCTAATGAGGAGTGCAAATAGTAGGGAATTAAGTTTTTATGGGCGTAGAATTGATGATTTTAGAGTGACAAGTTAGAATCTTTATCAATTTGGTCTTTAGTTCATAATCTGAAGCCTGGTTGGTTCTAATAGAGAGGACACTATGGTTAATCTAGATGTGAAAGGCTATAATTTACTCAGCACAACTATTAAAATCAACAACTTAACTTTAAATTAGTCAATGTTTTATATGCACTCGAGAGGGTAAATAATAGGTATGCTCCTATTTGTCATAAAATCTCATTTTTATCTTTAAGCATTTGATTCCTACACTGATTACAATCTATTTGTGAGGGGAAAGGCTTTTCATTATAATCATACTTCTGTAAACATTTGTAGTTAGAAAATTTGCATATACTTTTATCTTTAATTTCAAAATAGAAAACTTTAGTTTGTTCCCTTTTACAAACTATTCCATATTATTCTCCTAAAAATATTGTTTACATTTTGAGTAGAAAAATTTCTAAGTTGACATAGATATTCAATTATTCCTTGTGGGTTCGATACTGGGGTTTTTAAAGAAAATTCTATATTACTTGAACCGTTACATATACTTGCGTAGTATTCTAGTGTGTAATTCATTAATCAAGTTTTTAACATATTTATTTTGCAGACTAGCCGCTGAATATAAATTGGGTTAGGTTTTTTGCCATCTTTCAGAACTTAAATAATTCCTTAATTGTGGGTTAGGTCAAATAGTATTTAGTCCTTTCCTCATGGGATCAATACATGGAGTCTAAAAGTCGATTTTATTTTGCACGTATACTTGTGTTCTTGGACATTTGCCATGCAATAAGCTTTTGACCCTCATGCACCAGAACCTAAAGTTCTTATAAGATACATGAACATGAAATTTTTCGTAAGGCGCTTGAGGTTTTGCATAAGGCACTTGATTACAATTTTTTTTGTAAGCTTGAACATGATATTTTTCATAATGCAGATAAACATGAATTATTTCAAGAGGTGTAAGTTTTACATAAGGTACTTGAGCAAGAAATGTTTCATAAAGAACATTAACATAAAAATTTCTATAAGGCACATAAAAATGAAATGTTGCATAAGGCAATTAAGATTATAGAATAAGACTAGACTCATATGTCATGTATTTTTTTTTTATTTCGTGTAGTTTCCAGTCCCTTTCTATACACATGGCCTCGCTTTATTTATGGTGGAATTTTGTGATTGCATGTATGCCAGGAAATATTAGAATAAAGATACAAGTTAACTTTTGCTACTATGGCATATCTAACGACACTTGCTGAGTTATAATCCTTCATGTGGCTTAATTGATCCTATAACTTCCTTGGTAATTGATAGATTCGTTCAATGAGTTGATAAGATATTGATTGTGAAATTGTTGAGGGCAAGTAGGTTTTGGACAAAGCTATAACAAATTGAAGAGGAAATTCAAAATTCTATGTTTCAGTGATTTTGTTGGTTGCACGCATTAGATTGACCCATTCCAAATAGCAGTAAATGGCGCTTGGGTTGTCTAAGGGACTTGGTCACACTAATGGCTAAAACCTAGTCATTATGGGCAACAGTAGGTCTGAGAGGAGCTGAAGAACAATGTAAGCTACCTTCCACCGGAGAGTAGGCGGCACTTTGGGTTTTGATTAGGTTGGTCTAGACATAGGGAGTCCCCATGTGAGTTGTGGTCTCTTGGCCCACCTATCATGACTATCACATTAGATTTATTCATGTGTGAGCAGGTTTGATCTTAATCTATTGGTTATTGGGTGCACATGCGAGATATTGGATTTTATGCCAGAGTTTTGTCCTTGTATTTTAGGTGAAAACATCCATAGAAATTTGTTTTGTAGATGAATAATGTGCGTTGATCTTTGGACAAATTTAAAAAGATAAGAAAAAAGTCCTTCACATGGTACTTCTCATTCACAATATAATATCACAAATATACGGACCAGAAAGCTTAACCAAATGGAACCTTTTATCAAACAAGATTGGTATATAGAAGAAGATAAAGTTAAGAAAGAGAGAGATGAGAAACATGAAGAGAAGAACAAAGAAAAGGACCAGAAGCTGCGCCAATTTTTCTTTTTTTTTTCAAACTAGGGAAGAGGATACTGAGATAGTGATGGAAGAGCAGAGCATGCATTGGGCTCCCCAACGATCTCCATAAAATATTAAGCATTTTCATGCGTCTTATAACAGTATATTAAATTAGTTAAGCAATGCCGTCATTGGTTCTATAATCTTGCCAGTCACAGAGGAAGCAGTGCAAGTTCAAATCACACGCTTCTCTCATGTCCCCAGACCAAGCATGCTCTTTCCCATCCCACGCCAGTCACAATATTCAACCCAACTATGTTTTCCATATTCCATCATGCTATTTCCCCGTCCAATGATATTGTTTATTATTTGTGCAGTTATGGCAACGTTTGCGCCCCAATGCCTCGTCTCATCTCTTTGGACACATCTTTTTTAATTTTGTTTCAAGTTTATTGTTATTTAATTAAATAAGTAAATCATAAAAAATTGGATGACAAGAAAAAATGTGATTTTTTTTCCTGTAACTTCCCTTTTAAAAGTAGTATTTAAAAATCTGAAGAAATTGTGACCGCATCAATTAACTGTATAAAATTTTAATTCAAAAATGGAAAGGCCATTCTAATGATGCTTAAACACGTTTATACTTTCAGATAATCAGATTTAAAAAGATAAAAAAACACAATGTAGAAAAATAAATGAAACAATTGGATATATTTCAGATACTTTCGTAAGTCATATTTATAGGTCTAAAGAAATCCTTGCGCCTCGAGAGTCGATACCGGGGCTATCAAAACGGATTTTTGTTCGCGAACAACTCCTGTTCGATTAGTTTACTAAGTTAACAAGTCGAACAACTACATATATTTGTTCGAGATACTATTCTTGTTCGGCTCATTTTGGCTCGAAGTACCGGGTGCAGGTGAGTTGGTGGCAGCTCTATGTGTGTCCCCTCTTGACACAGGTTCAAATCCTCAACCGGACGGGATCCACACATTAATTATTGATGTGTATTACTTTTAAAAAATTTAATTCACAGGAAGGCTGCAAAGATTTATAATCAATTAAAATTATTAATTAAAAAAATATAATAAAAATATATTTAATTATATTTAAANGTTGGTTCGATGGTTTATAAAGAAAACTCTATATTACTTGAAATGATACGTATACTTGTGTAGTACCCCTAGTGTGTAATTCATTCATGAATTTTAATACATATTTATTTTGCACACTACCCACTAAATATAAATTAGGAAAAGTTGATGACCATCTTTTAGAACTTAAAAAATTGTGAAATTACGGGTCGGGTCAAGTTTTTGGAGTCGTTGATGGGGAAGCGATGGTATGAACTTGAGGAGAATTTTATGTTAACCTTGAAGTCTTAAATTTAAAATTTATAGTATTATTATCTATACATTTAGTTATTTTGAGTCTATTTATAAGAAATTCCAAAATACCAAAAATAATTTTTGAATGCATGAAGTACTAGATATTTGTATTATTGGTTAAGTTATTAGATTTTAATACTTCGTTCAGGTACTACAGACCTTGAATTATATGAATCTAAACTAGGGAGAACTTTTAACAGGATTAGAAAGCACCCAATGAGAAAATTGGTATGAAATTGAAATATATTTCGTGGGAGATAACCCATAGTTATTTATGTATGTATGCCTTATTCTTTCGTACCAAATATCTTAACTCTAGAATCAACTTTCGTTATTGAAAACTTTTATCTAAGTATACTATATATTTAGAAACATAAATATAGTTATCAAAAGTTAGCCTCTAATACCAAAGGTCATGTTAAATCAAAATTTTAAAATATAGCTAATTGAAGACAAATAAAATTTAGTCTCATACTTTTAAAGAAAATTTTCTTCCCCCCAAACTTAAATTTTTAGATACTTTGCAATCAATTCCGTAAAATGTAGCAGGAAGAAAAAGTAAAATTTGAATCTACTAACTTTTACAACATCCTATCAAATTCATATACATTCATAATCAGGATAGAATGACCACAGGAAAAAGTAAATCTAGCCTAAAACATTCATGCAATAATATTAAACTAAAAGGAAGTAAACTCACTTTAAAATTTTATTTTTCTTCGTACCGCTAAACTTGATTTTTAACATGTATAGCATTTAGTACATAAGATATAAGTAGGAAGAAAATTAGTTTAGCAATTATATCTACCAAAAATATCTATCAAAAACATCTATAATTATTTATTAGGATAGAGAACATGTATTAGAAAGTAAATCTAAACTAAACATGCTTGATAAAATTGAAAGAAAGGTCTAACAAGATGGATAGGTATCGTCATAGGAATATATATTTTTATGTGTTCTCCAAATCTTTATATTATTGTAACACAAACACAAGCACACATGATAAATGAGGTCAATTTTTCCTTTAACTCATCGCATATCACTGACTTACATCCAATTTCTAACAAATTTACTACACAGATATATTGGGTACTTATAAATGATTTTATAGATTCCAATCCCAAAGATTAGATTATCCCTGATATATTGGTTCTCAAGCACCAACCCTAGGCATCACTATATCTCATAATTAAGTACCTCTAGTAGTAATAAAAATAGCATAATACTATCCACATGTTACTCATCGAATAAGCTAGCTACTCCTATCAAATAAAAACAAGGTCAAAGAAAGAAAGTAATAAAGTTGAGATGTAACTGACAATGTTAAAATTCTTTATGTCTCCTGTAAAACTCAAGTCTAGGTGAGACCCAAGCTGCAGTGGACTCGTTAATCCAACTACTACAAGAGAACATACAAGTATAACAATGATAAGAAGTAAAGAAAGCACTTCCCTCATGACATACAAAAATCAAATCAAACCACTAACAATCCAAACATCTACCAATTATCAATCAAACTAATCAATGCATACTTAAAAAAACATAATACAACACTAACAATCATAACTTTTAAGCACACTAAATCAAACCACACTGATAACTATGGGTTGCCTCCAATAAAGTGCTTTGTTTAACGTCGTTAGCCCGACAAATGATTCCACCTGGATCAAAATTACATATAAGTAATCCTTGATCAATCACCCAATCTTTTCCAAATTCAGGGATTCCTACAAAATCCTCAGATTTAAATTTTTCTTTCAGCTCTTCCTTTTCAGATAGATTCTTATCCTTGTTCCTCATATTTCTTTCTAGTTCCAATATTCTTCTAGTAATTTTCTCAATTTTCATATTAATATCATCCTTGAAATTTATAAGAAATTATATGATACTTCATGATCTCAAAAATTTTGGATCGGATTCTCTCTAGATAATTTAGATTCAGGATCAAATTCTTCTAGGTTACTCTTTTCTTTCCAATTTTCTTCCACTTCTTCCCCTTGGTACTGAGTAAATGGTGGAGGTTGTTTTTCTATATATCTTTCTAATTCCTCAAGAATTTCTTCCACTGGTCTTTTAATATCCTTATCCTCATCTCTCAACTCAAATTTCTTTTGAGACATATCCTCAAATTCTCTTCTAAATATCAATTCAATAATTTCAAATTTCTCATCATTCATCTCCTTAGTATTTATCTCATATTTACTAGATAAAATCTCTTAGAGGGTAACTGTTAATTGCATTAATGATCTGCCCTAGTTTATTTTCTATATTCCTTATTGTGACCTCTTAATTTTCCAGCTCACTCTTCATTTAAATCACAACCTCTTCTAGCATTAATTCCTTCTCCTTGTCCTGTGGGTTGGAGTTAAATTAAGGAGGTTTATTATTTAAGTTGATAATCTTCCCTAATTGGTTTTCTGTATTCCTTCCTTGACACTTCAACTCACTCTCCTTTCGAATAACAACATCTTCTAATAAATCCTTCTTCTCATTCTGAGGTTTGAGGTTAAAATTATGAGGTAAATAAAGTTCATCATTATAATAGCCGTGATTATTCCAACTACATGTATGACCTGGATTATAATAATCAAAATAGAAATTATGTATCTCATGGTCATATCTTTCTATGTATTGATCCAACTTCCTCTTAATATCTACAACCTGAGAAATTAAAATTGTAAGCATATCTTCTTGAAAATTTACCACTCTCTTGGGGTTTACTCTTTCAAAGCTAGAAGCATTATAATCCAAATTTGAATATTCATTATATTGTCGATCTGTCATTTTTATATTAAATTCATGGAGTCTTTTCCGATTCATCACCCTCATAAAAGTTCTCTCTAAATCAGAGTCATAAAATCCAAGGTTCGCACCTTCTGAACTACGCTACTAATTTAAAGACGTAACTAATAGGATAGATATCAAAAATATTTTTAGTAATTTTAATTTTCTTTAAAATAAACACGCAATAACTAAACACACTAGATAAAAATACTATAAATTCCAAATCTTAGTCTTATAGGTTTAACGAAAATTCTCCTAAAGTTCTTACCGAAGCTTCCCTGACAACAACGTCAAAAACTTGATTCACCCCTAGTGTGTGTTGTTTTCTGCATGTTTTATGTAAATTTAAATCCACGGTAACAGTGTCAAGAACTCGACCCATCCCTAAATTATGCAATAATCTAGCTTTTCAAAAATATGGTCAAAAACTTGACCCAATTTATATTAAATAGTTAATGTGAAAAATCAAAATATTTATAAAATATATAAAATAATTCACACACTAGTGATTCTATATGAGTGCACATATCACTTCAAGTAACATAGGGCTTTCTTTAAGAACCCTATCATCGATCCCACGAAGAAGTGAGCTTAAGAAATCCTTTCGGCTAATTCTAGTCTACTATTATAAGGAATTAGTTTAGAAGGTTGATTAAAGTGGTTTTAATGTATTCTAACTAAACTAAGTTTACTAAATTAATTTTTAAACTTTAAAGTTAAATTTACTAAGACTAAACAAAGTTTTGTGTGACGAAGAGTTCAAATTTAAAAAAGTATCCTTCCCACTACAATGAATTTTTGGTTAATGATAGAGATAAATTGTTTGAATTTGCATTGTGCCAAATAGGAGCAATTTTAATTTTCTACCCTGATTCAGTGTTATAGAGAATCATTGGCTAATCTCAGTTTTAGTCCCTAAATCTGTGGTTAGGTTGGGAGGATACTGGCTCTCACTCTAGAGCTCCCACTTCCCTTCTTTAGAAGGCTAATACTTGCTTTAATTCTTAAACACTAAGACCAAATTGAGGATTTTACTCTGTCACCCTAAAATATACAATTCTACGCCCAATAAAGTATATTTTCCTATTTATTTGCACCTAATTCCATAAACAAAACACTCATCCATGGAATTAAATGTAATTCTCACTCTATTGTAGAACTCATACTCCAATTTCTGAATTATATGTTTCACAATAAATTTTAACATTTCAATTGGCCAAATCAAAAAGTAAATTAAGAATGGAGTGGAAAAATCATCACAATTTATTTTATATTTTAAAATGACACATCCAAATTACCTCTTCATTTCATCATATCTCAGAGTAGGGAGAAAGATAAAGAAATCTACTCAGAACTCATGAGGAAGATACGAAAAAACATAAATTTTATACACAAAAACAAGTTTACAAAATAAAGAAATGAAAGAAAACAACCTATCTTAAACTCCTCAAGAAAATCCCTCAAATTTCCCTTGTAGGACTTTCTCGCTTTAAAATCAACACTAAATTCTCTCTTAGAAGTGTAATGAAGAAGAAACCTCTCACCTTTCTTCTCCTCTAACAATTCTTCAAGAAAATCTTCTCCACACATAAGAATTTACTCTACAACACACTCACGCACACTCACGCACAAGCACACACACTCACACACACAAACCCCCACACATGCACACACAAATTCCCTCTTTTTTTCAAGAGACAAATTTAGACATCTAAAAGACAGGCTCTTCATTCAAGAGCCTTCTCCAAGTGTCTAGATGCATTGAATCACTTCATCGGGTGTTTGAATCACTTGAGAGCCTTCTAGAACATCAAAATACGCCAAAAAATCAGTCCATAACTATCTCGGGCAGTGTCGGCGTCGATCTGGGCGCCGTCGGTGCCACTTTTTGTCGCTTCTCTGGACTCGGGTGCCATCGGTGCCATCCTGCAGCAGCTCTATTGTTTAGCTCCATTTTAGCTCCATTTCACCCACTTTAGTTGTGTTTCATTCCTAACAGATAAACCTACAACATAAACATAAAAACAACTTTTCTTTAAAGTGTAATTTCATTCAAAAATGTGTGAGAAGTGTAAATGAAATTAATCATAGCAAAACATATCGAAATGTGCAAGACAAAATTTTCTTTCTTGCTCGCTTTTGCTTTAAATTACTTGATTTTTGCTTCTTTTTCTCCAAAACTCCATTTCATGTCCCCAAAACTAAAAATATGCAAATTTCCTTCCATTAAAGTGTAATATCATTAAAAATCATTAAAATTGAACATAAAATATGTATGAAAAAGTAGTCATTTTTTCGACGTTTCAATTGCTTTAATCTTTGTTTTTCATTGTTGATTGATCAGTTTGATTGATGTTGGTGGATCTTTAGATTTTTAGTGAATTTATTTGATTATTATGTATCATGAAAGAGGTGATTTTGTAACTTCTTATTATGGCTAAACTTGTATATATGATCTCTTATAGTGGCTAGATTGACGAGTTCACTGCGACTCAGGTATTAATCAGGCTTAAGTTTTACATGACACATCTTGATTTTGGGCAATGATAGTTCCATCTCAATTATGTTACTTCCTTTATCTGATCTTATTTTCTTTAATATGGTTTAATAAACAAATTTAAGTATAACTTGAGATGATCTTACACTATCTTTATAACTATTAGAGGTGCTTACTTAAAAGGATAACGTGATACCAGAGGTTTGTGCTCTCGAGCCAATATATCAGGGATAAAAGTATCCATAGGGTTAGGCCTTATAAAAGCATTTAAATGTGCTCTTTATCATTGTACTGATTCCATGAGAAGTTGGAAGTATGGTAGTGAGATGTAATGAGTTAGTGGAAGAATTAACCTTAGTTTTCATGTATGTTTGTGTTTTTGTTACAATAATATAAAGGACTTAAGGAACACGTACGTATATATTCCTACGTTGATACTTATTATGATAGTTAAACTTTCGTTAGTTTAATTTCATTTCAACATGCTTTAGTTTAGATTTACTTGCAGTTGCAAATTGTTTTGTCCTGATGAATATTTGTAGATGTTTTTGATAGAAATTTGAGATAGATCTAATTTCTGAACTATTTTAATTTTCACTTATATTTTCTATAAAAAATATTATACATGCTAAAAATCAAGTTTTGGGAGAAGAAAATTTTTAAAACTTAACTTTATTTGTCCTCGGTAGCTTGTATTTAATTTGAAATCACATTTAAAATGACTTGCGGTATGTGGTGTTACCTTTAGGATACTATAATTTTGATTTTAGGAATGTTAGAAAAAATATAGTTGGGATCATATGTGAAGAAACTATTCTAAAGTTAAGATATTTTAGAGGAAATATTAAGAAAATGATTTTGTTATTTATGATAGAAAATATTTGAATGTTTCAAAAGCTAAGACTCTTAAATTTAAACTTTATGAAAAATGAGCTTTTATTTAAATCTTTTTCAAACTAATACTTACTCTTTTAAAAAGTGAGGGAAAGTATTGAGTTTCTTAACTTTAGGTAGAGGATAGTGAAATTGAAAATTATTAAAGGTATATCCAGGTATAGTAATCCTCACTTAAAAAAAATAAGGATTAAAACTATCTTTAGGGAAAAAAGAAAAAGAAAAAGAAAAAAAAAGAAAAGAAAAAGAGAAAGTAAAAAGAAATGAAAAGTAAGGAGAAGCTTGAGGAGAACTGTGATAAAAAATTGGTTTCACTTGAATCTTTTTAAAGAAGAAGACTTAGAAACAATCCTTAGCTTATTCTTATTTCAAAAAAGTTTTGGTAAACTCCTAATTTGATTTGCTCAAATTTCTCCTAAGTTACACTATAACATTTTTTTAGAAAAAATTATAAGAAACTCTACTGAAACACACTATCTCAAATAAACAAATTTGATTTTTAAAGTTATAGTGTTACTTGAGAACAAATAACGTTTAAGTTTGGGGGTATTGACACGCCTAAAAATTACATAAATTTTATATAAATTTTATGCACATTTTTAATGATATTTCTTTAACGGAAAGTATTTTGCATGTTTTGGGTTTTTGGTAGAAGAAATGGAGTTTTAGAGAAAATGGAGAAAAAATGATGAAATTTGGACTCAAATCAACAAGGAAGAAAACTTTGATCAGACGCATTTTGATATGTCTTTCTATGCATAGTCCCCTTTACAATTATCACATATTTTTTAATGAAATTGTACATTAAAAAAAGGTTATTTTCATGTTTATATCGTAGGTATAACACTTGAATTAGATTGGAGCTGAAACAGGGTGAAATAGGCACAAAATAGGATACTGCCAATAGGGTGGTGCCTAGATACTAGAAGGTGGCGCCTTGGCACCATTCTTGCTTTGAAAATGATGCCTATGTGTCATTTATGGTACCTTGGCACCATAAACGATTGTGGATGGGTTCTAGACACCCCAATGAGTTATAATAGGACTTTTGGCACTTGGTAATGTTCCTTTTAGCATTTCAAACTTTAAAAATGTTCAAGAACATCCAGAGGCCATAAATAGGAGTAGGAATGTAGATTTCTATATTTTCTTGAGAGATTGGTGGGGAATCTTTAGAGATATGTGTAATGAAATGTACGAGCGATGCGTGGATCAGCAAGAGGCTTTCTTGAGAGATTTAAATCTTTCTTTCAGAGAAAAAAAGCTAAGTATTGTGTTCTTCATTATCTTATAATTGTTGTAAACACTTTCTAGTGGATTTGCTTTGATTTAGTGAAGACTTTTGTTGTGTTTTATTCCTGATTTGTGAGTGGTTTTCTTTACGCTCTTCATTTGATACAAAATAATGCATGAATAGTCAAATTTGCTTTAAGATAGAATAACTTTTATTATCATGTGTTGAGTAATTTCTCCTTTGCTTCATTGACATAACTTATGTGGAAATAGATTATGTTAAAATCTGTTGGAAGTGAAACTAAAACTCGGGAGAGCATTGATCTTGCAACTTGAGTGCATTCACATTAACTTATTGGCTATCTCAAAGTAGTTTAGGCGGCAATGCAACTTTTAAGGAATTATAATTCATGATATGTTTCTATTAGGAGCTTCTCGGTGACAACTAGTTGTGTAAAACTAATAGAATACTAAGTGTACCTATACACTCGGGAGAGGGTAGGTAGACATATGTTCCTTATTGGAGCATAATTATTACATAATTCTATCAATTCTTTTTCCAGCTTATGCCATTATCTTTATTTACTCTCTTTTGAAATGAAATGGATGCATGTCTAGCAACTTAGATTTGCTTAGAAATTTTTAAATTTTATTAATGCGATTGTATTTTCACTGATTCTTATTTTACTTTGCAAACTGGTCATTCGTAATGATAAAATTCGTTTTTTAGCATAATGACCCGGGATTGTTATGATTTCACTCAACCAGTGGGTACCAAAGTAAAACTTAGGATGTAGGGGAACCAAGTCTAATGAGGAGTGCAAATAAATAGAGAGTTAAGTTTTGATGAGCGTAGAATTGATGATTCTAGAGTGACAGGTCGGAATCTGTATCAATTTAGTCTTTAGTTCATAATCTGAAGCCTGGTTGGTTCTAAGAGAGAGGGCACTGTGGTTAATCTAGATGTGAGAGGCTAGAATTTACTCAGCACAACCATATAAATAAAGAACTTAACTTTAAATTAGCCAATGTTTTATATGCACTCGAGAGAGGGTAAAAAATAGGTATGCTCCTATTTGTCACAAAACCTCATTTTTTGTCTTTAAGAATTTGATTCCTACACTGATTACAATCTATTTGCGAGGGCAAAGGCTTTTTATTATAATCATACTTCTGTAAACATTTGTAGTTATAAAAATTGCATACTTTTATCTTTAATTTCAAAATAGAAAACTTTAGTTTGTTCCCTTTTACAAACCGTTCGATATTATTCTCCTAAAAATATTGTTTACATTTTAAGTAGAAATATTTTTAAGTTGACATAGATATTCAATTATTCCTTGTGGGCTCGATACTGGGGTTTTTAAACAAAAATCTATATTACTTGAACCGTTACATATCTTGCGTAGTATCCTTAGTGTGTAAGTTATTAATCAAAATTTTAACATATTTATTTTGCATACTAGATGCTAAATATAAATTGGGTCAAGTTTTTTGCCATCTTTCAGAACTTAAATAATTCCTTAATTGCGGGTTAGATCAAACAGTATTTAGTCCTTTCCTCATGGGATCAATACATGGAGTCTAAAAGTCCATTTTTTTTGCACATATACTTCTGTTCTTGGACATTTGCCATGCAATAACCTTTTGACCCTCATGCACCAGAACCTAAAGTTTTCATAAGATACATGAACATGAAATTTTTCATAAGGCGCTTGAGGTTTTCCATAAGGCACTTGAATACAAATTTTTTTGTAAGCTTGAACATGGTATTTTTCATAATGCAGATAAACATGAATTATTTGAAGAGGTGTAAGTTTTACGTAAGGTACATGCAAGAAATGTTTCATAAAGCACATTAACATAAAAATTTCTATAAGGCACATAAAAATGAAATGTTGCATAGGCAATTAAGATTATATAATAAGACTAGACTCATATATCATGTATATTTTTTTTTTATTTCGTGTAGTTTCTAGTCCCTTTCTTTACACATGGCCTCCCTTTACTTATGGTGGAATTTTGTGATTGCATGTATGCCAGGAAATATTAGAATAAAGAAACAAGTTAACTTCTGCTACTATGGCATATCTAACCACCCTTGCTGAGTTATAATCCTTCATGTGGCTTAATTGATCCTGTGACTTCCTTGGTAATTGATAGATTCGTTCAATGAGTCGAGAAGATATTGATTGTGAAATTGTTGAGGGCAAGTAGGTTGTGGACAAAGCTATAACAAATTGAAGAGGAAATTCAAAATTCTATGTTTCAGTGATTTTGTTGGTTGCACGCGTTAGATTGACCCATTCCAAATAGCCGTAAATGGCGCTTTGGTTGTCTAAGGGACTTGGTCACACTAATGGCTAAAACCTAGTCGTTATGGACAACAGTAGGTCTGAGAGGAGCTGAAGAACAATAAAAGCTATCTTCCACTTGAGAGTAGGCGGTACTTTGGGTTTTGACTAGGTTGGTCTAGACATAGGGACTCCCCATGTGAGTTCAGGTCTCTTGGCCCACCTATCAGGACTCACATTAGATTTATTCATGTGTGAGCAGGTTTGATCTTAATCTATTGGTTATTGGGTGCACATGCGAGATATTGGATTTTATGCCAGAGTTTTTTCCTTGTATTTTAGGTGAAAACATCCATAGAAATTTTTTTGTAGATGAATAATGTGCGTTGATCTTGGGACAAATTTAAAAAGAAAAGAAAAAAGTCCTTCACATAGTACTTCTCATTCACAATATAATATCATAAATATACGGACCAGAAAGCTTAACCAAACGGAACCTTTTATCAAACAAGATTGGTATATAGAAGAAGATAAAGTTAAGAAAGACACAGATGAGAAACATGAAGAGAAGAACAAAGAAAAGGACCAGAAGCTGCGCCTATTTTTTTTTTCAAAATAGGGAAGAGGATATTGAGATAGTGATGGAAGAGCAGAGCATGCATTGGGCTTCCCAACGATCTCCATAAAATATTAAGCAATTTCATGCTTCTTATAAAAGTATATTAAATTAGTTAAGAAATGCCGTCATTGGTTCTATAATCTTGCCAGTCACAGAGGAAGCAGTGCAAGTTCAAATCACACGCTTCTCTCATGTCCCCAGACCAAGCATGCTCTTTCCCATCCCACGCCAGTCACAATATTCAACCCAACTATGTTTTCCATATTCCATCATGCCATTTCCCCGTCCAATGATATTGTTTATTATTTGTGTAGTTATGGCAACGTTTGCGCCCCAATGCCTCGTCTCATCTCTTTGGACGCATCGTTTTTAATTTTGTTTTAAGTTTATTGTTATTTAATGAAATAAGTAAATCATAAAAAATTGGAGGATGAGAAAAAATGTGATTTTTTTCCTGTAACTTGCCTTTTAAAAGTAGTATTTAAAAATCTGAAAGAAATTGATTTTAATTCAAAAATGGAAAGGCCATTCTAATGATGCTTAAACCCGTTTATACATTCAGATAATCAGATTTAAAAAGATAAAAAAATACAATGTAGAAAAATAAATGAAACAATAGGATATATTTCAGATACTTTCGTAAGTCATATTTATTAGATAACTAAGGAAATTATTGCGCCTCGAGAGTCGATTCCGGGGCTGTCAAAATAGTTTCTTGTTCGTGAACAGCTCGTGTTCGATTAGTTCACTAAGTTAACGAGTCGAACAAGTACGTATATTTGTTCGTTCGTGTTCGGCTCGTGTTTGTTAGAAATACTACTCCTGTTCGGCTCGTTTTAGCTCGAAGTACCGGGTGCAGGTGAGTTGGTGGCTGCTCTATGTATATCCCCTTTTGACCCAAGTTCAAATCCTCGACCGTAGGGGATTCACACATTAATTATTGATGTGAATTATTTTTTAAAAAAATTAATTGACAGGAAGGCTGCAAAGATTTATAATCAATTAAAATTATTAATTAAACAAATATAAGAAAAATATATTTAATATATTTAAATGATATCTTAATATAAACAATAAGAATTAAATTTTGCCCCAACATAGCATCGTATGGCTGCTTGATCAAAACAATTCTTTGCTCGTGAACAGTTTTTGTTCCGCTCGCTAAGCAAACGAGCCGAACACAAACACAACTTTTGTGTTCCAAACATAAACGAGGCGAACGAAAACAGTGATATTTGTTAACGAGCAAAACACGAATTGAGCCTAAACTCACTCCTACCTCATTCACACCCCCAGTGAGTAACCGTGCTTGCTTTTAGTACTTTCAATTTCTAAACCTTTCCGCTCTTTAATTTTGTAGAGTAAATCAGCCATCTTATCTTATAGATGAGACCATCATGATAACATTTATTATTTTATATGTAGATATTTACTTACCCTCATGGAGTTCTTTATTGCCGCACCATTCCCTATGCTCTAGGAACTGAGAATAGCAGAATTTTTGNAAATGATATCTTAATATAAACAATCAGAATTAGATCTTGCCCCAACCCATAGCATCTTATGGCTACTTGATCAAAACAATTCTTTGCTCGTGAACAGTTTTTGTTCCGCTAGCTATTATTCCGCTCGGTAAGCAAACGAGCCGAACAAGAACAGTAATATTTTTTAATGAACCAAACACGAATTGAGCCTAAACTCACTCCTGTTTACCTCACCCCCCCCCTAGTGAGTACCTTCAATTCCTAAACCTTTCCGCTCTGTAATTTTGTAGAGTAAATCAGACATCTTATCTTGTAGATGAGACCATCATGATAACATTTATTATTTTATACGTAGATATTTCCTTACCCTCATGGAGTTCTTTATTGCCGCACCATTCCCTATGCTCTAGGAACTGAGAATAGCAGAATTTTTGCCATTTGAATATTTTTATAGCATGGTTTCGCCTTAACCAAAACAGGACTTTTTTCTCACCGGGTTCTTCTTATATTGTCCCCCTACCTTTTTACTTCCTTTTTTCTCGTCTTGAGACGCTGAAGGGGGCACAGCGGAGAAAGCTGATCTACTTTTGAACTATCAGCTGATCAGCATTAGGATAATTTAATTAAGCACCCTTTTCAACTGTGCTATAGGCACCATGTGTATAAGTTGTTTGCCATTATGTGACTGTTTTGAACGGCTGTGATTACATTCACTAGATTATTTTCGGGCCATTAGGGAATTTGAGACTGGATCACATGACGCACCTAAAACATCACATATGCGCCGGGCTAAACAAATTCTTTCCAAAAGAAATAAAAANTATAGAAGCTATAGGCTCCATGTGTAAGTTGTTAGCCATTATGTGACTGTTTTGAACGGCTGTGATTACATTCACTAGATAATTTTCGGGCCATTAGTGAATTTGAGAATGGATCACATGACGCACCTAAAACATCACATATGCGCCGGGCTAAACAAATTCTTTCCAAAAGAAATAAAAAGAGCCCACGGCATGGCTTAGTCTTTAGCGCATATGTTCTAATATAAGTGTAAAGAGCTCAATTAACGATATCAGTAATTTAATTTGATTCTTCGCATTTGACTAATATATGTGTGAGTATTTAATTTGATTCTTCGCATTTGACTACTATACATACATACATACATACATACATACATACATATATATATATATATATTATATATNCAACTGTGTTAATACAAGCTATAGGCTCCATGTGTATAAGTTGTTAGCCATTATGTGACCATTTTGAACGGCTATGATTACATTCACTAGATAATTTTCGGGCTATTAGTGAATTTGAGAATGGACCACCTGACGCACCTAAAACATCACAAATGCGCCGGGCTAAACAAATTCTTTACAAAAGAAATAAAAAGAGTCCACGGCATGGCTTAGTCTTTAGTGCATATGTTCTAATATAAGTGTAAAGGGCTCAATTAACGATATCAGTATGTGAGTATTTAATTTGATTCTTCGCATTTGACAAATATATATACATACATACATGCATATTTTGATTCCTAAAGTGAAGGCGTGCGGTCGGTGGGATGACTAAAGGCCTATAAGTTTGAATAATTTTATCTCTAAAATCATTTCTAAGATTATTGTTTATAGAATGCAACCTGTTCTCATAAAGGTTATTAGTGGTAACCAATCAGCTTTAATTATACAGGAAATAATCTTAGAATAGGATAAAAAGAGAAGTGATGGGAATGTCATTATCAAAATTGACATTAGATAAGTTTATGATACTGTATGATGGGATTTTATCTTGGATATTCTTATGGCACGCGACTTAAATAAGGATTCTTGCATCTTTTTCCACAGAATTATGGATGGCAATTGTTATTTGATCTTGATTAATGGCAGTAAGTGTGGCTTTTTTAATTCCTCGAGAGGTATCAAATAGAGAGATCCTCATTCTCCTATCATTTTTATCTTTTCTTTTGACTAACTTTCGAGATACTAGAATTATTTCTTTCTTAGATCATCATAATATGCATTTTAATGATAAAGGGAAGTTTGGGATTTCTCATTTGGCCTATGCTAATGATTTAGTTATTTTTATCAATGCCAATGAGAGAACTATTACGTATAAGTGGGTCGTTGTGCATTGTTTTCAAAATGTTTTTGGTTTTAGTTTTACGACTAATTAATGCATATTTTATTGTGCTAAATCAGTTAGCACTAAAAATTGGATTCAAGATGTTGCTAGTTTTACCAAAGGTAAATTATCTATGTGGTATTTGAGTTATTCTATGGACAAAGGCATGAGGAGAAGACAATTGTTTGGTAATCGGATTGTTAATGTTAATAAACATATTTTGACTTGGTAAAATAAGTTTCTTTCTTATGGTGATAAGATTACTCTGCTTAAAAATACTCTTCTTTATTTTCCTCTTTATACTATCTAAGACATGAAGGTTCTTTTTGACAATTGTAATAAGCTGGAACTTATTTTTAATAACTTTTAGTGGGATGGTAAGTATCATAAATTGTGTTGAATGAGATGTTTTATGTCACGTAAATATATTTCTTTGGGGGGACTGGGTTTTAAAGACATTAAAGACTATGCCGACTGGCTTTATGAAGGTATGGTCATGGTTTAGAGCTCGAAATTCTTTTTGGGCTTAGCTGATAGAAAGAAACATTTTTCTAATCCTCTTCATCTTTCTAATTCTCCTAATGTCAATGAATATCTCATTTGGAAAGATATGCTCAAGGTTTATTATCAAACTGAAGGTTTTCTCTATTGAGAAGTTGGTAATGACAATTCTAGCTTTTGGTTGGGGGCTCATGTGTTGGCTAATCAATATGGTAAACCTTTTGACATTAATTAGGAAATTAAAGAAAGTTGGGATGGGAATATTTAGAATGCTAGTGACTTGGCTAAGTTGGTAAGCTCGGTTGATGCTTACAAGATTGCTAAGATCCCCATTTATGAAATTGGACCTAATGTGATGAGGATTAAATGGAGACTGGGAGGTTCTATTTCTAAAACTTTTGTTAATTCTCTTCATTATGAACAAGGTGTTGATACTATGTGGGCTTGGAATACTTGGCTTGAGCCTTCACAGTTTTCGTTTTCCTGAAGGATAATGCATAAAATTCTCCCTACTGATGATATTTTAAATTTTATGAATTGATAAGTCCTTTTTGCTATATATTATGCAGATTTAAGGAAGAACATATGGAACACGTTTTCATTAAATACATGTTTGCTAGGGATTTTCGGCAACAGGTTGGTTATTTTTTGAATAGGTTTGTGGGTCACATTACTATTGAAGAGGCTATTACTGTTTGGAGGGAATATGAAGGTCAATTACTTGATTCAATTCTATTCATCTTTTCTCTTTTATCTAAATGGTTAGGAAAGAATGAATTCTTAATGATAATATTTTAGACTTTCTTTGCATCTTCAGATTAACAATTAACTACTTGTCTAAAATGTTGAAGTATTGTAGAGTCAAAAAGGATATTAATACTGATGTTTTGGAATGTTCAAATTTTGAATGCCTGATAGATTGAGATTGAAGATTCAATTGGTTAAATGGAAAATGTAAGAAAAAGGTTTTATTAAATCAATGCCGACAAGAGTTGCAATAAAGATAGTGTTTGTATTGGAGGTGTTTGCAGAGATCATATAGGTACTTGTTTAGGTTGGTTTTCATGTCATTCGGTTGCATCTTCTCTGTTGGATGCTGAAGCTGAAGTCATTCTTAAAGCTCTTATTGGGGCTAAGTATTGTGGTTGGAAATTTCTTTAGGTGGAGATGAAGTTTCTAATTCTTCGGAGATGATCTCCTCTAAAAGAGGTTTGTCCTAGAAATATTATTACTCACATGTAAAAGATTTTCTCTCTTTATGACTCTTTACTGGTTAAGTAGTCTCATGTATATATAGAAGGCAACAAATCAACTAATTGGGCTGATAAGATTGGAAGAATTTCTCAGATGGTGGTCATCATCAAAAGGATCCCTGTTTAATTGAATGTGTTGATTAATGATGATTATATGGTTCTTCCTTCATTCGATTTTCTAGTGATTTCTTTTGTGTGCATTGTATGTGGGGTGTAGTGGAACAACCAACCTGCTTTTGTGATTTTTTTGGTACTAATCTGGTCCAAGAGAGGCATGGACACATTTTTAATGTATGAAGACAAGAATTTGCGATTGCAATGGAGAGAGAAACTATTCCCCAACGAAGTCACTAGAAAATTATCGGTCACTAAATTAGGAAAGCAGTAATTAACTTAATATATATATATATATATATATATATATATATATATANTATATATAGATATATGTATATGTATATATAGATATATCTATATATAGATATGTAAGATATATCTATATATAGATATGTAAGATATATCTGTATATAGATATACATATATATATATATATATATATACATATATATGTATACATATATGTCTATATATCTATATATACATATATAGGTATACATATATGTATATATATCTATATATACCTATATAGGTATACATATATGTATATATATCTATATATACATATATATGTATATACATATATATGTATATATATGTGTAGATATATATCTACATATACATGTATATATGTATATATATACATATATATGTGTAGATATATATGTACACATACATATATATATCTATATATATATACATACATATATATACATATATATATATATATATATATATATATATATATATATATATATANTTGTGGAAAGTAATAGTTTTAGTTTTTTGAAAATACGAGGACAAACATATCTCTTATAAATAGTAGTTTAAGAAAACGAGAATAAAACTGCAAGTAATATATCTATTCTTAGGAATATACATATTACTTACTAGTGATGCTCGATTAAATAAACTAAGGAATTTATGACATCCATTTTAATCTGCAAAATCATTTGAGTTGACCGACAAATTTCCCCTATCTAATATGAAATATTAGATAGAGTTTATATTAAGTTGGGTTCTATTGTTTCCAATAAGGGAAAGCTCCTATAGTTAATTACATCTCAGACAATCAAAATCTCCTAAAAAAACTCTCGATTCTGATCAGAAAATATTTTCTTCAAGAATTTCAAATTTAGGACTTTTCAAGGTTGGACAAGAGAGTGTCAAACAGGACAGGCTCAAGTTTGGATCATTTATTATGCAATCTGAAGGGAGAAAAACTAGGGGATGCCACGAATCCTGAGGAGAACCTCAGCGACTTCCCAAGCACTCTTATGTTTTGGCTTCAATTTCAAAGATATATTATTAATTGTTTCATTGCGTCAATTATTATTAACTAGGTATTACATTGCATGACACAATCATACAACTAGCCTGAAAGATAGGATGATTTATGTAGTAATAGATGACAACCTCAGAGCCTAAGGAGAGTTAGGGCTTAAATTGCACGACATGATTGTGCAAAGGCATAAAGATGAGCTGAGAATTTATGCCGTACTGGACGAACTACCTCAAAATGTTATGGCTTTTTATTTAATTCAAAGGAAAGGTTGTTGTTGTAGATCCGCTTGATGTAACGAAGTCTTTCTTCTGTAGGTCTTTATCATGTTGCCCACGGAGTTAGCTCCAAGCTTGGTCTAAGAAAAGGTTGTTGTTAAAGTAGCAGTCTTAAGGTCAAAGGTTCAAAAGGTTTTACCATGTATTTTTCAATGCTTTCATTTTGTTATTGTCCAAGTATTATTGAGGGGGTTAAATTTAATTAGTGCAACACCGGTTAAGATCTCACGGTTCCCTCATTCTGGTACCACTATTTTCTTTTAAATTCACTTAGTCTAAATGAGTATTTAAGCTCGTTTAAATTAGGGAGATCTCATTAGAAACCAAGCGCTACATCATCCGAGGGACTCCCGTAAATTCAAAAGGACGTGTTATGCTTTTTGTTTTGATGTCTTATTTTCAAAAGTGTTGCTTAAATTTTGAAAACATGTTTTGTAATTTTTCAGTTTTGGTATAGTTTAGGTAAAGTAAATAAATGCAGGTAAGAATAAACGGTAAAGTAATTAAGTAAAATTGCATTGCATAAATATAAATGCGTACCTGGGCCTTTGCTACCACTACATTATTAACATCTTAAAGCACAATATATTTATAAGAGATTTAAATAAATTGCAGGAAAGTAAGCAGAAGCATTTGGTACGGAAAAATCTGGAAAAATGAGTCATAGAAAATCACAAGTAAAAGAAAACTCGTAGTCATATATGAAAGATTAGAACTATGTGTAAGACATTGGTAAAGGTGGGGGCTAAGAGCTGAACTTTGTGCTTCCCAACCTTGAGTGACACTTACCAACCCAATAATCTACAGAGGGAAGTCTTAACCACGATCCAAGTGATTAATCGAGGAACTTTATAAGTTTTTATTTTTTAAATTTAGTTTTCATGCATATTAAATTTACTTTAGCATGCAAAAGAAATTTTTGTTTAAAACATTTTTGTAGATATATGTTGTCCTTAAGTTAATTATTTCGATCGAGTTAGGACTACGAGCAACCTAAGAGTATCGGAGGCAATCATGTTCTCATGAGTTGTCGAATAACATCATCGATCCTTATCCTGTTATTTTAATAAAGGTCCTTGAGGTAGGAGATATTATCCTAAATTCTCACATAACATTCCTCATTTTAGCATACATTAGCATTATTATCATTGTTTTAGCCACCTAAACCTCAGACTTACACAAGTCTGATGATCCATATATGGAAAAAATAAATATCCCCAATTGCTCACATGGATTTAAATACCTTAGAGAAGACTCAAATCCTTGAGCATTGGGTCAATTAATATAAGATCAGCAGTGTAGGGCATTTCTATTGATTTAGGTGAATTATCATGTCCCGAGACATGACTTGGTGGGTCCCTCAAAGTTTTAATGGATGATTCTCTAGAACAAAGTATGATAGGTTCAGATGTCCTTCAAAATATCCAAAAGGTCAAAAAAGTGTTTAGGGCATACCATAAACAACAGTTTAAAACCCTTTGAAACGTTTTGAGTTTATTTGAACTTACTATATTGTTCAATTAATCATCTGGTGTTAAATTTAAATTCAATGAATTAATTTATCCCATGTTGAAAGAACCATAATATTTCATTTATCCCATGAGCAAGGTACTCAGACATTCACTCGATGTTTTATTTAAGAGTTATGTAAGTGGATGCCCTTAGAACAAGCTCAGGTTATTAAGAATCTTGTACCCTCAATCAAAGTTAGGCTAGTAGTGTTTAAAGGTTTTCATGATTAAAAAAAAATTTCTTTTCTAAACCTTATTAAACAAGTTTAGATATCAAGCGTAGCTTACTACTAAGCCCTTAAATCCAATCTTCAGGGTAAATTTATAAAAATCAAAATGTTAAAATAAATGAAATTCAATTCTCTTTAAAGGATCAAACTTATCATCTAATCACCAATACAGGGCTTCAAATTAGTGAGTTATTATCTTCATAGCTTAAGCCCACTACCATAGTATCATCCAGTTAAATTGACACCAAGTCATAATAATTTATAAAATTACAATTTTACCCTTATTATGAAAAGGTGACAAGTTGGATTTTACCTATTAACTCATTATGTTTCAAACATCCAAAAAGGGTTTATTATAATAAAAAAAACCCTTTTACCCTTTGAATTAACCTAAAATTTAATTAGGGCATCAAAATCCAAAATTACCATTTTGTCTCTAGGCCTATCCGCTTTATAACTCAATAAATACAAATCAAATGACTTTGACATTTTTAAGAAACCCCACTCATGGGTCAATTAAAATATCAGAGGAGAAATTATAATTTTTTTGTTTTTATTTAATTTTTAATAATTATTTTAGCTCAAAAATATGAATTTTCAATGTTAATTTATTTAACTAATTAAAGTAAAGTTTCTATTCATAGAAAATTATTTGAGGTTCACCTATACCAGAGGACCACTTGGACCAAATTTCATTAGTTTAAAATTTTTTTAAAATTATTATAATTATTTATTAATTTTAGTGATAATGTAAATGGAAAATATAATTTAATTGCAAAAATTACTTTTTAAAATTTTTATTAAATCTCTCTAAGTCCAAAGATCTCAGAGAAATAAAGTTTTCCTTTTTTTTATTTTTATTTTATTTATTATATTTATTTTTGGAAAAATTAAGAAAATTACAATTTTAGAATTTAAAAATACATAACTAAATTTGAAAAATTAGGAAAAATGTTTTAAAGGGTCCAAAATGATCAAAGAGCAATTAAGAACACTTTGGTGTATTTTTTTTTTTATATTTTTGCACTTTTGAGTTATTTTTAATTATTTTTAATTTAAAAAGTAGTTAAAAAATGAACTATTTTTTTACTATAAATTTTATTTTTCGTTGGTGCCCCTAATCACAAGAAACACTTAAAACTAATTTTCATAATTTTATAATTATTTTTATTTAATATAATTATTTTAATGCAAAAAATCCTCATTTACTTGAAAAATAAACTTTAGTGATTAAAATAGTTCAAATAGGTTTCAAATTTTTACATAGGGTTAAAATTATCATTATTTACAGTGCAAAAATTTTTTTTATAATTTTTTCTATTATATTCATTTAATTTTTTTATGATTTTAAATGAATTAATTAGCTAAACTAATGTACCTGATTATTCAAACTCTTTTTAAATTTTTTCTAGTGTTCTCTGACTACAGGAAACCTATCAAAACAAATTCCATATTTTTTCTATTTTATAATTTAATTTATATAATTATTTTAACCAAAAATAGGCAATTAGACTTGAAAATTAGGGCTTTTAGGGGTTAGAGGTGTTCTCTGACTTCGAAAAAAAATTGAGAACATGTTCAACCACATACAAAATCAACTCTTCAAATTTCAAGCTAAGGTGATTAATAATAAATTAAATGCAATTAAAATACCCTCTGGAGTATTTAATTAATTAAAAATAAAATACATCTTAAATAATTTTAATTTTTGTTTCATAATTTTCTCCTCTATTCTTTGAGCAACAAGATTTTCTTAGTTTGTTTTTAGGAATTTTCTACACAAAGTTATGAATTTTAAAAGTTTTAGTAAGTAAATGAATCAAAAAGCCCTATTTTTCTACTTATTCGTGTCGGCGCCACACAATCCTACGACGACTCCAAAAGCACATGTGATGCACTCCCATTTGAAGCCGCCTTCCCCGTTAGCACTAACTTGGCCTTTGCTCTAAGCAACATCTTCTTGTCCAACTCCTCCTCCGCTTTTGAATCAATACACACAAAAATGTATGACATCAGTTCATCATCCCCATCTGATCTAAACCGAAAATGTCCACACTAAAACCCTAAGATATTCCTCGATACTCAACCAAATCATATGGGGTTTATTTTTATAGCTTCATCTAGTCAAGGCAAACACGTCCAAACGGTTACATGTGTATGAAATACAAGTATACTTCACAATTGATAAAACTGAGCCTCAAATTTGGGATTTTGAAATATAACTTTGCCCAAGAGGTGAGGCTTCATTTGGGTGTATGTGAAAGCTTCCTTGTAGTCCAACGAACCTCTTTGAAGTGTCACCTTACTCTGGTATAAGGTCTCAGTAGGACTTCGACTAAAGGGTGATGCGGCCTTGGTATAGGAGTGGGTTAGAGAGCTCAACACAGAGGAGTTTTGAAGGGGAATTTCCTCATTTGGTCTGTGGAAGCTTTTGGAAGGTTTATTGGAAGCTTGGGAGACTTTGGTTGAGTGGCAGAAAACCCCCTTGATTTTGAGCTTAAAATTCTAGAGACACAGTGGCTATGGGAGGCTAAGGACAATGCGATTGAACTCAGGGAGGCTTAGAGAAGCTTTACTGAAAATTTGGCAGAGTCTCCCCAGGGAATTGGATGATCTCTCTTTTTGACCGTGAGAGGGGTCCTATTTTAGAGGGAGCCATGGCTGCCACTAGGGCAAGCTACGAGGGCATAGAGGACACTTATGTGGAAGGATGAATAATGCATATGGCCAATGAGGTTTAGCCATCTCAAAGAGTCCCAATTTTAAGTTTGATCCATTTAGGACCTCTCTAGCATGGTGTTTTCCAGCTATTAGGCTTGTCGGCCAAGGCTGAGCTGGTGCCTAGCCGGATTAGGGGACTAGAAGGTCTAATTATGATGGTTTGGGGGCTTTGGAAGGCTGTTGGGAAGAGACCCTTTGGTTTAGACAAATTTAAGAAGTAATTCCCCAATTCAAGTGAACCATGTTCCATCACACCCATAAGGTGGGCTAGGTGTATCTAGGATGGTCCTTAGAGTCAAACTTGTGGTTGTGGTGGCCAAGTTTGGGTTAGACCAATTGGTTCAAGGTGAGTTTAACGCTTTTACTTGAGCTTGGGTTTGGCCTTGGCTAGAGCTTGGATTTAGGTCAATTGATTGGAAAATTTTATGTGGAAGGTTTTCATGAGTCATTTGTGTATCAATTGAGTGAAAATTAAAAGTATATGGAGTTCAATTTGGTGAGATTTTGAATTTTGAGCAAAATTGAGGATTTTGGTTTACGTTGTATTTGGTAGACTTGGGCTTGGGTCTAGTTAAACTGAAGGCTCAATTTGGTCTAGAAAAATGTTATAAAGAGTTTCAGATGTGAATTTGGTGAAATTGAATGGGTTAAGGAGTTCTATTTGATGGAATTTTGGTTTAGGGAATTTGGGGCATTTAGATTAGGCTTGAGATTTGACCTTGAAATTGGGTTAAATTGGGCTATAATTTGGTTCAAATTGGGTTTGAAAATGATGAAATTTGATTTAGATTTGAAATTTAGGAAGTTTGAAATCAATTTATGGGCAAAATTGGGATTTCGGTCATAATTGGTCAATTTGGTCAAGTTGAGCCCAATGGATGGCTGGAATTGGTTTTGGGGATGTTAGGAATGATTTGGGAGATTTTGAGAATTTTTGGGCCATGAGGGGCATTTTGGTAAATTTTTGTGAAGTTAGGGTCATTTTGGAAATTTTTAGGTGTTTTGGGCAATTTGAGTGGTTTGAAATGATTTGGGACATTTTTGGATAAAATTTGAGGATTTGGGTAATTTTGAGATTTTTAGGGTTCCATGGGTAATTTAGTAGTTTTGGAAAAATTTGGGGCTAAAAGGTCAAAAAAATGAGAATTTAGGTAAAATTAGGATCCAATGAAGAATTTATTCATAACACTACCCTTATGGTGCCATAAGAATTTGGATCCTCCATGTGTTGGTTCTAGCCATCCTAACCAAGGGCTAAGGATTTAGGGAACCACCCACATGAGTCTCCAAAAGAGTAGGGTAATCAAACTAAACATGCTTGTTTTAGGATTTAGGTTGTGAGTGAAGGTGAGGGGTTGAAGTGAGTGTGTGCAAGACTGACCAAGACCACACCACCCAGGGCTAACACGAAGGTCAGTAATCCTATAGGGACTTCTCCTGAGCCCCCACCCTTGCTTGGCTCCATCCTAAGCGCTAGAGGTTTTAATAAAACATGTGGAACTTCAAGAAAAGTAAAGAAGTGTTCAAAATTTCTAGGGGTAGGCTTCCATCACTAGTACTCTAGGAATAGTCAACAGGAAAGTCCTATAGCTAGATCCTAGACTTATGAAGAAGAAAGACTAGACCTCAACAAAAAATAAGGTCAATAAATGGACCCACAATAGAGGTGGTATGCCTGGTGAGCACACCACACTTATTGGTGTTGACTGAAGAGATCAACAAACCAACATAAGTTCTTAAGCCAACATTCTTAGAGCAGAATAGAAAGAGAGTTAAGCAGATTTCTGCTGGAGCGTAGACATGGACTTTCGCATGGGATCAGTGGGTGTACATTCAAATTTCCATCCTTAAAAGTGGGTTTCAAAATTGGTAAAGTGATTTTGTGCTCATTATCCCAAATAAAGGATGATTAATTATATGGATTCATGAAGACAACCACCAGGGAAACTCATAGTCCCTATGAAGATTCAATTTGACGTATAATTTTTTTAATTTTACTTGAAATTTAATTTGATTTTGATTTCAATAAAACTTTAAGAATGTGTTGAGAAACATAGTCGAGATGGAAAGCATAGACTCACATCAAACTTAAGATACTAATAGGGGAAAAGAGATGCTACTTTGGGAAGGAAAGTTTAAGGACTCACATCTAATCGTAGAGGTAGCGACAAGTGCGGAAGGATGAGAATAGGATGCCTTACTCCATTCATGGGGGCCTTATACCTATCTTAAAGTACTGAGAATGTCACATTTGGAAGAAAAGCATCGGGAGTCTCATCCAACCTAAGAGGTGACAAGCTACATTGGGAAGGAAAGCACAGGGACTCGCATCCAACCAAGGAGGTAGCGAAGGGAATCAGAATTTAAGTACTGAACCCAGGATGGGAACTGGAATTTAGGTGCCAACCCCAAAATGAGAATCAGAAGCCTTACTCCATTTAAGGAGGTCTCATAATGATCTCGAGAAGGTGTCACATTAGGAAGGAAAGCACAAGGACTCACATCCAACCAATGAAGTAACGAGCTACATTGGGAAGGAAAGCTCAACAACTCACATCCAACCAAAGAGGTAGCAACACGAATCAAAATTTAGTTAGTAACCTCGCGATGGAAACTGAAATTTAGGTGCTAACCCTGGAATGAGAATCAAAAGCCTTACTCCATTTAAGGGGGGTCACACACCAATCTCGAGATTTTTAATTTGCTACATTGGGAAGGAAAGCTCAAGGAGTCACTTCAAAGCTAAGTGATAACAACTTATATTGGGAAGGAAAGCTCAGGGACTGACATCTAACCTAAGAGGTAACAGAGGGAAATAGAATTTAGGTACTTACCCCAAGATGTGAAATAGAATTTAGGGACCTTCCCAGGAATGAGAATCAAAAACTTTACTCCATTTAAGGGGGTCTCACACCGATCTTGAGAAGGTGTCATATTAGGAAGGAAAGCACAAGGACTCACATCCAACCTAATAAGTGACGAGCTACATTTGGGAAGCAAAGAGCAGGGACTCACATCCAACCCAAGATCTAGCAAAGGGAATTAGAATTTTGGTATTGATCCTAGGAGCATTGTAAGAGCAGAGAACTCATGGAAAGAATGTGGAAACTTGTGAAATCTTTTGTAGAGTGTGAAATTTTTGTAAAGAATATGAAAACTTTTACGGAGAACATGGAATGTTTGAAGAATGTAGAATGTGTGACGAGAACGTAGAGTGTGTGAAAATTAAAATCATATTAAATTTCATTTATTGAATCTTCATAGGTATGGTGTGTGATGAGAACGTAGAGTAGAGTTTTGAGAGAATTTGTTTATTTATTTTTTATCATTATTTTTGTTATTATTAAGTTTTTTCTAAAATTTAATTTAATTTTATTTTCCTTTAATTTTGAATTTTAATTTTCATTTATTATCAAGACTTCTTTGTATCATTCTTTTTTCGTTAGAGTTTGGGACCAACGTATGGTCGTGCGACTTCTTATCAATCGCACAAATAAAGTAATTCAACAACATCTGCTGAAATCTAAAATGAACCTTATTGATTTTGTTTTGTTTTGATCAAGTAGTTTAACAGATAAAATACTTAAAGGTATCCAAAACATCAGAAGTACAGTCCTTATAGAAGCTATAATCTCCTCTGGTCTCACGCAGTACAGAAAGTAGCAATCATTTCTCTATCTTCTAAGGCAGTCTCGTGATCAAGCTCATCTTCTAAGACATGCTCTAGAACTAAAGTCCTCTCACATATACTTAGAGGTACAACTATCTCACGACTTGTATGGGCAATGTCCGTCCAAATCTAGGTCCGACTAATATGCATAGGGAACTTTGCTGTCATTCACCCTTCGTAATGTAATAGAGACTCTACGGTGTGGCACTATGTGAATACATTATTTTGCTAGGTCTGCTCCATTTTATTCCAAAATTGGCTCTGAACTAACTGACAGTGAAATTTCCACTGATCCTCAGAATTCTCCAGGGCCAACGATATCTATTTCTTTATTAAACAGAATGTTTCTATGGCTGATGAATGAAACTTCACTGAACGGCTTGTCAAAGTCATGGTAGTTAATGTGGGGAGGAATGCAATCTCCTTCCATGTAAATGTTGATGATGCAACTATTTAAAATACAATCTATCCATAAAATACTCCACTCCACCATTCTATTAATTATTCTATTTATTGTGGACGAGATAGGATCCACCTCATCATTTTTTAAAATGATTGAGGGGTTCCCTAGCCTGTCCTTTGCAAAATTATAACAACAACCACACTAGATGGTGATGCTGCCTTTTCCAAGCATCCATTTTTGTCGTTCAAAATATTTCTTCCTCTTCAATACTCTAGCTCAACCTCTGTCTCTAAGATTGAATGCACAGTCAAGGATCTTGTTCTCATCCCTTTTCAAAAATACCCTGGTGTGTAGTTCGCGCCCTTCCAAGATGTTAACAAACTTCCCTTGAAGTTCTTCATTGTACTCAAATTCTCATTTCTAGACCCTGTGTATCTTTTCTAACTCTGATCTGGTAATTCTCTGCAAATGTTGGGGCTGCTCCTCGGACGTGATTTTTGAGATAATCCATGGCTGTCATGGCTCCACAAATTGGTGTATACATGACTCTACTTCTGGATGCTCTGTACTCTTGAACACCATGGAGGTGGTTGTATACTCTTCAAATGTCCCATAACACTCTAGGTGGAAAAAGTTACACTCTCGACGCACTTTGTAAATGCTCTTGCTGGCATCACCTCTCTCGGAATTTCTGCATTACATGTCGACATCCTGCACAAAGTTCATCAGAAATCTCCAACGGTGTAGAATCTGTGACAGACCCTGACTCATCCTCTATAACTGAAGAGCTAATGGAAGTCTCCCTCAAAGTCAACTCATAAACCTCTTCCTCACAAATAAAATTGAGCTTGTTGGCTGCCTCTCTGGCACATCTTTTTTCCAATCTCTTCAAAGCTCTATGTTTGTGGAGGTTAGCATTTCTGTGCTGTGTCCTTCTCCGCGGTACATCTGGAACTCTTTTTTTTTTTGGAAGCACCAACTAAGTCTCCTATCGGCGTCATGATCATGGAGTGTAAGTGACCAACCTTTTCCATTGGGTCAGATGTATCTAAAATCATTTTTTCCTTCTCCCACTTCAACGTAGAGCCTTCTTTAGTGTTGATTCTTAATAGTGATTGTAGCCCTTCAGTTTCTCGGTTGCTAACTATGTTCATTAGAGGGCCTTCATAGTCCACATTGTCTTGGTTGTAATCCAAGTATAAATTTATAATACCACCCTGGGACACCTTCTCTTTGTCAAGTGTGTGATTTAAGCTGTCATTAAAGGAGAAGATCAGCCTCTATCCTGATATTTTCCTGTAGAAGGCAAGTAAACATCAACACGCTGAAATTCAAAACGAACAAGAATAATCATAATTATTGTTGAGTGGATTTTAAGTTATACACGTGAAAGCATTTTATTTAATTCAATTTTGTGAAGTTCAAAACTTAAAAAAAAAATTTAGATGTGAAAATTAAATTTTTTTTTAAATTAATTTTATTTATGAATCTTTGGACCCAGTCACAGATATTGGTCACATAGCCATTATAAGAACAAGTATCACTTTCAAAAGTCATCTTAAAAAATATTAGGTTGCGTAATATTTCTTTAAGTATTATCTGTTGATCGGCAACATGGGCCTCTCATCCTGGGAATACACTAACTAGTAAGATCCTCCAAAATAGACAATTTCTACCATGAATGGTCCCTCCCAAGTTGGCTCAAACTTTTCACCCATCCTTCAATGTGCAAGAATAGGCCTTTTGAAATCAATTAAAAAGTCACCAACTTTAAACGTCCTTGAGCGGATCAGCTTGTCGTGGGCCTGGATCATCTTGGACTGATAGAATTACGAATTATGATGTGCTTGTAATCTCTTTCCTTCAAGATTCTCCAATTTCACAAGTCTGAGCTTGGCATTATCTTCTGCCATAATCTGGTTGGCAACGACGATCCTAAGAGATTGTAGTTGAACCTCCAATGGAAGTACAGCCTTGGACCCGTACAAAAGCACAAACGGTGCACATTGAGTAGGAGTCTTGAATGTCATCCAGTAGGCCCACAAAGCTTCTAACAATTTCTCATGCCAACCTCTCTTAGTCTCGTCCAACGCTTCTCTTAAAATCAGCATGAGTGTTTTGTTGAAGGCTTTAACTAGGCTATTCTCCTTGCGGTAGTAGATTGTAGAATACCTTGAATCTATCCCTTGTCATTTGACAAAGTTGTTAATCTTGGTGGTCTTGAAGGCTAAACCATTTTCTGAAATAACACTGTGTGGCACACCGAAATGGTAGATAATATGATTTTTCAAAAATTGAAGAGCATGCGGCATTGTAACCTCTCGTAACGACACTGGCTCTACCCACTTGGAGAAGTAATCCCTAACAATAAGAATAAATATTTATTCTTTCAAAGATTGAGGGTTTATATGTCCTACTATGTCTGTACCGCAACACTCGAATGGCCATGACATGACTGTCTGGTGTAGCACATTTGAAGATGAGTGCATGATACACTAAAATAGTATATTGTTTTGAGTACCCATTTTATGCGTATTTTTTGTTATGTTGTACTTTAAAGAAGGGTATTTTTGTGTTTTTTTTTGCAGGTATATTATTTTAGGGATTTGGAGCAAAAATGGTAAAAATTATGAAATTTGAAGCAAAAAGAGCCAATTTTGGATTCTGGCGCATGATGCGCTAGATCGGCACATGATGCGCCAAGGATGACTTTTTCAAATTAAGGAGGTTTAAGAAGAACTTTAGCATGAATTTTGAAAGGACACTTGTTCTACATACCTCTTGGAGTAATTTAGTTCATCTAGACACCTTGGAAGGTTCTTCTACGATAGGATATGACTCTTGAATCAAATGACACATCATTTGAAATCAAAAGAGTTGAATCTTGAAGGAAAATTTTGGAGGGAATTATTTCAAGAGGAGGCAGCGAAAGTTAAAGAGAAGACTTCATAGAGAAGAGGGGGGCTTTTGTGTGTGACGTGAGGAAGAGAGAGAGAGTGGCGTGAGAGTTAGAGAGAGAGAGAGAAGAGGAGGTTTTCTTCTAGGGTTGTAAGAGGAGAGGTAAGGTGAGAGATTTCTTCTTCATTACATTTCTAACAGAGATTGCGAGTGATTGTAAAGAGAGAAAGGATTGGAGAGAACTTCTTGAGATTTGCATGGGAAGGATTTTGAGATAAGTTGAATTTTTTATTTTTTTTTTGTAAACTCATTTTTTATATATAAATTCATGTTTGATCATATCCTTCTCATGAATTCTAAGTAATCTTCTTGGTCCTTCTTCATACTTCAAAGATATGGTTTTGAAATAAATATATTTTGTTTTATACAATTTTAACTGACAATAATTTGTGATGATTTGAACCCGATCTTCATTTACTTTTTGATCTAGCCAATTGAAATGTTAAAACTTATTGAGAGACATATGTTCTTAAATGAGATATGATTTCTACAACACAGGGAGAATCACATTTGATTTCATGGCAGAGTATGTCATCTATGGGATTAGGTGTAAATAAATACAAAAATACACTTTATTAGATGTAGAAATGGAGATTTTAGGGTGACAGATTAAAGTCCCCAATTTTGTTTTATTGATTGTAAACTAATTTGAGATTGTTAGCCCTTAGGGAAGGGAGTAGTGGGAGCTCTGGAGTGGCAGCCAGTATCCTCCCAGCCTAACCATAAAATTAAAGACCAAATTCTAGATTAGTCAATGTTCTTTATAGCACTCAGAAGAGGGTAAAGAATAGGATTGCTCCTATTTGGCACAAAACAATTTTTATATATTTTCAAATGATTTCAATTTCTTTACAAACTATATACTCTTTGTAAAGGGGAAAGATGCTTTTTTAAATTTGAACTTTCCGTCACAACAAAAACTTTGTTTAATTTTTGCAATTTTACTTTTAAAAGTTTTGCATTTAATTTAGTTTAAATTTTGTAATCTTACATCTACATTTCAATTAGCATTCACCTAAGTAGTCAATTTTCAAACTTCTCACTTTACTTTTATTTTTGCTTTATTTATAAAATAAATTAATAATATACATTAGGAACTTCGCTGTAGGATTGATGTCTAAGACTCCATTAGAGCCCCTTATTACTTGAACGACAAGTATAATTGCATTGATATTTTGGAGATATTTGGAAGTTTGAAAAGGGTTTTAAAAGTTAAATTATATTTATCAAATGTATTTTTGTTAGGATCATATTGCATGTTTATTCTAAGCCTGCCTGCATCTTATTTTTGGCTCTGTTAAGTGGTGTCATCTTCAAAAATATTTGCATATACAAATGTCCCTGTCAAGTTTTTAGCACAGTTGCCGGGAAGTAACGAAAAGTATTAGTTTTTTATTTAATTTTATTTTAAAAATCTAAAAAAAGAGTGTTTGTAGTTTAATTTGATCATTTTCTTAGTTTAGTGTGTTTGCTTATTTTTAATTACTTGTTTTATTCAGTTTATGCATAGTGTAAGATCTAAAAATTTAGTACCTTATGACTCTAAGTTCGAAAGAACTGTTAGAAAATTTTGAAAACAATAAAAAGAGAAAGATCAATTTAACAAAATGGCTTGAAATTTAAACAATGTTGGAAATGAAAATGATTATCATTAGAGACCTTTAAGAGATTATGCAAATCTTTTAGCAGATGAAATTCATTTGAGTATTCAAAATTCTGCCGTAGCTGCTAATTTATTTGAACTTAAGCATGTTATTATCCAAATGGTACAAAACAATTAGTTTTGAGAAACACCTATTGAAGATCCTAATTTATACCTTATTAGTTTTTTAGAATGGTGAACTACATTTAAATATGATGGAGTGTCAAATGATGCTGTCAGGCTTAGAATTTTTCCTTTTTCATCAAGGCAAATATTTCCCACCTTCAAAAACTGCTGAGCATAGAAATGATAATACATCTCTTCATCCGTTTTAAGGGGAATCAATTTATGAAGCCTGAGAAAGATTTAAAGATCTCCTTAGAAAGTGTCTACACCATGCGTTGCCACATTGGTTAATAATTCAAATTTTTTTATAATTGGTTGGTTGGATCTTTGAGATCGATAATTGGTGTTGCTGCTGGTGGATCATTAATGTCGAAACCATTCGATGAAGCATATTCATTAATTGATGAGATAACTACTAAAAATTTTCAATGGCTATCTGAAAGGGTAAATCCAAAAAAAATAATTAGTATAAATGATTTTGATGCAATATCTATTTTAGCTGCCCAAATAGCTGCTATATCAAAGAAGATAGATCAATATGAAATGAATTATTCTCAAACAACACTTGTGCTTGAGGAAAACTCATTAGGAAAAATGATAGAATCTCAATCTTCTTATTAGACTTTAAATGCAATAAACAATTATTCTAATAATCCTTATGCCAATTATTATAATCCTGGTTGGAAGAATCATCCAAATTTTAGTTGGAGTAACAATAATTCTAATGCTACAAATCCACAATGGGGAAACAACACTGCGAACCCATTTGAAAACTCCAACAATCAAGGGAACCAAGTGTTTTCGTTCGTTTTTTCTCTCTTTTATTTTAAAGGAGTTGCTAGCTTGCCGATCATCGTATATTTCTCCCACTCGAATAAATCTCCCTCCCAAATCATATATGTGATTTGAAGAGGAGAGGAATCGAATAAGAAGGGACATACGACAAAATGATAAACAAGAGAAAACACAAAATGTGGAGAGCCAACGTGCGGTAAACCTCGTAAGGATAGGCTAAGAGTGTTCGTCTAAATATAATCAGGCGAAAGCACCTTAAACCAATATCCGTGAAAGAATACCTACGTAGACTACCCATAACCAGAGATTCAGGTGTAGGTGTCTGTTCTTGGGTCAAGAGCACTCCCAAGGGGACGTATCCCACTTGGTTAATTACATCTTGGGAATACCCAGGAATGCTCTCGATAAAAGGAGTTTTGCTTGGATTATCGTGAACCTGGGGTAATAGGTATTGAAAGGAAGGTTATTCTATGTGGGAAACAGTCCCGATGCTTTAAAGCTCGCGCTAAGCCATCGGGTAGAGAGTGAGTCTCTCACATCTTGAATGGCTAGCGGCTCATCGACACATGGGGCCCACGGAATAACTTAAATCATCTTGATAGAGATATCCAAACATGTCAAAGCACATCTGAGCCATAAGGGCAGAGGACAAATCATCGTATCCCAAATGGGCGGCGGCTCATCGATATCGGGCCGTCAAAATGATATTAATGAAGTCAAGGAGCGACAGGGCTCAAAGGGGCTCAACAAAAGGAAGGTAGAGTGACCCTAAAAGGTAGAGGTTACTGGGTCGGGGTACCACAGACCCGTCATCCACAGCTATTAGGACCCTAAGTCCACCTGGCCGTGAAGGTAGTCGACCCAACACGTCTTGAGATCCCCGATCAGCAATCTGTGAAATGCGTCGTCCACGGGAAACTCGGTAGCTCTAAAGTCAAAAGAACGAAACTCTATCCTATGACTAAAAGCTGGAGCTCCAAGAGGTGGGACTTATACCTGCCGAAGTGGCAAGGATGCCTCACGAAGGAAAAGAAAATGGAGGTTCAGCTACAAAGCTGGAAACACACCAAACAAAAGGACTTACACCCTGTCTGGTTCAGGGAGCCTTCTAACACCCCGAGTGCACTAGACAACCACCTGTGAAGAGGTATGCTGGGCCAGTCAGGTTGGAGAAGCATGGGGACTCCTCCTCGGGACATGCAAATATGGATGAAAATATCTAGAGCGGTCCTTAAGTATTGTGGAGGCCCTATTAGTATATGCAGAAAAGTAAATGTTACAATTTTTAAATCTTGAATATTTTAATCCTAAATTTTAATTATCTTGAATATTTTATTTAGAATTTTGTAGAAAATAATAATTTTAGGATCCTTAATAAGCTTAGATTATATCGTGAACTCCCAGATAAACCACAGAAAGAAACAAGGAAAACACATGCAAGTGCAGACATGCAATATGATGCAAAAAGCAAGCAAGCCAAATCAAAATAATAAAAGGCCGGTGTCGTTGGGTCGGAAACATATCCCAAAAAGGAAAAAGGCGGCCGGACTCCGCATATACATGCCTGGTCCTAATTCTATACATCATTATAAAATGCAGAATTAAGATACAGGTCACGAGCATCTGCTCCTGATCACCTCCACGTGGTTTCCGCGCTAAACGTCTTGGAACCCGTGCCCGTATGTTATTTCTGCTACAGGACTCTCCTAGACTCTAAAAAGTACATAAGAAAATGAAATACTCAATCCTGCATGAAAACAAGTGTCAGCGGGAAAGCTCACATTAAAATAACGTATCATGAGCCATGCCTAGAAAGTGGGGGAGCTAATAGCACCTGCAAGCAGAAGGGTCAGAAATCATTATTTGTTCCCCCTATAGTGGTATATGTGTGTGTGCAAATAAATAGGCATGGCTCCTTGCAGAAGAATGCCCTAACATATTACCACACATATGCAGCATGCAGTCACATCACAAGCATAATGCAAAAGAAAGATACCTGATTAGGGCAACCAAACCAGCAAAGAACAATAGTCAGGCATCAAAAAGACTACCTAGCACCTAAATCCTAGCCCATCACATCATCTAACGAAAAGTGCGTCAGCCTAGTATCTAAGTGCGGGGTAAGTTTGGGTATAGTATGACTTTGACGGGGTCGCCATACCGTCCCCATCCTAAAGATCTGAAGGATCTAAAGGGTGTCACGAAGATGGGTGACACGAGTTAGATCTATTAGATCTTTAGCACAGTCATACTCGTTCAATCCCGATGACGTAACTCGCATTGCTCACCGGGATCAACCCAGCAAGTAGTGCTCGTTAAGGCATCGCGACCAACACGGGGTCACTCTCCTAACGAGCCTGGCTCGCTATCCATGCAAACATGTAAATGCAAATGCAATCAGTCATGTGACAGAAGTGATGAGTGAATCGTGAGGCAGTGAATTAGGAAAAGGTGGGCATGCCGTGGAGGCAGCGACCTGAACAAATGAGTGTTCCGTAGTGGCAGTGACCAAAAGACTAGGCGCGCCGTAGAGGCAGCGACCTGAAGGTGTGCCGAGGCGGCAGTGACCAAAAGGGATGGGTGTGCCGTGGAGGCAGTGGCCCAAATAAAGGTGTACCGAGACGACAGTGACTCAGAGACTGGTGATTCTCACTAGGGAGCATCCCGCAAGTGCAGATGCAAATGCAAATGCAAACACGTATGATGCAACATGCAAGCAGACAAGTATGTGATATAATGCAAAAACAGACAAAAATGCAGGTGATCGGTCAACCGGATCGTGGTGGTCAGTCGAACCATGCTCACCGGGCCAGAGCAGCCTATTAGAGCGAAGTGATATGCTCACCGAGTCGGGGCGGCCGGTTGGAGTGAAGTGAAATGGTCACCGAGCCGGGGCGGCCATTTGGAGCGAAGTGAAATGCAACATGCACCAAAAAAAAAAGATGCAATATATAGCAAACCAACATGCATATAGCAAACCGAGCTCGTGCTAGCGACCTCACCTGGAAGACCAAAGGTTTAGACCCTTGGTTGTGCGGCACCGCCACCTCTTGCTTTGGTGAGGAAATGTGGGGAGTTTCTTCCCAGTTCTCCGAGGAAGAAACTCTCCACGGCGTCTCGAAATGGATTAGCTACAAAGCTTTTCCCATTTTGTGAACTCCTCCAGAATTTGCAAAGCGAGCCAGCTATAAAGCTTATCTCGCTTTGTCAAGTCCGACCTCCCAACTTCTCCAAGTAAAGCTGAGGAATTCTAAGTAAGGGGAGTGAGGGATTCCGACCCATCGGGACTTGTGCCAAGGCTCACAACACGAGGGGAGACACTTGGCTCTACGGGTGGGTATTTGGCCACGCACAGGAAGTCCTAACCCAAAGGCTGGCTCTAGGAAAACCAATGATCCATCACACAGGCACGTCGTCGCGCCTACCTACGCCAGCGCACGCACCCCGTATGGGCGATCGAACTCACACGCCTAGACTCCACTATTCCTAAGGCTGGCTAGGAGGTAGAAAGTCTCACCACCGTGACGGATTCAGACGCGTTTCTTTGCTTGCTTTGAGCTCGCCGACGTCTGATTTGTGTTCCAATGTGCCTCGTAAAACGTGCACAGGACATCAAAAAGACATAGAAGGTTGTGAGGTATGCACAGTACATTTGATAAATGTCGCAATATGTGAGAAACACAATTAAAATGTACCTTTAAGAGGAGGGGTCCCTCGACACGTCGAGGTATGCCTGAATTACCCCACTAGGAACCACGAAAAATTTGCATACGGATCTGATGCAACAAGCTCATCTACATTGTTTCTCAAAAATTGGAAAGCGTGTGACATGTTAACCCATGTTCCAAGTGCTTTTAGATAACAAAATAACCACACTTGTTTGATTGTAAATCGCAAAAGATTCGCCTTTGCTTAATCAAAGCAGGAAAAACAACATAAAATAATTTTAATTAAGCTCAAGTCTCACTGCTTTGGAGTTCCACAAATTAAAGCATTAACATGAAAGAACTCTATATTCATGAATAAAATTTATGGCATATAATAGAGGATTTAGAGCAAGGATTTTACCAAAAATTTGAGCTCGCCCCATCTGCATCCATGGCCTCGGGTAGGAGAAGAAAATTATGGATTTTAGATCTCTGTAGGTGCTCACCAACAGGGCGATAGGCCGGATAGGTATCGCCGACGAGGAAGAGAAGAAATCAAAGGAGACCGGCTAGAAGAAAAAAAAATTCAAAAAATGGACGTCGGCCAGCTACAAACGAAAAAGCTCAGCGGTAGAGAAGAACCTCGGCGAGGTCAGCTACTCCGGCGGCCGAGAAACTCAACCGTGAGGTGGCCGATGGGAGGGGAGGGCTTCGGCGTGTGCTGGCCAAAGAGGAGGAGCTCTGACGCGTCTGACCGGTGAGATCCACCGCAGAGAAGGCTTTTCAACGAAGCTTGACGCCGGCGGCTTTGTTCGCCGGCGAGGGAGGTCAGCGACGGTGAGTTCGGAAGCGAGGCAGGTGAGCTTTGCGAATGGCGGCTAGGTTTTTCGAATGGGAGTCATAGGATAGAGGAGAGAGGGGGAGAATGACTTTTACTTTTTTTTTATACAAGACAATATAATATAATATTATAATATTATATAATAAGAATATTAATAATATTATTATAATTATCCTTAATTCATTTTTAGCTCGTATACATCCTCGCAGCAAAGTGGATGTCCTTCTGGCTAAAATCGACGTTCCGGACGCGTTGGCGCAGTCCGTTTTGTCATCCGGGTCTAGACAATTTTTTTGACTATCGTGCCCAAAATGATAATTTACACATTTTTACCCTGCCCGCAAAGCCGTAGCAAAGTGGACATCCTCCGTAAGTGAAATCAACGTTCCGGATACAGTGGTGTGATTTGTTTCATCATCCTGGGTCATATAGACCACTTCGTCAAGCGATCGGGCTAATTTGAGCCAAAATTTGGCGCGACGCGCCACATAATATTTTTTTCCCCGATCGGAGTCCTTCGACGCGCCAAATGTCGACCCGCCTTCACTTAAGCAAAATTCATAGCCTAGTAGAATGACTCTGGCTACGTGCTCCTCAACACGTCGAAAAGGTCTCGGGTAGGTGTCTGAACTATCGGACGTCACGGACAGACCGTAAACTATCCTGAGTCATACGGGTGGACACCTTACACTCGTGACATCAAAAATTGATGCCAACACCAAGCTTATAAACCTTATTACCCCCAATGTTTTAATAATTAGCTGAGTAAGGAGAAAAATTTATCAATGGAAGAATTGATTTTATAGATGGGTAGTCAATTACAAAGTCAAGGAGCTGCTATCAGCAACATGAAAAATCAATTGGAATGTATTGATACTGCTCGTAGCAATAGACCTCCAGGAACATTACTTAGTAATGTTGAAGTAAATACTAAAGATCAGAACAAAGTGCAATTTAAAGCTATTCAATTGAGAAGTGGAAAAGAAATAGAAAATAGAGTTCAACAAGAAGTTGAAGTTGAAAAAGATGAGGTGGAAAATAAAAAATCTGGTGAAGATTTTCATTTCAAGTCAGACAATTCTATTAAGCCAATGAAAATCATTATAGAAAGACCATCACCTCAATTTCCTTGAGAGTTGAAGTAGAAACATAGAGAGGATCAATTTTTGAATTTTTTGGAAATTTTGAGAAAATTAATGATAAACATTCTATTTGTTGAGGCTTTAGAACAAATGCAAAACTATGTGAAGTTCATGAAAGATATACTTAATAAGAAAAGGAAGTTTGTAGATAATGAGACTGTTGCACTCTAGTGAAAAGTGTAGCGCTATAATCCAAAAAAAGCTTCTTGAAAACTTAACGATCCTAGAAGTTTACAATTCCTTGTGCTATTGAAAAACGATTTTATGGAAAAGCTTTATGTGATTTAGGAGTTAGTATTAATCTTATGCCATTATAAATTCTTAAAAGGTTGAGCTTAGGAGATATTTCACCTATAACTGTAACTCTACAGTTAGCTGATCGTTCAATTAACTATGATAAAGGAGTTATAGAAGATGTTTTAGTAAAATTCGGTAAGTTTATCTTTCCTATGGATTTTATTATATTAGATATGGAGCGAGATAAAGAAATTTCTATCATTTTAGGAAGACCATTCTTAGCCACTGGAAGAACTTTGATTGATGTGCAGAAAGGAGAACTAGCTAAGAGAGTTAGTGATTAAGAAGTTACATTTAATATTCCAAAATCAATGAGATACCCTACAAAAGAGCAAGAGATTGCGTGCTTCAAAATGGATATTAATGAATATTTAAGCCATGAATATTTCAAGAAAACTTTTGAAATGGAATTTAAAAGGGAATATACAGAATATTAATATGAGGATAAAATTCAAGATGATATGGAAGTGAGTAAAGGGGATATGGATTATGTTCAAAAAAGATTTAAAATGTTAGATTCTACAAAAAGTAACAAGAATTTGATTTAATCTATTGAGAAACCCCCTGAACTAGAACTAAAAATGCTTTCTACACATTTGAAGTATGCATTTTTAGGAGATTTGTATACATTACCTATTATAGTATCCTAAGAATTAACTGATATGCAAGAACAACAGTTGTTGGAAATTTTGAAAAGATATAAGAAAGCCTTTGGATGGACATTACAACAAAAACAACAACAAAGCCTTAATCCCACTACGTGGGGTCGGCTACATGAATCCTTTTTCTCCATTGCGTCCTATTTAGTGTCATATTTTCATTTAGTTCTAGTAAATTAAGATCATTTTT
>JXCR01144515.1:135167-163068 GCA_002079205.1 Phalaenopsis hybrid cultivar
TACTTGAGGAGCATAAACACTTATAATATTAAAAATCTTAGTATCAATGATAATCTTAAGGGCTATAATTCTATCACCAACTCTATTAATTTTTACAACATTATCTTTCAAACTCTTATCTATAATTACACCTACACCATTTCTAGTGCGACTCTTACCAGAATACCAAAGTTTAAAACCTAAATTCTCAATCTCCTTAGCCTTTTCTCCAACCCACTTAGTTTCTTGAATACATAAGATATTAATTTTCCTATGAATTATAATATCAACTAATTCCATTAATTTACCATTGAGAGTGCCTATATTCCAGGAACCTATCCTAATATTAGAATTATTAGTTTCATGGACTAACTTCTTTACCCGCATTCGCCCGTAATGTGGGAACCCTTGCTTATTTAACACTACACCTGGACGCCGGTGTAGCGGCCCTTGCACACTTTTCACTGTATTCAGGCTATACAGCGCGTCGCTTCTAGGGGACGCCCTAGCACTTACACAATGATCAAAAGGATTCATGTCATGATTTTTTCGACAAGTTTTACGCTGGCTGTCAACTACCTAACGCAACCCTCCACTTTTCTCATCCGGGCTTGGGACCGGCAACCTTTGGATGGACATTAGCTGATATTAAAAGAATCTATCCTTCTATTTGTAAGCATAGAATCTTATTAGAAGATCAACATGAACCAAGAGCTCACCCTCAAAGGAGATTAAATCTTATGATGAAAGAAGTATTAAAGAAAATTTTTTTAAATGTTTAGATGCTGGAATAATATATCCTATTTCAGACAATTCTTGGGTTAGTCCAATTCTCTGTGTTCCAAAGAAAGGAGGTGTGGTTGTAGTGACAAATGAGTATAATGAAATGATATCAACAAGGCAAGTAACTGGTTGTCGAATCTGCATAAATTATAGAAAATTAAATTCTGCCACTAGTAAAGATCATTTTCCTTTATCCCTTTTGGACCAGATGTTAGATACATTAGCTAGGCATAAATATTTTTGTTTTCTTGATGGATGTACCGGTTATCATCAAATGCATATTGCTCATGAGGATCAAGAGAAAATAATATTTACTAGTCCTTATGGAACTTTTGTTTTTCGACGAATGCCTTTAGGATTATGTAATGATGTCAAATTTCAATGATTTCATTGAAAAACGGATTGAAGTCGTTATGGATGATTTTTATGTATTTAGAACTTCATTTGAAATATGTTTAAATCATTTAGACAAATTTCTTGAATGTTATGAAAAGAATAATCTCATATTGACCTGGGAAAAATGTCAATTTATGGTTGCAGGAGGAATTGTGCTTGGACATAAAATTTAAAAAAATGGCATGGAAGTCGATCTTGCAAAAATACAATTTATATCAAACCTACCTCCACCTACCACAGTAAGAGGAGTTAGGAGCTTATAAAACTTGTTGGATTTTATAGGAGATATATTAAATATTTTTAAAAAATTACTAAACCTTTATGCCAACATCTGGAAAAAGATACACAATTTGAATTTAATCAATATTTCCTTAAAACCATTGAAACTTTAAGGGAAAAATTGATCACTGCTCTGATAATTGTTTCTCCTGATTGGGAGAAACCTTTTGAATTGATGTGTGGTGCAATTGATTATGCAATTGGAGTTGTATTAGGGTAGAGATATGATAAAAATTTTAAAGTTATATATTATGCTAGTATGATTCTTAATGATGCTCAGATTAACTACACCACAACTGAAAGAGAGTTATCAGCCATTGTGTATGCTTTTGATATGTTTAGGTCATATCTGATTGGAGATAAATGTGTTGTCCATGTTAACCATTCTACTATAAAATATTTGATGCAAAAGAAGGATGCAAAACCAAGATTAATTAGACCGTTACTTCTAATGTAAGAGTTTGATTTTGTAGTAGTCGATAGGAAAGGGACTGATAATCAGATTACTGATCATCTATCTAGGCTAGAATAGAAAGAAATACCTGACATGGAAAAATAAATTAATGAAAATTTTTCCTTATTAACAACTTTATGCTGTAAAAGGATGGGAAATACCTTGGTATGATGATATTATAAATTATATTGTTAGTGGTATTTTACCATATAGGTTAACAAAGTAGCAGGAAAAGAAATTCATTCACGATGCAAAATTTTTTTTGTTGGATGATCCTTATTTATATAAGCAACATAAATATTTAATGATGAGACGATGTGTGTCTTATAAAGAAATTCAAGAGATAATTCAAAAATGCCATGATTCTAAATTTGGAGGAAATTTTGGGAATGATAGAAGTTTTCATAAGATTTTACAATCTGGATTCTATTGGCCTATTCTATTTACAGATGTTAATATATATATATCAAAACTTGTGATCAGTGTCAGAGAGTAGGTAATATTTCAAGAAGAAATGAAAAGCCTCTAAATTTTAATTTGGAAATTGAAATGTTTGATGTGTGATGATTGGATTTTATGGGACCATTTATACCATCATTTGTAAATATATACATATTGATTACAATGGATTACATTTCAAAATGGATTGAAGCAATTGATTTACCTTGATGTGATGCTCGAAGTGTTTCAAACTTTTTTAATTAAAAGTATTTTTACAAGATATGGAATTCCAAGAGAAATCATTACTGATGAAGAATCTCATTTTAAAATTATAACAGTTGCAAGATTGGTGGAAAAAATATAATATAATGCATAAAATTGCAACTTCTTATCATCCTCAGACCAGTTGTTTAGCAGAAGTATCTAATCAATAATTTTAGAAAAGAGTGTTAATCCTAGCAAAAGGGATTGATCTACTAGATTAGATACTGCATTATGGACATATGAGACAGCCTATAAGATACCTATAGGAATGTCCCCTTATAAATTAATTTTTGGGAAGACTTGTCACTTGCCTGTTGAATGGAAGCATAAAGTTTATTGAGCTATAAAATAATTCAATTTTAATTTGAAGAATGCTAATGAGAGAAGATTATTACAATTGACTGAGCTTGAGGAAATAAAAAATGAATCTTACGATAATGCAAGGATTTATAAAGAAAAGATGACAGAATGACATGATCGGAAGATAATAAAAAGAATATTTGAACCTGGATAGGAAGTTTTATTGTACAATAAAAGATTTAAATTATTTATTGGAAATATGAAGTCTAGGTGGAAAGAGCCATTCAGATTTATAAAAGTCTATCCCTATGGGGTCGTTAATATTGAAGACCCCAAGACTGGAAGAATATTTAAAATTAACGGGCACAGATTGAAATCAAATTTTGATGGTGAAAGGCCAGCTTTTAAAGAGACAGTATTGTTGGGTCAACCAGAATAAGACTGAGAATGTCGAGCTGACGACATTAAACCAAGCACTTTGTGGGAGGCAACCCATTTGTATCATTGTTTAGTTTGTTTTTGAGTTTGATTTGTTTGAGATATTTCACATATATTTATGTTTATGTCTTTATGCAGTCCGAGTAATTAATAAAATATTTTGATCATTTTTATTTGCCTAATTTTATGGGATATTTGAGAATTTATTGGATTGAAATAGAAACAGTGAAAATTCTGGAACTGGTGCATGATGCGCTAGATAGGCGCATCATGTGCCATTTTTAAGAGAGCTGGTGCGTGATGCACCGCAGATCCAGAAAATGTTTAAGACATGTCAAATGGCAGATTTTGGCAATTTTTCTCCACATAACTCCTAAAAACTGACTCCAAACCATATTTTAGGAAGGGGAAATGAGGGAAGAGTCACCATTTTTCAATTCCTATGGCTTCCCACGCTAGAACTCTGCTAGATTTGGAATTTTTAACCAAAGAAAGTTCATCAGTTTCAATGCACAAAAGTTACATGATTGAGTTATAGTGAAGAAGAGGCTTATCAAAGAAAGGGGATTTGTGAATCGAGGATTCAACACGTCGAATACTCGAGTAGAAGAAACTATTGTGCAGAGGCGTTGGGAAGTGCTTTGCTACACTTCTGTCGCTGTAGTTATTCCGGTAGTAAGAGAATTTTATGTAAATCTTCATGGGATCAACTAAGGAATGATTTAAGTGCGTGATAGGTTTGTGCAATTCACTCCTTTAAATGTAAATGAGATGTTTATGATTAAAAATGTGCATATCTGTCATTACGTATATTTTACCCTCACAAGAGAGAATATGAATGAACTTTACCACTACCTTACAGATGAAGATGCTAATTGGGAGACCAGAGATTATGGAAATGTAAGTTTTCCTTCATCATTTTTAAATCTAGTTTCAAAAGCCTGACACTTCTTCATTTCATCAAAATTATTGCCTACCCGAAAAATTGGTAAGGTCACTAAGGAGAGTTCCATTCTGAATTACTTTATTCAAACCGGAAAACCTATTGATGTTGGAGCTATATTGTGAAATCAATTTTGGGTTTGATTGTAAATAGATGTGCAACTGGACTGGGACATCCATCCACGATTTTCTTACTTTGCAGTCAATCGCAAGTACCTTATGAAAGTTAGGAAAAAGTGATAATTTCTTGGAAGTCGATGGATCCAGAAGTCTACTGCAGCTGTATTGGAATTGGAGTTGAAAGTGATATGAATGTACTGATGGATCAAGGATCTCAGATTTCATCACTTGTTCAGCCCTCCTTTAACTCGAGTGCATTTTCAAAGAGGATCAAGAAGATAGAAAGAGATAGATAGAATCTCATGCACGTGATTGTGGATATTACTGAAACGTTGGATCAACTTGATTGAAAACTGAAGGAAAATTTTAAACATATTAAGCATATTGAAGATGGCTTGGTATGTATGTTCAAGAAACATGCTTAGATTGAGGAGGAAAATTCAACTGATGAATTTCCATTTCGACCATTCTACAATCTGTATGTGCATTCCCAAATGATGGGAGATATCCAAGAGGACGATAGTAAAGATGATGTTTGATCTTAATTTATGCACAGAATGTTTTGTGTAGTACCGTTTGTTTTAGTTTGTTGTGTTGGATTGCATTTCCTTTCTAATGAACACTATCAATGTTTATGTTTTGAATTTTGATATTTAGATTTTAGTGTTAAGATGTTGGTTTGCTTTAGAACACTAAATTTAATGTTTGTTGGATTGAAAAATGTCAGTTTGTAATAGCATAAATTTTATATATAAATGTGAGTTTTATGTTGTTTGTGAAAGTTTTGTGTTAGTGTGATGTTCATATATGCTTAGAAAGGTTTATTTGATTCAAATAGAGGTTCACAAAAAGTGGTACGGAGCAGATTTCCATAGAAACCAAAATCTAGAAAATTTGAGCTCTGGCGAATGATGCGCCAACTTACAGAGCCTTGGCGCATGATGCACCAAAGGTCCGAACATGCTATATTGCCTAAAAAATCATGAAATTGCATGGACAAACTGCATTTTTGCTACTTAAGTCATCTTCTACCTCAAGACCTTAGTCTAGAGCACACATTGTGGGCAAAAGAGAAGGATTTGGAGGCTAAAAACTATAGATTTCATCTTCTCTTGGTAAGAGCTTTACTTTAACTTAGAAATTTTTTATTTTCATCATGAATTTTGGAAGATCCTAAAATTGAGATTTTTGATGAAATTATATGAAGAAAACTCATGGTGAAAAGTTTCTTACTAAATAACCTTGCTTGAGGAGTTAAATTTTCGATTCAGTGATTTATTTGGAATATATTTAGATTTTCGTAGAATTTTCAAGTTGATCCCCGAGCTAAGAGAGGAAGGCTGACTGAAGAATTTGATGCACGATGATTTGTTAGTTTTGAAGCCCAACATAGTTACAATACACAAATGGAGCCAAAAGAATGATCCAAGAACGGGCGTTTGCAAACCCGGGTGGCAACACCAAAAGACTGATTCTTGCTCGAAATTGGGAAAGGTTCTGCTACTTCACTATTGTAGCAATTGTCTCGATGGTCTGGGGACTCTATGCAAACCTGAGATTCACTATGGAAGATGACATCTTGGTTGGAGGTAAGCTAGTTGAGTTTTCTACCAAAAGGATCAATACTTTTTATGGCTTAGAAACGTATATCATGATGAATATGCTGCATTTGTGATGACTGATTCATCACTTGAGGAAGTTGCATTTTTGACTGATTGAAGAGGGGAATGGAAGATTAAGAAAAACAAGATAGTTAACTTTCCTGCTTTCATGTTGACTATTCAGTCAAAAGTATGGTGCCACTTCATTTCTGCTAGACTGTTGCAAACAAATCATTTGGCTGATGTTACAAAAGACAGAGCTGTACTCAACTTTTGCATTCAAAACATGAAGGAAATAGATGTTGGTGCACTTATAGTTCAACATGCATGAAGTATTGCTGGTTGTTCTACAGTTGGAGGATCGGGATACCCTTCTTTTATTTTCTCTCTATGTGAACATTCGGGAGTAGAATCCCATAGAAATAAAAAGAGATGTCAACCATAAAATTTGATTGGGGTACATATGATTCAGAGAGTAGAATCATTTGTTGAGTCTAGAAGTGGAAGAAGGGATAGGCCCTCTACATCTACTACAGGAGCATCTACCTCTAGATCTGTATCACTTGAAGGTATTATGGACCAACTGATGATTCAACAGATGGATATAGTAATTATTCAGACTCAATTGGGAGAGATAGGAGCATGGAATGCATATAATGATGAATATTAGTAGAGGAGAGTTCAACATGATATTGAATTTGAAAATGTCGTGGTATAACACCTTAGGGGTGAACCTAATGTGGACTTTCCTGCTTGCCCCAGTTTCACTCCCTATACTCCTGTTCATGATGATGATGAAAAAAAAGAAGATTATGAAGAAGAAGAAGAAGAAGAAGAAGAAGAAGAAGAAGAAGAAGAATCAGATGATGAAGAGGAAGGAGATGAAGATGGATGCTTTATGAGTCTAGCTCAGTTCCTATGATGTTTGTTTGTTATTTATGTTTGTATTATGATGTACTTTCATTTCAAACTTGTTTTAGTAAAAGACTTTTTATGTTGTGTTATGAACTGAATCTGTAATAGTAATTGTAGAGTCACTTTTTCTATAGTTTTAGTATTTTCAGTTTAGTTTGTCAGTTTATTTTTTTTTTCAGTTTTTGTATTTATGTTTTTAATTCTCAACAATTTCTCTAGAATATATTATGTTTTATTTAATGCTTTGAAGCCTGTATGTAGTTTTATAGTTAGTACCTGCAGTATACCAGAGCCTAGTGTCATTGTCAAAATTCCTCTATAGGTCAGTTTTTATTTTTCTTACAATTATTGTTTTCTTTCACCAACTAAATTTTATATTAAAAATATTTTTAAAATCACTTAAAACTTATGTTTGGGGAAAGAAATATTTATTTTAAAAAGGAGTAAACTTAATTTTATTTTTCCTTAAGTAACTATATTCTTAAAAAATTATTTAACATGGCCTGGGATATTAAGATTTAACTTAAAATGACTATAATTCTGTTGATAAGTATTATGGTAAATTTAGTTAAGGAGTTATTAATAATGAAGGTAAATTCTAAAGTTAAAAATATTTGGTATGATAGGTTAAGACTATGTTTTTCTATTTAAAGTAAAGGAAATTGTATTTTTGAAATATTAAGAATTTTAGAGTTTCATGTAAGAAGAAAAGAATGAGACTTTATGAAAAATCATAAACTAATATGAATTTATAAAATAAGGAAAGGTATAGAGTTTTGACTTTAAGAAAATCATAGTGAAGTTCAAAATTATTAAAGGCTATCCAGATATAGTAATTCTCAGTTGAAAAAAAAGGAATAAAGAAGAAAAGGATTGAAAAGATACTAAAAGAAAAAAGAAAAAGAAAAGAAAAGAAAAATAAGTGGGGAGAAGCGTGAGGAGATGCCTAATAAAAAATTGGCTTCACTTGAATCAACTTAAGGAAGGAGCTTTATTACATTTTTTAAACTTGTATTGGATTTTTAGTAGCATTCTTGGTAAAGTTTTTATGAAGTTTTTTTTCATATGAAAATGTCCATAATATGAAAAATTGCAATTCTTCTTAAAATAAGTAGAGATTCAAAAATCTTAAATTTGATTACTAAATATTCCTTGACCTAAAATTTGAATCTAAATTATTAATAGGTTTTTCTTAAATTTTGCTATTATATTTATTAAACTAAAGTATAGAAGTTAATAGTTAATCACTATCCTAAATCATATTCTTTTATTTAATGAAAATGTCACTTAAGGACAAGTAACATTTAAGTTTGGGGGATTTTGATAAACGAAAGCAATATAGTGTTTTAAGAACCTATTTTATGCTTATTTTTTGTGATATTGCACTTTAAAGAAGGGCATTTTTTTACTTTTGTTGTAGGTATATCATTTTTAGGAATTTGGAGAAAAAAAGACAAAAAGTATGAAATTTGGAGCAAACTAAGACAATTTTGGATTTTAGCTCATCATGCGCCAATCTGACGCATGATGCACGAAAATTTAGAGAGCTGGCGCATGATTCGCCAGGAATGACTTTTTCAAATTAGGACGGGTCGAGATGAATTTTCGTGCAAACTTCAAAAGCACATTTGTTCTACACACCTCTTGGAGTAATTCAATGCATCTAGACACTTTGGAAGGTTCTTTTATGAATGGATATAACTCTTAAATCAAATGACACATCATTTGAATTCAAAAGAGTTGACTTTTGGAGGGAATTATTTCAAGACGAGGCATCCCAAATTAAAGAGAAGACTTCATAGAGAATAGGGGGGATTTTGTGTATGATGTGAGGGGTAGAGAGAGTGGCGTGAGAGTTAGAGAGAGAGAAGAGGAGATTTTCTTCTAAGGTTGTAAGAGGAGAGCGAAGGTGAGAGGTTTCCTTTTCATTACATTTCTACGGGAGAAAAGCTTGGAGAGAACTTCTAGGGATTTGCTTGGGAAGGATTGTGAGATAAGTTGTATTTTTATTTATTTTTTTTGTGAACTTATTTTTTTTATATGTAATTTGTACTTTATCATATCCTTCTCATGAATTCTGAGTAGTCTCCCTACTTTGAAGATATGGTTTTGTGAAGAATAGATTTTGTTTTCTACGGTTTTAAATGACAATAATTTGTGATGATTTGAACTCTGATCTTCATTTACTTATCAATCTGACCAACTAAAATGTTAAAACTTGTTAAGAAACATATGTTCTTAAATAAGATATGATTCTTACAACATATGGAGAATCACATTTGATTTCATGGGAGAGTATGTCATCCATGGGATTAGGTGTAAATAAATAGGGAAATATACTTTATTGAATTTAGAATTAGAGATTTGAAGGTGCAGATTAAAATCCACAATTTGGTTCAGTTGATTGAAAACTAATGCGAGATTGTTAGCCCTCAAAGAAGGGAGTAGTGGGAGCTCTGTAGTGCCAGCTGTTATCCTCCTAGCCTAACCACGGAACTATGGAACAAACTCTCGATTAGTCAATGTTCTTTATTGCACATAGAAGAGGGTAAAGAATTGGATTGCTCATATTTGGTACAAAATAGTTTTTTTATATTTTGAAATGATTTCAATTTCTTCATAAACCATATAATCATTGTAAAGGTGAATGATGCTTTCTTAAATTTGAACTTTCCGTCACAACAAAAACTTCATTTAATTTTCATAATTTTACATTTTAAAGATTAATATTTAGTTTAGTTTAATTTATGTAATCTTACATCTACATTTTAATTAGCACTCACCTAAGTAGTCAATTTTCAAACTTCGCACTTTACTTTCATTTTTTGTTTTTTTTTATAAAATAATATTCATAATTTATTTTAGGATTTTCCAACTTCCCTATGGGAACAATATCTAGGACTCCATTAGAGCTCTTTATTACTTGAATGATACATATATTTACATATATTTGCATTGATATTTAGGAGAGATTTGACAGTTTGAAAAGAGTTTTGAAATTTAAATTATATTAATAAAAATTATTTTTGGTAGGATCATATTGCATATTTATTTTAAGTCTGCCTACATCTAGTTTTTGGCACCGTTAAGTGGTGTCATCTTCATAAATATTTGAATATACAAATCTCCGTGTAAGTGCATGACAACTACATGCACTTGGTAATGGTGACACTTCCTAGCAATATCCATGCAATCTACCAGCATTGTTGGCCAGTAGTATTCTATTCATTTAATCTTCATTTTCGCCTTCAGCCCTGACTGATGAGCACCGCACAATCCAGCGTGTAATTCTTTGACAATATTTTGCCCTTCTTCTTTACTTAAACATGTCAACCACATCTGATCAAATGACCTTCTGTAAAGGACACTACCTACTACAGCATACGACTGAGCTCTTCTCGTGATGTGATAATTTGCCGACTTATTAGCTGGTAGCCTTTTTGTTTGCAAATATTCTATCGATGGCTTGCACCAATCTTTTGTATCATCAGTCTTGGTAGTTACTATTTCATCCTTTTTAAGCTTTTGTAGATTTTCGAGATTAATCTGTGGTAGAAACATGACATCCTTGTACCATAATATCAACTAAAGCCTCAGGTAGACATGGCAATTCTTTAGCAAGCTTGGCTAAAGCATCGACATGGGTGTTATCTCCCCGTGGAATTCTGTACAATGTCATTATGATAATCTATTCTAATAACTTCATTATATACTTGTGATATTCCACTAATTTCAGCCTCAGAATCTTGTACTGTCAGAAAAGTTACTGAATTACATTTTGTGAATCAACTTAGATGGCAATGTCTATTATGTCCATTTATATTGCAAATCTAGTCTGGTGATCAAAGCTTCATACTTCGCCTCATTATTGGTACACAGCTTTTTTAGGTGGTGGGAAAATCTTAACTTTGCCTAATCCAGTATAACAGAAATCAAAACAATCCATGCTTTTCTTAGGATGACTATTTATAATCCTTTATCTCTTCTTGATGGAAAAGCTCCATTGAAATACATTTCCAAATGTCTGGCAATAGATAGCTCTACTTTTAATATCTATTTTTCTATTTAATCATCATTAAGAGGGGACCCAGCTGGTAGTGGATGCGCTGCAAGAAAATTTGCTAAAATCTGTCCTTTGAAAATGCAAAGGGACGCAAAGGTTATATGAGATTGTAATAAATTCTTTGACTACCTCGCTAAACATCCAGAAAGTGTTGGTTGGGCCATCAAATATTGCAACGGATTAAATTTTAAAATAAGGGTGAACTTATGAGAAAATATGTAATGTCTGAGCTTCTGGGTGGTGAAAACCAAAACTAGACAATGCTTCACAATAGGACGACACCTTACCTCCTTAAATTGAAGTCTTAGACGTGTCATAGTTAAGTATTGCTTAATATCCTTAATGGCCCATTGACTTTTTGTTTCCTAAACAAATTTAGCATCCTTCTTAATTAATTTCAAAAAGGGCTGACACCTACCTGACATATTATATATAAAGCGTCTTAGGTATATCAATTTACCTTGATAGGATCATAATAGTTTTTGGTTTTGAGAGGCAGCATTTCTAAGATAGCTTTAATCTTATCAGGGTGAAATTTAATTCTCTAATGACAAGCTATGAATCGTAACAATTTCCTAAAGATGACGCCAAAGGCATACTTTAAGGAGATCATATTAATATTATATTGTCATAATCATTCAAGCACTATCCTTAAATCATACATGTGGTCTATTCGCTGCTTGGTTTTTATGGCCAAGTCATCCAAATAGCACTCCACCTGGTTGTGAATGAGGTCATTAAAGATCTTCGTTAAAGCTTGTTGGTATGTTGCTTCGACAATCTTCAACCCAAATGACATTACTGTGTCACAAAAGATTTTGATTAGCGTTCTGAAGGTTGTAAGTGTTGTGGCTATTGGAGCCACCTTGATCTGATTATACCATGATGTTCCATCCATAAAGGAGAAAATCTCATTTGTCGACGTGACTTTCACAACTCACTCTGGTATCATTAACTAGAACTCATCCTATGGCCGCACTTTATTTAGGTCCCTGAAGTTGACACATACTCGAATCTGTCCATTCTTCTTCTTAGCTAGCGCAATGTTGGCTAACCATGTGGGATATTGTTATTCTCACACAAAGTTAGCGTCTATTAATTTCATCACCTCAACAATGACTTTTTGCTCTACTTCAAAGCACATTCTTTGGGGAGCTTGTTTTACTGGGGTTATGCTCTTGTTCACTCCAATCTTGTGAACTGCAATTTCCAACAATAATCCAGGCATTTTGTCATATCTCCAAGCGTAGCAATCCTTGAATTCTAATTGTAACTTGATCAAATTAGTAGACTCTTTGTCACTAAGTAGAGAACTTATGAAGGTAGGTTGGGTCTGCTCCTCAGTCTCGATGTTAACTTCTCTTAATTTGTCGACTTTTGACTTAATTTCTTCTTTGAACTCTGGCAGAGCATCATCTATCGAAGAATCTTCAAAATTATCTTCTACATTGAGGCAATCTTAATCTAATCTGTTAGTAAAACCATGACAAGTTCAAAATCAATGAATGGTCCTATTGTACGAAATCCAAGACCCTCTTTCGAGTTGAAAGGTTGACCTTTAACATTCCATAACTTCTCATAGAGCTGTAGTTTATCTTTCAGCATTTTCTTGGACACATAACTTTGTTGAATTAATTTTTATACACATGGAGAAAAGCAACCAAATGGTAATTCCATTAATTAAATAGAATCATCCTCTTCCAAATTTACATGAGTTTCTAAATTAGGGGAAGGGGAAGCATGGTAAAACTTGATCGATTTCAATCCAACACCTCAGACTTCCTTGAAATTTAAACTCTTGATTTTATGAGAGTGGATCCGATTTATGGTCATGGCATGCACATAGTGGTTGATCCAATCTTACCTTGACTCATATTCAATTTTCTCCACGTCTTCCAAGAAAATCTTGAACTATGATGTTTTCTAATTTATCATCAGAGCTTTCTTCCATGTCAGTGCTGATGGTCAACTTTGCCCATTCAACAATCATGTTGGTTCTTCCTTGCCTACATCCCCGTCCTTGATCTCAGAAGCATGGGCAGAAATAACCTCCTCCAACTTTTTGTGAAGGAGTGGTGGCGGATCATTGAAGCGGGGTTGAATGATCTTGCTCTTGGAATCCCTTTGAATCTTCCATCTTATTTGTCACAACTTCTTGGTAAAAGACAATCTTCTTTGGAGGACCAAAGAAAGAAGAGTCTTCATGAATGCTTAACTCCTGAACTAAAAATGGTTGCAAATCCCCCTTGGTGCAATGTCCTAGTCCTTCCTTGCAATACCTGATTCATTGATGCAGTGACGATGGGACTATAATATGCTCGTTAATCCATGGTTAAACAAGAAATGCATTGAAAGATATTTCTGCGTCAATGAAACAGAACTTAACAGTTGTTACTATCTCACCAACTTTCATAAGCAACATAATCTGCCTATTTGCACTTTCTCCCTTATGATTTAATCCTCTTAACATCATCTTATCAGTAATAAGCTCTTGAGCATCGATGTTCAAGTATGACGGAAATGTAGAGTAGTCGATTATGTTCGACAGTACCAAGTAACAAGTCTTCATCGATGAAGGTTACCCCAGGTTGTTCCTTTAACAAACAAACTTCATCTGAGGATGTGCTTGCCAACTGAACAAAGAAAATTTATGGCTCAAGTAAAGCCTTGACCAGAGATTCCCTCATCTTCTTTGACAGGATCAGAGCATCGTAGATGCTTAGCTTGGTCAGAAGCTTCCTAAAGTGAGCTAGTACATTATAATCCACTTTATAGAGACCTCCAATTTTTTCTTGATTATGTGTCTCTTCCATTGGAGAAGGTGGAGGTAGTTCTTCTTGAGTGGTTATTTTTTTCCTTTTTCTATTAGATCCATTCTTAGGGGTAGTACCTTCCCACACCTCAAATTAATTTTTGTGATCTCTTCTTCTCTTGATGTCATAGCGAGCTCTTCTGGTGTTGCTTCTGAACCTGAAAGTCTAAGTTGATGGCGATTGGTGTTCCTAGACACTCAAGGACTGACTCCTCACTCCTAGAACTATCATAACTAGTGTTGTCAATGTCTTCTTTATTTTCATTAATGTGCTCGTCGGACTTAAGTATTATTTAAGGATCATTTTGGTAACTGAAATCGAGGTTAGACTGGTTGTAGTCAGTTACATTATCATTAGAGCCAATCAAAACATAGCCAAAATCACAATTCTCATATTCAAAAGACCTTATAGAGGAAAAAAACAGTCAATGGTTTGAGGAATTTCTCCCCTAATTAAAAAACAACCAATCTAATGGAGGCAGCCCCTATCCTATCCATTGCATCATCATTCTTCAGGTCATGCATGATCTTGTTCTTCTTTATCTCTGACTGTGGCAATTTCTTCTACGTAATCTCCATCTTCAGTCTAGTAGGCTGTAGACTTTGAATGGCGGCTTGTGCAGACACGGTCTGAATCTGATCTACTATCATCTTAGATGATGTCCGTCAGACTATGCTCCAACAACTCTGATATGAGTATGGCTCCATTGAAGTGATTGACTCAGCCAAAATCATATTTATAGAACCTCTATTATGTTATTTTAAATACTCTATTGAAATTATTATATTTCCATTTTTGAGATTTCTCTCTAAATAATCCTTGAAACTAAAACAACCCTCAATGTGTGTCCAAGGAGGTTGTGGTATGGACAATAATTAGGATGATCCTTCTTATCAACCTCTTCTAGTTTCTTGGACTCTGGCAATCTAAAGTCAAGTTTCTTCATCAAATTTTTTAACATCTTTACCATGGCTTCATCCCAGAAGTAGTATACCCTGTTTAACCTATCAGTAAATGATGGACCTTGGCTAAAATCTACTCTGTACAATCTTCTCTGAAACAACTGCTAGTCGGACTAGCTGTACTGCTGAGTATGCTGCTGCTAAAACTGGTTAAGTTATGACAACTGTATGGAGCCCTGACGAGACTGCTTAGTCTGAATCCTCATTAGTTGTTCCCTAATCGACCGTCGTCACTGTCTCAAAACTCTTCTCAAATGTTCTGACTGCTCTAGTCTTCTCAGGCTTTTCCAAAGTTTCCATATGCTTGACTTCCTTTTGTAGGCTGCTGACCATGCTGAGTAGCTTCTTGAATGACTTGATCGTAATTCCCTTGAGCATGAAGGCTATTGGACCATGAATGCTTTTGAGTAGAATCTCAGCAGCATGTTTTTCATGAAGCTGAGGCTCACATTTCATGCTTAAGCTCCTCCATCTAAGAATTTAGTCGATTAAGGTCTTGTTGGGCTTCTGTCTTTCCACTACAACATCTTCTATGGTGACATGATGATGCTCTATGGTAAATCTCTTCAGAAACATGTGCTCCAACTCAATGAATGTCTTCATTGATCTGTTAAGTGTATCGACACACCAATGAATTACAAATCCTGATAAATTGCTGACAAACTGGAGGAAAAAAGTGCTTTAACACCTCTGGCATTGCAATAGCTTCCTCAGAAATGTGTTATATGCTGGCAAGGATTTCTGGTCCCATCAAATGTCTTAAAATTTTGCGGCATAAAGCCCGTTGGGAATGGTATGGCATTGAATTCCTCTAGGTAAGGTCTACCCTTTGAAATTGATGCCTCTTCTTTAGATTGGGCTAAAGCTTCCCGTAATTACTGCTCAACTAATTGCTTGATATCCCGCTCTGGTACTAAACCCTTAATAGAATCTTTCTTCTATAGTTCATCTCTGTTGGCAGAAGCAACTTCTTTTCTTTCATCTAAAATATATATAATCGCTAGCTGATTGACTTCTGGAGATGCCATCTCCTGCAACTGAGACTGCTCGTGCATTATAGTTATGGCAGCCATGATGGTGTCCATGTCCTCCATCCTTTTCTCTATTTGGCTGATCTCTTCATCTCTCAGTTGAATGGCCCTTTACATGTCATCCGCAACATTGTCTTCACCAGAAAGTGGAGCATTGCACGCAGCTGCAGTGACCCTAGTCTCAATGCCATTAATCTCCATGAACTCCTCATTGAGAAAGTTTGTGATATCAAAATCCTCATCATTGACACTCACTCCTCGCTCTTTTGCAAGCTCTACAATCTCTGCTCTGAGCTTCTCTACTTTATAATCGATTGCTTTCTCTTCAATCAACTTAAGATCTATGGATCTTCCTTCAACATCATCCTGCTTTGGAATAGACTCTGTAGCAACGATGGTAACAACATCGGACACATCAAACCTATGCTTCATTCCATAAAATGCCCCACAGGCTCATCAGAACTTACAGATGCGGCACCCTTAAGTACCCACACTTTCTTCATTAGCATCAATGTCTTAAGATGGAGTGTCTCAGTAGAGGTATTAGTGCATTGAGGAGAAGCAAGCTCCCCACAGTGCAGACCAAATAAATTAATAAAAGGTCTCTTCCTACTACCTTTCTTCAAGAATCCTTATAAACTGCTGTAGACGATACTTTGAGACCCAGATGTAACTTGATCGGTTTGTATCCTATGGGTTTCAGGGCAACGATGATGGCATCTGAGACAATGGCAATGGTATGAATACAATCTCCAAGATGAAATCTAATTTAAAAACAGTTTTGGACCACTTCTACTAATTTCCTTAACTGGAGAACAAGTACGACTTTCTTCATGATCTCATTCTTCATCTAGGTTGATACTGCACAGCCTATTTGCATAAGAAGTTTGGCAATGGAACACCCCTCCTTGAGAGCCAATCTTTCAAATACGGTGCTGACTTGGGTGATAGGGGTTGGCTTCTCTCTCTCTTCTTCACAACCATGAGATGGTGGAAGAGTAGCAGCAATCCTGTGGAGACTTTCACCTCCGGTAGTATCTACCAGTGGGTGAAATGTACTCTCTCGGAGGAGAGGAGAGGTTTCAATCATTTTGAGTTCCTTATGCTTAGGAATCTCATCAACAATGGCTATTTCTGTAACCTTGGCCCGGATGAACTTCTGGATCTTGTGGTTACAATTTTTTTCTGTGAGTTGGTCAACGGTGTAGCCCCTAAACTTTAACCAACCTCAAACACAGATGACAAGGCAGGAAATGTATCAATAAAACTTTCCTCAATCAGTACTTTTCTTGGCAGACAATGTTGTGGGCATGGTGACAGTGAACCCGGCGGTGGTAGATGTAAGAACTCTCCTCGACATGAGAGAGACATATCTGACATATGCAGGAACAACGGACCTAACAGATGTTGGGGTAGTATCAATCTTCACTTTCTTGTAAGTACAGAAGTCTTGATTTCAATTCAAATCAAATTTAATGGATGACTCTTAGAAATCCGGGGTGGTAACTCTTATGACAAAAAAAGGGCCTTGCCGAGCACTATCTGGAACTCATCGAATCTGGATCCAAACTTTCTCTCAGGTGCAATGTTGCAGGCCTTGCAGCTGGTTGGTACATTGCAAGAGAAGTTTGAAGTTGGCGATGCCATCATATCAGCCTCAAAATGAAATTTTCAAGGGTTAGTATTGGCCAATACCTCGTAATTTTAGTGCAAGCACTAAAAATTATTAAGTGTCCCTCTGTGAACTTTACGCATCTTTCTTATTTTCATTTTTGCATCATTTTTATTTTTCAAATTTATTGGTTATTTTCACTTATAATGTTAAAGGGTTTAATTAAATTATGAGGATTAAACGAGTGTGAAGAGATGCAAAGATCTGGATCAATTTACAAATAGCAAACCAAACTCTAAAGATATAAGCAAAAGGGTGAAGTTCAAGACCCAGTGCACGACCAACTTCACAACTCACTTCGCCCATGTGAAACTAGTTCACCAACACACCTATTGGAGGTCTAACCCCACACTAAAAGAAAAGGACTCCTGATCCTTTCTGTTTAAAGATGGTTAAATAGATAGTCTTGAAATCCAAAAGACTTAACCGTACTTAGTCAAGAAATAGACGAGCGAAGTATGCCAACAAAAGAAGGGTAATCTGGTCCATGAAAGGCATGAACACACCCGATGTATGAAAATAAGAATTTCAATGTTAGGGCATTTCAAGGTTGAACAAGGGAGTGTAAAACGAGAAATACTCAAGTTTAGAACATTTATTATGAAACCCAAAGGGAGAAGAACTAGAGGATGCCACGGATCTTGAGGAGAACCTCGGTGACTTCCCAAGCTATCATATGGTTTGGCTTTAATTTTGAAGAGATATTATTAAATGTTTCATTCCACCAATTATTATTAATCAGGGCTTACAATTGCATGACACAATCATACAAATAGCCTATAAGATAGGAGGATTTATGTTGCAACAGAAGATAACCTCTGAGCCTAAGGCGATTTAGGGCTTAAATTGCACAACATGATTATGTAAAGGCTTCGTGATGAGTTGGGGATTTAAGCTATACTAGAAGAACTACCTCGGAATCCTAGCACTTTTTCTTAATTATAAGGAAAAGTTACTGTTGTAGATGCACTTGTTGTCTTGAAGTTGTTATTTTGTACATCTTTGTCATGCTACCTACAGAGTTAGCTCCAAGCTCCTCATTGAAGTAGCAGTCATAAAGTCTAAGGTTCAAAAGGTTTTACCATTTATGTTTCAATGCTTTAATGCTTTTATTGTTCTAGTATTATTTAAGGGGAAGCTTAACTTGATTAGAACAACACCAGTTAGGATCCCATGGTTCCCTTATTTTGGTACCACTTTTTCTCTTCAATTTACTTAGTCTAAATGAGCTTTTAAGCTCATTTAAACTGAGGAGATCTTGTTAGCAACCATGGGTTACTTCATCCGAGGAACTCCCGTATACTGAAAAGGACGTGTTATGTTTTTTTTATTGTTTTATTTTAAAAAGTGTTGCTTAAATTTTGAAAACATGTTTTGTAGTTTTCAGTTTTGGTATAGTTTTGCAGGTAAAGTTGTTGACCTCGCTTTTATTTGAGGTCTAGTCTCTTCCTTAAAAGCCTAAGTTCTAGCCATAGGACTTTCCTGTTGATGATTCCTAAAAGACTAGTAAAGGAACTCTCGCCAATAGAAATTTTCAAACTCTTCTTTGCTCATCTTGAAGTTCCACGTGTAGGTTCTAACCTCTAGCACTTAGTAGGTTGAGCCAATATGAGGGAACACAAGAAGAGTCCCCATAGGACTGTTTGGCCTTAGGGTTAGCCTTAGGTCATGTGGTGTTGGTCAGTCTTGTACAAAAATGTTGGATACCTGATGCGGGTGGATTTAGTGTGTTAATTTTACAAATATTTTTCAATATTACAAAATACACATGGCAGATACAATAATGAATATGCAAATTAATCCTAATAAAATAACTTCATTTAAAATAGTTTTATCTTTTAAAAATCTTTAAATCGTCAAATCCCCTCTAAAAATAACACAAGTATATGTACTGCTCAAGCAATAAAGGGCTCTACTGGAGTCCTTGATATCTATCACACAAGGAAGTTGGAAAAGCCTATAAATAAGTTCTTAAGATTATAATGTAAAGTATAATTTTTAAAACTACACAAAAATTAAAGTGAAAAGTTTGAATATTAAGTAACAAGTGAATGCTAATTAAAATGCAGTTGAAAGACAAAGTTAATTAAACTAAATGCTAAACTATTCAAAAGTAAACTTACGAAAATTAAACTAAGATTTTGTGATGAAAAGTTCATATTTAAGAAAGAATCCTTCCCATTTACAATGAGTATATGTATTTTAAAGAAATTAAAATCATTTAAAAATATATATATAAAAGTTATTTTGTTCCAGATAGTATCAATCCTATTATTTACCCTCTTCCGAGTGCATAAAGAGCTCCCACTACTCCCTCACCTCAGAGCTAACAATCTTGCATCAGTTTCCGATCAACTAGACCAAATTGGAAATTTTAATCTGTCACCATAAAATCTCCAATTCTGCATCCAACAAAGTATATTTCTATATTTAGTTATACCAAAATATATGTATGAAATACTCTCCCATGAAATCAAATGTGATTCCCCCCATGTTGTAGAAGTCATAGCCCTTTCAAAACATACGTTTCTCAACACATTTTAAAATTTCAATTTTTTAGATCAAAAAGTAAATAAACATCAAACTTCAAATCATCACAAATTACCGACATTAAAAATCATATAAAACAAAATCAATTCTTCACAAAACCATATCTCAAAGTAGGGAAAAGGATAAAGAAGACTACTCTGCATTTATGGGAAGGATACGACAAAACACGAATTTCATATATAAAAATAAGGTTACAAAACAAAAAGAATAAAAGACAACTTATCTCACAATCCTTCTTAAGCAAATCCCTAGAAGTTCTTTCTAAAAATTTTTCTCTTTACAAGAACTGTCAATTCTCTTTTAGAAGCGTAATGAAGAAGAAATCTCTCACCTTCCCTCTCCTTTTATAACCCTTGAAGAAAATCTCCAAGCCGTTGACTTTCTCTCTCTCTCTCTCTAACTCTCCTTGTCCCTTCATGCCACTCTCACTCACGCCCCCCAAAAAACTTCTCTTTTAAGCCTTAGGCATCCCACTCTTTTATCAAAGGCTACTTCCCTCCAAAAAGAATATAAAATTCCTCCAAAAATTCTATACAAAAGTCAACTCTTTAAATTCAAAAGACATTTCCATTGATCCAAGAGACATATCCCTTCACAAAAGAACCTTCCAAAGTCTCTAGATGCCTTGAATCAATCTAAGGGGTGTTTAGAACAAGTGTCCCTTTGAAAATTCATGTGAAATTCATCTTGAACCGGCTTAATTTGCAAAAAGTCGTCCTTAACGCATTTGGCATCAAATATAGCGCATCATGTGCCAACTCTCTGTCAAATGGTGCATCTGGCTCCAATCTGGCCCATCATGCACCTGTTTACCTGAAAATTGCGTTATTCTGGGTTTTGCTGATCTTGCGCCAATTTGGCGCAACTTGCACTAGTTCTCTGTATATTAGTGCTTCTTGCAACAATTTCTCAAAATTCATTGTTTTGACTCCAAATTTCATTTGTTTTGCTAATTTTCCTTAAAATACCTAAAATGATATACCTAGAACCAAAGCATGAAAATACCGTTCTGTAAAGTACAATATTCATCCCGAAAGTATAGTTGTGTAAAACTTATAAAGTTAACTCCGCTTTACAACGATGTCAAAAACTTGATGAGTTAATTTATGAATAAGAAATTTAAGCAATTTATGTTGATATTTTATGCAAGTATACATATCTTTATCAAGTAATATAATACTTTCTATTTAAGCCCTAAATATAGTTCTCATGAGGAAAATTTTAATTTGAAATGTTAAATTAATTAGGAAATTCACAGAAATAAAATAAAATTTCTATCACTAATTTTGAATTATTTGAGATACTATCAAAACTAAATTATTAACTACTAGCAGAACTAACATGCAAAGTTTAAGCAGTAACTACTAAACTATGTTTTTGTGATGAAGTTTTCTAATATGAAAAATTATCTTTCCCACAACAATGAGTTTTTGGTAAAATGAGATGAGATAAATGGTTTAAAAATGTATTGTGTGAGATAGGAGCAATTTTGATTCCCTACCCTAATTCAGTTTTATAGAAAATCATTGGTTAATCTCAGGTTTAGTCCCTAAATCCATGGTTGGGCTTGGAGGATACTAGGTCTCACTCCAGAGCTCCTACTTCCTTTCCGCTAAAGGCTAACGCTCGAATTAGTTCTTAAACAGTATGACTGAATTAGGGATTTTAGTCTGTCACCCTAAAATCTCCAATTCTACACCCAAAAAAGTATATTTCCCTATTTATTTGCACTTAATTCCATGAATGAAATACTCCTTCATGGAATTAAATGTGATTTTCACTCTTGTTGTAGAACTCATACTCCATTTCCTGGATCATACGTTTCACAATAGATTTTAACAATTCAATTTGCCAGATCAAAAAGTAAATTAAGAACGGAGTTGAAAAACCATCATAATTTTTTTTATTTCTTCAAAATTGGCACATCCAAATTATCTCTTCATTTTACCATATCTAAGAGTAAGGAGAAAGATAAAGGAAACTACTCAAACTTTATGAGAAAGAAAAGAAAAAATAAAAATTTCATATATGAAAGAAAGTTAAAACAATAATAATAAACAAACAACACTTATTTAAAACTTTTTCTCAAAGCAAATCCCTTATAGCCTCTCTTAGAAGATGTAGAAAGAAGAAATCTCTCACTTCTCTCCCTCTCTATCACTCTTAGAGAAGAATTCACACTTAAATTCACCATAAAGACTTAAAACTCTAAAGAAATAAATGATTAATGGACCATAAGTGGCTGTGAGGAATGTGGAATAGCATGGAAGAGAGTGGAAAGCGGTCGAAGTGGGCAAAGAAGGGTTTTTTTTATCAGTTTCTGCTCTAAATAGAGCCTAATGTCGGATTTCCAACAAGTGCATCCAAAAACACTTCAAAAAGCGTCCAAATTTGTCGAATCTTCTAGAAATAAGTCGGCGCTAGTGGCCCGTGAACTCTCTATTAAATGGTGTTGCTGCTCCTTGCGTTGTCAGCGCTGAGGATAGTCTGACTTCTGTTCTGTAGGTCTGCACTGTCGGCGTCCATCCTAGCACCATTGGCGCTGAGTATTTCTTTGAAAATGCCATTTTGACTCTAAATTCCATCTTTTTTTTTCTTTTTGCTTCAAGTCCTAAAAATCAACAATCTGTGATAATACATGAAAAATACCCTTCTTTAAAGCGCAATATCATAAAAAATGAGTACAAAATATAGGTCTAAATTTGCATACATTTTTAGTGTATCAAAGATCACCAAAAATAATTATAAAATGTATACTTAAAACAATATATTATTTTGGTGTATTAAAATCCCCCAAACTTAAATGTTACTTGTCCTCAAGTGATACTTTTACTACATAAAACATATGACTTAGGATAAAGGCTAACTTATTACTTCTATACTTTACTTCAATAAGTTTAAAAATTAAGAAAAACATTTAATAACTTAGGTTCAAATTCTAAGTTTAAGAGTACTTAGTAGTCAATTTTAAGATTTATGAATCTCTATTCATTTCAACAAGAATTGCAATTGTCATATCAAGGATTTTTAGAATATTCATATGAAAAAGAAGTTCATGAAAACATTACTAATAACGCTACTAATATTCTAATATAAGTTTAGAAAATGTAAGAAAGCTTTTTCCTTAAGTTGATTCAAGTGAAGCCAATTTTTTATTAGGCATCTCCTCATGCTTCTCCTCACTTATTTTTCTTTTCTTTTATTTTTCTTTTTTTTTTCTTTTTTCCTTTAGAATCTTTTTAATCCTTTCTTTTCTTTTCTTTTTCAAGTGAGGATAATTATATCTGGATAGTCTTTAATAGTTTTGAACTTCAATATCCTCTTCTTAAAGTCAAAACCCTTACCTTTCTTCACTTTATAAATTCATATTAGTTTACGATTTTCATAAAGTCTTATTTTTTTTCTTCTTACATGAAACTCTAAAATTCTCAACACTTCAAAATTACAATTTCCTTTACTTTAAATAGAAAAACATAGTCTTTTTTTATCATACCAAAAATCTTTAACTTTAGAATTGACCTTCATTAATAAATTTTTTTACCTAAATTTATCATAATATTCATAAACATAAGTATAGTTATTTTAAGTTAAATCTTACAACCTAGGTTTAGTTAAATTAATTTTTAAAATATTGTAACCTAAATGAAAATAAAATTTAGTTTAATTCTTTTTAAAAGAAAATTTTCTTCCCCCCAAACTTAAGTTGTTAGGTTTTTTAACAAAATGTTCTAGCGCAAATTTTAGTTGGTGAAAGAAAACATTAAATGCATGAATATGAAAACTAACCTGTAGAGGATTTCTAACTATGAAACTGGGCTCTGGTATATTGTAGGTACTAACTTTAAAAAATACATATAGGTTTTAAAGCATTAAATGAGACATAATTTATTCTAAAGAATTTGTTGAGAATTTAAAACAAAAACAAAAACTGAAATAACTAAAAATGCAGGAAAGCAAAAAAATTTTTGTTACTATTACAATTTTAAGTCCACAACACAAAACAAAATTTTTTACTCCAATAGTTTCAAATGCTAACCAAATTACATCCTAACAACATACAAACAAACACACAACCAAACAAAAAACTAAACTCTAAAAAATATCAATCTTCATCGCCTTCCTCCTCCTCCTCATCTTCTTCTTCTTCTTCTTCATCATGAATAGGAGCATAAAGAGTGAAGTTGGGGCAAGTATCAAATTCCACATTAGATTCACTCCTAAGATATCTAACCATAGCTTCCTCAAAAGCTATATCATTATGAACTCTCCTCTGCTTGCACTCATCATTATAAGCATTCCTCATTCCAATTTCACCAATCTGGCAATGTTGAATCATGAGTTGGTCCACAATGTTTTATAGTGCTGCAGGGTAAGAAGTAGATGCTCCTGCAACTAATTTAGATGATCTATCACTTATTCTACCCCAAGATTCAATAAATGATTCAAACCTCTAATTCATATGCTTACCAATAAGATTTTGTGGATGTAATCTTCCTTCATTTCTATGCGACTCTACTCTTGATTGCTCACAAAGAGTGAGAATCAGGGCAGGGTAACCCAAACCATTAGCTGTAGAGCTCTTAACTTTGCTCCATGCACGATGAACTATGAGAGAATCAACATCTATTGCTTTCATGTTCTGATTGCAATATTTCAATATAAATTTATGCTTTGTACATCAGCCAGATGATATGTTGGTAGTAATTTAACAGAAATGAAGTGATGTCGTACCTTTGATTGAATAGTCAGCATGAAAGCGGAGAAATTAACTATCTTATTATTTTTAATCCTCCATTCTCCTCTTTCATTAGTAAAAAGGCAATCACTTTATTCGGTGATAAATTAGTCATCATGAATGCAATGTATTCATCATGAACTACATTCCTCATCCCATAAAAACATTAATCCTTTTTGCAGTAAATTCAACTTGCTTATCTCTCACAAGGATGTGATCTTCATCAGTGAACCTCAAGTTAGCATAGAACTACCAAATCATTGGCACAATCGCTACTGTAGTGAAGGAGCAAAACCCTTCACAATTGCTGGCAAGGATCAACCTCTCGATCTCGCCACCTGGGTTAGCAAATGCTCGCTCCTGGATTAATCTTTTCAATTTTATTTGTGTGTTATAACTGTGTTGGGCCTTCAAATTAACAAATTTTTGTGCATCAAAATCATCTTAAGGCCTTGCTCTCTTTACTCGTAGAGCCATTTGAAATTCTATTAAAATCTAAATAAATTACAAAATAAAAAATCTAACTCCCTAAGTAAGATTATTTGGTAAGAAACTTTTCACCATGAGTTTTCTACAAGTTTTTCGTCAAAAATCTCACATTTCAGATTTTTCAAAATGTAGGAAAAATCCATGGTGAAAGTAAAAAATTTCTAAGTTAAAGTGAAGCTCTTACCAAGAGAAGATGAAATAACAATTTTTAGCCTCTGAAATCTTCTCTATCGTGCTCAATGTAAAGCCCTAGGTCAAGGTTTAGAGGTAGGAGATGACCCAAGCAGTAAAAATAGAGTTTTTTTGTGTATTTTTGCGGTTTTTTAAGCAATATGGCGTTTTCAGGAATTTAGTGCATATTGCGCTAAATCTGGCCCATAATGCGCCAACCTGGCGAATCTTGCACTAACGCCTTAATATTTTGCAGATTTTGTTTTCTGTGGAAATCTATAGTGCACCGCTTTACGTTTACCTCTACTTAACTCAAATGAACCTTTATAAGTATGATTAAACATGACTCTAACATCAATCTTTAACAAACAACACAAAACTCAATTTTATATATTAAATCCGTGCTATTACAAACTAGCATTTTTCAAGCCAACAAAAATCTATTTCAGTGTTAAAAGTAACCAAAACATCCTAACACTGAAATCTAAACATCAAAATACCAAACACAAAAATTGATATAGTTCAACAATAAAATTAAATGTAGTCCAACACAATAAAATAACTAAAACAAGCATTACTAAACAAAATGTTTCATGCATATGTTAAGTTCAAACAACTTCTTAACTCTCGTCCTCCTGGATATCTCCCATAGATTGGTAGTGCGCATACAAGTTGTAGAAGGGTATATAAGGAAACTCATCAGTTGAATCCTTCCTAATCCAAACATGTTTCTTGAAAATACGTACCAAACCATATTCAATACAACCAATATGCTCAAAATGTTATTTAAGTCTCCAATCCAATCGATCAAACAGGGACAACTACATTTTGGAAAATCTGAAATTTTGGAAAATGTTTTTTGGAAATGTTAATTTAAGTTTATTGAGATTCCTTGGTTGATTTCAAGTAGATTTCCATAAAACTCATTCTTCACAGGGGCAGCTACGGTGACATAAGTGTAACAAAGCACTTCCCAATATCTCTGCCAAAAAATCTCTTCTACTCGAGTATTCGGTGTGTTAAATCCTCAAATCACAAACAACCTTTCTTTGATTAGCCTCTTCTTCACTAGAACATGATCGTACAACTTCTGTGCATCAAAATTGATGAACTTTCTCTAATTAAACATTTCAAATCTAGTGGAACATTTAGAGTGGGACGCCATTCAAATTGAAATCTATTGACTCCTCCCTCGTTTTCACCTCTAAAATTGACTTTGGAATCAGTTTTTTGGGTGTTTTAAGGAAAACAACCTATTATAAATTTTGAAATATTTTAAGTCATTTTCATTGTCACAACGCATCATGCACCTATTCTGATGCATCATGCACCAGCTCTCTAGAATGTGGCGCATCATGCGCCAGTTCCAAAAATTCACATCTTCAATTACGATCAAACAAATTCTTAATTCTTCTATAAAATTAGGTAAATAAATATGTTTTTAAATATTTTCTCAAATACAAGGAATCTAGAAAAACATAAATATAAATTAATGTAAAATATTATGAAAAAAAAACTAAAAGTAAAATAAACAACGATAAGTATGGGTTACCTCTCACAAAACGCTTGATTTAATGTCTTCGGCTCGCCATTCCCAGTCTTCATTCTAGGTGACCCAACATTACAGTCTCTTTAAAAACTGGTCTTTTACCAACAAAATAGGGTTTCAACTTGTGCCTATTTACTTTAAATATCCTTCCTGAAAAACAAGTTGTAAAGTCTATCCCTATGGGTCATTCAAAGTTGTAAAAGTCTATCCCTAGGATCTTCAATATTAACAGCTCTATAGGGATAGACTTTTACAACTTTGAATGACCCTTTAAACCTAGACTTCAATTTTTCAGGAAATAATTTCAATCTTGTATTTTATAATAAAACATCAAGGCTAGGTTCAAATTCCTTTTTAATTATCTTCTGATCATGGCATTCTCCTTCCTTATAAATCTTAGTTTTTTCGTAAAATTCATTTCTAATTTCTTAAAGCTCATTCAATTACAATAATTTTTTTCTCACCAGCTTCTTTCCAATTGAAATTGAATAACTTTATAGCCCAATATGATTTATGTTCCAATTTTACTGGCAAGTGAAAAGTCTTCCCAAATATTAATCTATAAGGGGACATACCTAAAGGTGTTTTAAAAGTTGTCATGTATGCCCATAAGGTAGTATCTAATCAAGCAGACCAATCCATTTTAGTAGGATTTACACTTTTCTCCAAAATTCTCTTAATTTCTTGATTAGATACTTCTACCAAACCACTAGTCTAAGGATGATAAGCATTGTAATTTTATGCATTATATTATGTTTTTCTACCAATCTTGTAATTATTAGATTTCTAAAATGAGATCCTCCATCGGCAATTGTTACTTTAGTTATTCTATATCTCGTAAAAATATTTTTAATTAAAAATTTTGAAACACACCGAGCATCACATCGAGGTAAAGCAATTGCTTCAATCCATTTTAAAACATAATCCACTACAGTCAATATATATATATATATA
>JXCR01144515.1:168358-249380 GCA_002079205.1 Phalaenopsis hybrid cultivar
ATATATATATATATAATTTTTTGTGTCAAATAAGAGCAATCTTATTCTTTACCCTCTTTTGAGTGCATAAAGATTATTGACTCATCTAGAGTTTGGTCGCTAATTCCGTGGTTAGGGGGAGGATACTGACTGCCACTTCAGAGCTCCAACTACTCCCCCACCTGAGGTATAACAATCTTGCATTAGTTTCCAATCAAGAGGAGCAAATTGGGGATTTTAATTTGACACCTTAAAATCTCTAGTTTTGCATCCAACAAAGTATATTTCCCTATTTATTTGCACCCAACTCCATGGATGAAATACTCTCCCTGAAATCAATTGTGATTCTCCCCATGTTGTAGAAGTCATAGCGCTTTTGGAACATAAGTTTCTCAACACATTTTAACATTTCAATTAGTCAGATCAAAAAGTAAATGAAGATCAAAGATTAAATTATCACAGATTATCAACATTAAAAACCATATAAAACAAAATCAATTTTTCACAAAATCATATCTTAGATTAGAGAAAAGGATAAAGAAGACTACTTAGAATTTCTTAGAAGGATAGGAGAAAAAAGAGATTTCATATATAAGAACAAGTTTAATAAACAAAAGAAATAAAAGACACAACTTATCTCAGTATCCTTCCCAAGCAAATCCCTAGAAGTTCTCTCCAAGCCTTTCTCACTTTACAAGGACTCTCAATTCTCTCTTGGAAGTGCAATGAAGAAGAAATCTCTCAACTTCCCTCTACTCTTGCAACCCTTGAAGAAAATGTCAAAGGCGTTGACTTTCTCTCTCTCTAACTCTTCTTGTCCCTTCACACCACTCTCACTCACACTACCCAAAACGTTTCTCTTTCAAGCCCTAGACTTCCCTCTCTTTTATCAAAGGCTACCTCCCTAAAATTTTTTTTCAAAATTCCCCCCAAAATTATGTCCAAAAGTCAACTCTTTTGAATTCAAAAGACATGTCCATTGATGCAAGAAAAATATGCCTTCATAAAAGAACTTTTGAATGTGTCTAAATGCATTGAATCACCCAAAGGGGTGTTTAGAAAAATTGTTCCTTTAAAAATTCATGCAAATTTAATCTCAGACCGCCTTAATCTGCAAAAAGTTCTCCCTGGCGCCAAAACTGGCGCTTCATGCACCAACTGTCTATCAAATGGCACATCTAGCACCAATTTGGCGCATTATGCTCCAGATTGCTGAAGACCGTGTTATTTTGGGTTTTGGCTCATCTTGCGCCATTTCTTTGTATATTGGCTCATTTTGTGCCAATTTCCCAAAATTTGTTATTTTTGCTTCAAATTTTATCTTTTTTGTTTTTTTTCTCCAAATACTTAAAATTGATATATCTATAACAAAAACATGAAAATATATTTTTTTAAAGTGTAATATCACAAAAAAATAAGCAAAAACTGTATACTTAAAACCACATATTAATTTGGAGTATGGATACCACTCACTTGCACTCACAACCTAAGCCCTTAACTAAACATGCTTAGCTTGATCTCTTACTCTTTTCGAAACTCAAGTGGATGGTCCCCTAAACCATTAGCTCTGGGCTAGGGTTTTGCTAAGACCAGCACAAGGAGGATCCAAAATGGGAGTTTCCTTGGTCTCATGTCTCAAAAAAGGGTAATATTATGATTAGCTTCTTCAATTAATCTCATCCAAGCCAAATAACCAATTTAGCCTTTTGCCTCTAAACTTTCTGAAAATTACCAAATTACCCTTGAACCCTAAATTTCAAAAAAATTACCGAAACTGCCCAATGTTGTCTAAAAATCATCTCAAACTCTTTTAAACAACTTAAATTTCCCAAACATTCCAAAATTTTCAAAATTCCCAAAATACCCCTAACTTTGCCAAAATTACCAAAATGACCTTGGTGGCCCAAATTTTCCCAAAGCCTCCCAAATCATTTCAAACACCACTTATGAAGTCCAATTTGACCAATTTTGACCAAAATCTCAATTTTCTCCCAATTTTCCACCAGTTTGACTTTAATCTTTCTCAATTTCAATTCCAAATCAAAATTCATCATGTCTAATCCCAATTGAAGCCCAATTGAACCCAAGTTAAAACAAATTCAGGCACACTTAAAATTCCCAATTTTGACCATGTACTCAAATTCCCTCAAATTGAACCCCATGACCAAAAGAATTTTCCCAAATTTGGGTTCCAAACTCCTCATAACATTCCCCTTGATCAATTAGTGCTTTCAACTGGCCTTAAACTAAACTCAAACAACACTCAAACCTCACCTAAATCAAAATCTCATATTTTTTTGCCTTAAAGTCCAAATGTCACAAAATTAAACCTCATAGCTCCAAAAATTCAACCCAATTGATACTCAAAACTCTTCATCACAATCCTTTGAACCAATTTGAGACATTAATTTAGCCAAACCCAAACACTAGCCCAATCCAAACCCAAGTCTAGCCCAAATGCCCGAAAGATGACCATGAGCCAAATTCCACTAATTTGAACATCCAAATCGATTCAAAATCACCCAATTTCTTTTCCAATCTTCTCATGACAATTATTCACTTCAATTTGGTCAATCACTTAACCCAAATCTTAACCCAAGCCAAACCTAGGCCCAAGTCCAAATTGAAACCCTAATTTTGAACCTAAACATCCAAATTGACTCAAATCATTTGCATTAACCAATCTTAACACTCTCCTGCCCTAGTTAGCCACCTAGGATGCTAATTAGATTACCCAAGATCCAAGATTTGAGCCATGGACCAAGAGTTCCAAAAATTAAGGAGATATGCTCTCCAATTTTGGTTAAACTCTTCCCCCCATGCTATCAACTATCAAGCCTTAAAGCTAAATTCAATTAAGACATCCCTAACCCTCCCTGACTCAGCTAGCCACCACCTCACCTCTGGCTAGCCACCCTAGTCACTGGAAAGCTCAAATTCAATTAGACCTTCTGATACGCCTAAAATATATAGTATTTTTAGACACATTTTTATACTTATTTTTCAAAAATTGTGCTTTAATGGAAGGTAGTTTTGTGTTTTTCTTTCAGGTAAGGGTAAAAATGGTGAAAAATGCTTAAAGCTGTGAAAAAGGATCAAATTTGGAGCAAATTGGTGAAAAATGTGCAAAATTATTTTGGCGCCTAAGCGCCAGAGGCCCCGTGCTTAAGCACCAGTGGAAGTTATTGGACGAGTAAATTCATTTTTTACAAATTTTGAAGAGGTTTTTGAGGCACCTATTGACTTAATAGGTGGTTATAACCACCATGATTGAAAATTATTGCAAAAGGATGTATCTCTTGGGGAAATACATCGAATCAGGACACATTTTGAAGAGATACCAATGCACCTTTTGGAGAATTATAAAAGAAGGAAGATTGGGATTTTTAAAGAGGTCCTAAAAGTATTGGGAAAGTTTTGAAAGTTTAAAATTTGGAGAGTTAGTTGGAGAGATTTTCAGGCACCACATATTTATCCTTTTTTTTTATTTTAGTTTTATTATTGAGAGTGTTGTAAAAGAGAAGAGATTCAAATGAACTTCAAGAGTTCATGGAAGACTTGAGATAAGTTTTTATTTTTTATTTAGACTACTTTTTGTTTCACTTGAGACTTGTTGTTGGTTTGACAATGATTTCTACTTTTAAACTAAGTGAGGTTTTGTTTTATCCATAGATTTTGAGTAGTTTTCATTATCTATCTTCTTAAAATGATAAGTAATTAAGTGTTGGATGGAAGTTGTGGAGAGTATTCATCTTCAATGTTGGAAGAAGTTGTGATGATTTAAATCCATGTACTTCACTAACTTTTTGATTTGACCCATCATGATGTTAAAATTTGTTGTGAGAACATGTAAGAACTGGGCTGGTATTGTCTTAGTCAACAATTGGAAAGAATCACATGAGGTTGTATGAATGAGAATGTAGTTCATATGATTGAGTGCAAATAAATAGGTAAATATTCACTGAAGGGTATAGAGTTAGCGGACTTTAAAGTGACAGGTTAAAGTCCCCAACTTATTTTATTATTTTAGGTTTTGATACAAGATGTTAGCCCATAGGTGGAGGGAATCAAAGGAACTCTAGAGTGAGAGCTAGTATCTTCCCTGCCTAGCCGGTCTTCAAAACTATTCAAACTTAACTCTGGAGTGAGAGCTAGTATCTTCCCTGCCTAGCCGGTCTTCAGAACTATTCAAACTTTGCTCTAGAGTGAGAGCTAGTATCTTCCCTGCCTAGCCGGTCTTCAGAACTATTCAAACTTTAAGGAGGGAATCGAGGGAACTTTAGAGTGAGAGCTAGTATCTTCCCTACCTAGCTGGTCTTCAGAACTATTCAAACTTTAAATTAGGCAATATTCTTTATAGCATCTCTATTAAGGGTAAAGAATATCATTGCTTTTATGTGGCACAACATAATATGAATTTCTATACTTACTACTGATTCATGATAAAGAGAAAGATTTTTTTCTTATTTAGTTCTTTTCATCTACAAAAACTCAAGTTATCTTTTTAAGTTTGTTTTGTTTTTGTCAAAATATTAAAATTACATTTACTATAAAAATGTCTTTAGTTTAAATAATTATCTTTTTAAAAATATATATTTTCCAAAAAGTGCATGTCGGCGCTAATTTTGGTTGGAGGAGTTGCTCGTAAGAATCTGTCGGTCACCGGAATTGAAATCATGTCGCCCGCTTCGGAAGGACGTTTTAATTTACATAAATATTTAGTTTTAGAAAAATATGAAATCAAACTGACCCCATATTTTTCATACTTTAAATGAAAGAGCGTTGTACCTCAGATCTCGTATTTATCCCAAAGGAAAAACACAAGACTTGAGGATGAGCCTCAATAAAAAAAACTAAGGAATATATGACATCCGTTTGATCTGCAAAACCTTTGCATTTGTCGACAAGTTACCCTATTTAATATAAAGAATTAAATAGGATTTATATTAAGCTGGGTTCGGACATGCTTCCTAAAATGGCAAGACCCTATAGTTAATTACATCTTAAATGGCCATAGTCACTTAAGAAGACTCTCAATAAAACTGAAGAAATATTATCTTCAAGGAGTTTCAAAGGGTAGAACTTTTCAATGAGATCGGACGTAGAGGTGTGAAAGGGAATTGGTTCATATTTGGAACATTTTGTTATAAAGTCTAAAGTAGGAAGAACTAGAGGATGTCATGGATCCAGAGAAGAACCTCAGTGACTTCCTAAGCTATCCTAATGTTTGGATTGAATTTTAAAGAGAAATATTTAGGTGTTTCATCCTGCTAATTTTATTAGTTAGGGTTTGCATTCGTGTGAAACTATCACACAAATAGCCTAGAAAATGTGAGGATTTAGTTCATGACAAACGACAACCTCAAAATTCTAAGACGAGTTATGGCTTATATTATATGACAGGGCTATACAAAGGCCTAATGATAAGGTGAGGATTTACGTTGCATAATCAAGCAACCTCAAAGTCCCATGGATTTGCTGTTTATATCTAAGGAAGGAAGATTGGTTTAGCTGGGGAAGACATGTTTTGTTGTTGAAGATGGTCGTGCTGCCCACCATGCTTGCTCTGAACTCCTTGCCACGACGAGTTTGATTTTTCTAGTGTGTCAAGTTATGATATCAAATCAGGTGGCCCTATGGTTGAAGTTCTTTTAATTTTATGGGGGCATGTTAAAGTTGATTAGAGCGACACCGATTAGGATCCTACGGTTCCTTCATTCCAGCACCACTATTTTCTATTAGATTCACTTAGTCCAAATGAATTTACTAAGCTCAACTTAATGAGTTTCATAATTTCATTTAGACCGTGGGAAGCCTCGTTAGCAACCGTAGGTTACCTCTTCCGANAATTTGTGGTTTTGTGTAATGTTTGTGATTAAGTTTTGAGTTGTTTTATATTTTGAATGTTGTAGCGGTGAATTTTATCTTGGTTGATTTTAGTTTTTTGGTTCTGTGGCTATCCTGAGTTTTATCTTGGTCAATTTTAATTTTAGTTTTGGTTTTAGTTTTATGGCTATCCTGATAGTTTTAGTTTTCATGCAGGGTGGCATCGTTGTTTAGCATGCAAATTTGCATGNAAGTGACATCGTTGTTTAGCATTCAAATTTGCAGGTATAAAAGTACAGTATGAAAGTACCAGAAAGACAACGCTGAAAACTGTAAAAGTGTTCCTGGTGAGTCTTCTCATTCCACCACCTGAAACTTAAAATGCATGTGAGGGCATTTATGAAGAGCAGGAAAAGTAGAGTTCTAAGGGGTTTTCCTAACTCTATGTTGTAGCTTGGTGAGTCCTTAAAAGTTTAATTAAGGATGATTTCATTAAGTGAATAATATTAAGTTTAATAGGCCTCTGANTGTATAAAAATACAGTATGGAAGTACAAGAAAGACAACGTTAAAAACTGTAAAATCATACCTGACAAGTCTTCCGGTTCCATCACGTGAAACTCAAAAGGCATGTTAAGGCAGTTTATATGCAACGAGGAAGTAAAATTTTGACGACCTACCTAACCCTAGGTCATATCTCGGTGGGTCCTCAGGAGTTTAATTAAGGATGATGTTGCCAAGCAAAATATATTAAGTTTAGTAAATCTCTGATGTGTCCAATAGATCTAGAAAAAGAAGCAGGTTTGTGCTACTCTCTCGCTACCTGGTGGAAAGTCCTGAGTTCTTTTAAACTAATTGTGTTGCTTAATAATTCATCCTGTAAATACCCTTAGTGCTTAGTAAGCATTGATGTCTCAATTATCCCTAAGAATAGGTAATTATCACTCGTAAATCAACTTAAGAATTATGTGAGTGAAGATCCTTAAATAGGCAAGTTTAAGAGACTTAGCCAAATTTTGACTTGGGCTTGTAGTTTTTGAAAGATGTTTTAATTTTCAATGATGTTTACTTTTCTAATCCTCATTTAAATGAAACTTGATTTAGCCTAAGTCACATTTAAGCCCTTAAGACCTAGGTGAGTGTCTTAATTAGTTTTGAAGAGGTTAAGCTTTAGGTGGTCATGATTCATGATTTGAATTTTATTTGAAAATTAAAATAGAGGTATTAACTTGATTAATTATTGACTTCAAAATTCATACCCCTAAGTCCTGGGTTCATTTTATTTTAATAAACTTTTAAAACCCCTAAGTCCTGGGTTCATTTTATTTTAATAAACTTCCAAATTTTAATAATTTAGAAATTTTATCTTTTTAATTAAGAAAGTGAGGTTGGTTTCTACCAATTAACCCCTAGTGTTTCAAACATCACTCATTTTATTTTAATAAACTCCCAAATTTTAATAATTTAGAAATTTATTAACTTATCTTTTCCAAAGTGAGGTTTGTTTCTACCAATTAGCCCCTCGTATTTCAAACATCCAAATAATCTGATTAAGATCAGTGGTTGCCCATTTTCCTCCTTAAATTAAGCCTAATGTTAATTAAGGCTAAATTTTGAAAATTACACATTTGTCCTTAAGGTTCTAACACTTCATAATTTGTCAAATTCAATTTATATGACTTTGGAATTTTTATCTTACCTCATTCATGGGTCAATTAAGACATCATAGGTGAAAATGTGAAAATAGGAATTTCAATGAAAATTCCTAACTTGACCAAGGTAAATCCTAATTCCTTGAAATTTTTACTGGAGGTAGACCTAGACCAGAAAAGCCTTTGGATCAAATTTAATGATTTTTTTGAATTTTATTTGAATTTTAAGAATTATTTTAAGTTCTAGGGTATTTATTAAATATAAAATATTTTAAATGAGGAAAATTAAGTTTATGTATTTTTGAAAAATCTTTTTGAGGGAAAAGACTTTGTGACTTTGAGTGCCAAAAAATAAGTTTAAATGGGAAAAATTAGGTTTTGTATTTTTGGAAAATGATTTTGTATTTTTAAAAATCATTTAAGTGCCAAAAATGTTGTTTATCTTTAAAAATTAACTTAAGTTACCAAATGAACTCAAAATGCTTTGGTATTTTTTTGGTGATCTCTGGATCCTAAACAATAGTGGAGATCAAAAATCAAGTCATTTTTTTGTTTGTATTTTTCAAAATTTAATATCTTCTTCATTTAGGGTTTGTGAAGATTAGGTGTATTTTGATTGACTTGGCTTATGAGAAATTTTCTTAAAGGCTCTCTAGTCATCACAAACCTCCCAAAACTTTTTTGGATTTTTCTAGGCAACATGCTAATTTTCATGATTATTTTAAGCAAATAATGCACATAAACTTGAAAAATATGATTATTTGTCTACAGACCTCCTCTCACTTTGAAAAAATCAGGAAATGTTCCCTAAGACAGAGAGAACAACATGCTAAAATTTCAAGCCATAGTGTGATTACTATATGCTTGGAGAATCAAAACATTCAAATCAGTGTTTAATTAATTAAAAATAAAATATGCATCAAAAGGACTCCAAATCATTTTCACATTGTTCTGCTTTATTTAGTGAGCAAAAAGAAATTTTTATTTTATTTTTGTAATTTTTCTACACCAATATATGAATTTTCAAAGTTAGGGATCATTTTTTGATTTTTTTAAATCCCCTATTTATCCATTTAAACACGTGACACCACATCAACCTACGACGGCTCCAAAGCTCCACGTGGCGCGCTCCCATTTGAAGTTTTCGTCCACCTCAGCGCTGACTCGACCCGCGGTTTATATTTTGAAACGATGTCCGGCTTGATCTCGACCATCCATCTTATACACGGGCAATCGGATGGCTCCCGTCATCGTCCCCGATAACCTAGCCTGAAAACCATTCATCTTCTAGCCTTAAGATCTCTCTCATTTCTTAACCAAATTGGATGAATTTTCATTTAAAATGCTCATCTTGACTAGATAAGCACATGCATAAGGTGATAAAGCCATCAAATTAACTCTAAGAAAATGGAGAATCAAAAGAGGGTCGAGAGGGGGAGAGATTTTATACCTCTAAGAAGTGAAGCTTCAATCAGAGAGTCTTGGCACATTTTTTGTGATCCAAAGAGGCTAGGGTTTGAATCTCTGGTCTTAGTGTAAGACCTAGGTATGAGTTCAACCACAACCGGATTTGGGTGTTGGTCTAGAGCTATGGTAGAGGCTCTGTGAGAGGGGAATTTTATAGGGCTTAAGTTTCTTTCACTTTTGTGAAGGCAATTTGAGTTTGGTAGAATGTGGAGGTGTATTGGGCTCTGTCTTGATTTTCGGCAAGATTTTGAGCTCATAATTGAACTCTGGCAGTGAAAATTGGTTAGTGTAGACAGTTGGAATGCACTAAGGGGATCTTAGGGAAGCTCTATGGTCAGTTTGGGAAGGTCTCTCTAAGAAAATTTTAGCACCCCCAACCATGGCTGTGGGAGGTGCTTTTTATAAAAATGGTTAAGGGGTGGCTGTCATGGCTAATTAGGGGGTGCATTGTGCTGCTTAGGTGGAGGGCAAAGGAGCTCTATAATTTAATTTGGCTGAGCTGGCCTCTAGGTTTGATTTGGGTGAAGTTCCATGGTGGTGGCTCTCAATTTTGTGCTTCTCCAGTGACTAGGTCAATCGTCCATGACAAGGGGAGAAGGCTAGGTTCTTAGGGCATCCAAGGGAATCTGTCAAAGCAATTTAATGCAATTGGGTTTAGTTTTGGTAAGGGTATCTTAAGCATGTGTATTTTTGAAAATAATATCCCTTAATTTGGGGGACTTTTGGTCCATGGCTCATCTAGCTTGGGTTAGATGGACTTTGACTCAGTCTTAGGGTTTAACCAATGGCTAAGGTGGAGTTAATTTGATGACCTTGGGGTAGTTAGGCCATCTTTAATACGTGGGTTCAAGGTGGGTCCAAGTGACCAAGGCTTGGGTTTGGGCAAGGTTAGCCTTCTCAACTGGCCCAATTGATTGATCAAAATTTTGTATATGATTGTTATGAAGATTATTTGGTGAAGGGTTGAAGTGATTTTCAGTTCAATTGGTAGGTCGATTTGAGGGAATTTTGAAATTTAGCCAATTTGGGCATGTTGGGTTAGACATGGGTCTAGGTTGAGCTAGCTTAGGGCTAAGTCCAAATTGAATGGTCCACATGATCAAGAGGGATGCTGTGAAGATTTTTCATGAAGGGATAGAGTGGAAATTTTGGGGTTAAGGCCCTCAATTTGGTGCTTGGTCAATTTAGGGTAAATTTGGGGCTTTTTGGACTTATGTTGGAATTAAATGAAATTGAGGTCTCACTAAGGCCAATTGAAGGTCAAGCTTGATGTATGGAGATGTTATGAAGGTTTTTTTACATAAATTGTGGCAAATGGAGAAGGTCGTGGGTTCAATTTGGTGGAACCAAGTCATAGGGCCAAAATTGGGTTTAGTTTAGCTCAAAATTGGATTCAAATCATGGACCAATTGAGCTTGGATTCGATTTATATTGGTCAAATCAAGGGTGAATTTGAGTTTAGAATTGAAATTCGGAAAATTGAGACCAATTAGATAGACATTTGAGGTAATTTGGGGAAAATATGGGCCTTTAAAGGGCAATTTGGGGGGTTTGGTCAAAGATTGTCAAATTGGGTCATGGGATAGTTGAGAATAATGAAATTAGGAATATTTGGGGGGTTTTGGGAGTTTTTGGAATTTTTAAAATTTTTTGGAATTTGGGGTAAGGAGAGATATTTTAGTAATTTGGGCAATTTTGGTGATTTTGAGTAGTTTGGGTGTTTTTATGGTGATTGAAATGATTTTTGAACCAAGTTGGGTATTTTGGGTTGAATTGGAATTTTTGGCCAAATTTGGGATTCCAAATGTATCTAAATAATTTGGGGGAATTTAGGGGCAAAAGGCTAGGTTGGGTGTCTTGGTAGAGTTGGAGTGCCAACCACCATCAATAAGCCATGAACCAATGAAAACCCATTTTGGGTCCTCTATGTAGTGGTCTTAGCCAAACCCTAGCCAAAGGCTAATGGGTTTGGGGACCACCTACAGGAGTCTCCTAAAAGTATCAAGGGACTAGAGCCGAGAAATTATGGGTTTAGTGTAGTGAGTGATTGTGAGTGTAAGAGATTGCAAGTGAGTGCCCTAGCCCTAGGCCAACACCCAGGGTCAACCCTAAGGTCGAGCAGTTCTAAGGGTAACTCATCTTGAGTTCCCCCATAGTGACCCCACCTACTAAGTGCTAGAGTTTAGGACTAATATGTGGAATTTCAAGTTGAGTAGAGAAGAGTTTGAATTTCTAATGGTGAGGGTTCCTTGTGTAGTTTTTTAAGAATAGTCAATAGAAATGTCCTATGGCTAGACCTTAAGCTACTAAAGAGGAAAAACTAAACCTCAACCAAAAGTGAGGTTCCTATGGCTAGACCTTAGGCTACTAAAGAGGAAAAACTAAACCTCAACCAAAAATGAGGTCACTATGGCTAGACCTTAGGCTACTAAAGAGGAAAAACTGAACCTCAACCAAAAGTGAGGTCAAGTCATATGGCTAGACCTTAGGCTACTAAAGAGGAAAAACTGAACCTCAACCAAAAGTGAGGTCAACTAGCTCCAAACACACAATTCCTAACACTTAACTTAATGCCACTCTTCATTAGAAGGAATGAATTTAGCTAGACCCTAGGCTACTAAAGAGGAAAAACTAAACCTCAACCAAAAATGAGGTCAACAAATTTAGACCTTAGGCTACTAAAAGGGAAAAACTAAACCTCAACCAAAAGTGAGGTCAACAAATGGATGGTGTGCTAGGTAAGCAACCCGCACGTATTGGCGTGGACCGACGAGATCAATAAAAACCAATACAAACTCCTAAGTCAACAGACCCAAAAGTATGTGTAGAGTTGCGTGTGTGATTTGTTTCCGTTGAGAAATTAACAGATGATCATTTGATTGAAATCAAGGAGTAGGGACTCTTACTAGGGATCAGAGAGTGAATTTTGAGTTATGAAATTTCAGCTATTTATAAAAGATGGGAGTCTGTATATAAGTTCTGACCCCGAGGTGGGATTTGAAATTTGGGTATCAATCTCAAAATAAGAATCAGATTCCATAATCCATTCAAGTTGGTCTTGAAATTGATTTCAAAAGAAGATAATAGGATTGTGTAGGAGGACCGAATCGAGATGAAAAACACAGAGGCTCACATCCGGCTCCGAAGGTTAACAACATTGTGGAAGATGACAACCATTAAGGTTATGTCTCCAGAAAGAAAGGTCTGTACCAGTTCGAGTTACCCCTGAGGAGTTATATTCAAACTGACATATGATAGAGAGAATATATATGTCATGTTAGGAAGGAAAGTGTTAGGACTCACATGCAGCCCAAGAGGTGACAAGGAAATATAAGCTACGTAGAGGAAAGCACTAGGACTAACATCTAACTCAAGAGGTAATAAGAAAGTATGTGAGTCACGTTAGGAAGGAAAGCACTAGAACTCACATCCAACCTAAGCGGTGACAAGAAAATATATGCTACATTGAGGAGGAAAACACTAGGGCTCACATCCACCTCTAGAGGTAACAAGAAAATATATGTGCGTCACGTTAGGAAGGAAAGTGCTAGGAGTCACATCCAACCCAAGCGGTGAAGAGAGAATATTTGTGTTACATTGAGAAGAAAAGCACTAGGACTCATATCCAACTCAAGAGGTAATAAGAAAATATGTGTGCGTCATGTTAGCAAGGAAAGCACTAGGACTCACATCCAACCCAAGCAGTGACAAGAGAATATATGTGCTACATTGAGAAGGAAATCACTATGACTCATATCCAACTCAAGAGGTAACAAGAAAATATGTGTGCATCGCGTTAGGAAGGAAAGCACCAGGACACACATCCAACCTAAGAGGTGACAAGGGAATATATGTGTTACATTGAGAAGGAAAGTAGTTGGACTCACATCCAACTCAAGAGGTAACAAGAAAATATGTGTGTGTCACTTTATGAAGGAATGCGCTAGGACTCATATCTAACCCAAGTGGTGGCAAGAGAATATATGTGTTACATTGACGAGGAAAGCACTAGGACTCACATCCAACCCAAGAGGTAATAAGAAAATATGCATCACGTTAGAAAGTAAAGCACCTGGACTCCTATCCAACCAAAAAGGTGACAAGGGAATACATGTGTTACGTTGAGAAGGAAAGCACCAGGACTCATATCCAACTCAAGAGGTAACAAGAAAATATGTGTTTGTCACGTTAGCAAGGAAAGCATTGGGACTCATATCCAACCCAAGCGATGACAAGAGAATATATGTGCTACATTGAGAAGGAAAGCACTATGACCCATATCCAACTCAAGAGGTGATAAGAAAATATGTGTCACGTTAGGAAGGAAAGCATCAGGACTCACATCCAACCCAAGCAGTGACAAGAGAATATATGTGCTACATTGAGAAGGAAAGCACTAGGACTCATATCCAACTCAAGAGGTAATAGAAAAAATGTGCAACATTAGGAAGGAAAGCACCAGGACTCGCATCCATCCCAAGAGGTGACAAGGGAACATATGTGTTGCATTGAGGAGGAAAGCACTAGGACTTATATCCAACTCAAGAGGTAACAAGAAAATATGTGTCCTTATGCAGACAATATGCAGATTGACACATAGGAATTCATGGGTAATATATACATAGAATATAAAAATATGTGAAGGAATCATAATTTAGCTACTCATCCAGAAATGAGAATTGAATTTTAGTTATCATTTTCGGATAGTGAGTCGAAATTCAGGGACCGACCTTGAAGATTAAGAATAGGATGCCATGTTCCATTAAAGGGGGCCTTATACCGATCTTGAAGATGCAGAGTCAAAATTTGGGTACTAACTCCAAGAGTCATATGAAAATAGTGTAGAGAGTTTGTGATGTTGAATTTGTAGAAATGTGTCATGTGAAAAGGTTGGTTTTGTTGAAGAAGGTTTGTAGAGTTTTGTGGGGTTCTGTGTAGAAGGTGAAATTTTGAGGGGATGTGAAGAGAGTTAATGCAGACAAAGATAGTTGTGCTGCGCACACAAAGGGTAAGAAACTTAGAAAACAAGAGAATCCACTCAACAGATTCACATTCTTTTCTTGTTGTTTTTATCACATTTAATTTTTCAAAATGTCTCTTTAAAATTTTAATTTATTGATTTTCAAAAGAAATTTGTTTTGTTGTTGTTTCGTTCTTCATTCATTTAAATTCTGAACTAATGCTTGGTTCGTGGCTTCCATCCATCGCACAAAAAGGCAGCTGACAAAAAGGCACATTTTTTAGACAAATTTCCATTAATCTGATCCAATAAAGATGTTACAGATCAAACATAGGCTAATGCCTCAAAAAGGTACAATATATAGTCCATGTTGAAATACATCCAGAACATCTCATGCCGTGAATAAATTTTAGACTGAGTATATTATAAACATATCATGTTGCTATAAAAAAAAGAACGTGAATCCTCTAACCATCTGTATCAAGTACAACGAGCTCCTGATCGAGCAGACCTTCTACGTCATACTCCGAGACAATAGTTCCCTACGCATGTACTTAGAGGTACAACCCTCTCATAACTCGTATGGTAGTAGCTCTTCCAGTTTTGGGTCTTGCTGAAATCCATATAGTATTTTGTTGTTGTCCATCCTATGGAAGGTCACGGACACCTATGGTGTCGTGCCCCTGGAATGCAGTGTTTAGCGACATCTACCCCATTTCCTTTCAGAACCAAGACTGAACCAACTGGCAGCAGAATCTCTACAGTTCCTATGAAGTCCCCATAATCGACAATGTCAATCTCTTTCCCAAATAATATATTGTTCTTGCTCGGAAATGAGACCGTGCAGAACGGTCTTACAAAATCATGATGATCAATGTGAGGAGGTATGTAGTCTCCCTCGTCATATATGTTGATGATGCAGCTATTTGAGATGTCGGTAGATGGCATTATGCTCCATCTGACCATTCTCTTGATCATCCACTTTATTATAGGAGGCAGTGGATCTACTGGTCTTATCTAAGGATCCCCGGTGAATTTCCCTGTCTGTCATTTGTAAAATTATAACAACAGCCGCACTAAATGGTGATTCTTCATTTTTCTCTCATCCATTTCTTTAGCTCAGTGTATGTTCTTTCCATGAGAAGGCCTGCTCTCCCTCTATTTCTCAAATCGAAGATGCAATCAAGAATGCTTCTTCCATCACTCACGGAGAAAAGACTGGTATACAGCTCCAGACCTTCCAAAATGTTGACGATTCTTTTATTTACTTTGCTTCTTAGTAAAATTAAAATTCTCTTTTATTTACTTTACTTATTTTGTAGTACTCCATCATACTAGGAGTAGGTAGCTGTCGCGGGCGTTCCTCCCTCTGAATATTGGCAGGAACTTAAATTGGCGCTGAGTGATCTGGAACACGATACTCAGCATCTAGCAGGATGTACGACCTCGGACTCCATAGTATATACTGATCTGTCCCTAGTGGGATGTATGGCTCATCCATCATAAAATATGAAGTTTGAGACCCATCGGTGTCGGAGGTATACTCTTCCAATGTACTGAAGCATTGTAAATGTAGAATATTGCAATCTAGGCATTCTACAAATGCCCTTGTGGCTAATGTCCCTACAAGTATTTCAACGTTGCACGTCGGGCAACCTTTGCAAAAAACATCAGAAGCTGAAGGTGTCTCTAGCTCTGTGACAAACCTCAGTTCTCCATCTGTGGTGGGTAGGCTAGTAGAAGTTTCTTTCATGTTTGGATCATAAATATGCCCCTCAAGAATAGAGGTGAGTAAGTTGTTTGTCTCTCTCTAACGTCTGCGTTCTTCTCGTAGAAACGCCCTTTGCTTCTTGCGGCTGGCATTCCTGAGTTGCATCCTGCAAAGCAGAGCACCTGGCAGTCATTCGTTATTGGCGGCTATTAAGCCTCCAGTCGGTGTAGCTACAATCGAGGGCAGAAGGCTGGGCCCTTCCATCAGATCTCGCTCTATTATCATGTTCTTGCCTTTGTGTGATGCATTATCTTTGGCGGTCACCCTCAACGTGAAGGCAATCCCTCTTTCTCTCTGTAGCTGACTACATTCATGAGAGGACCTTCTTAGTCCATGTCGACCTGGTTGAAGTCCATGTTGGAGTCTATGGTACCGCCTTGCATCGCCATCTCTTCATTTAGTGCGAGGATCCAACCATCCTTGAAAGCGAAAATCAGCCTCTGTCCCGACATTTTTCTGCAGACGACTGGAAAAATGTCAGTGAGCCGAAACTTGGCTTGAACAAGAACAAAACAAAGTATTTATTGAAGTGAATTTTAGCATATTTTAGTGAAGCAATTTTTTTACTTATATATGAATTTTGTTTAAATATTTGTGGAACATTATACTCTAAAGTGAAAGAAAAAAAATTGAAGTTTAAAATTTTTTTCAAAATTTTTATTATATTGAGGTTAATTACAAAATTTTTACTCAGTAATAGACATTTGGCCACATAGATAACCCCAAAATAATCAAAGTTTCAAACTTTCAAAGCAACCAGAGGCAAGTGGCATCAAGTTACGTAACCCTGAAAATCCACTAACTGGTAGGTTACTTCTGTTTAGACCTTTTCAACGTCAAATGGTTCCTCCCAAGTTGGCTCCAAGTTTCCACCTATTTTGCGGTGTGCAAGAATAGGCCTTTTGAGCACAAGTACGAGGTCACCAACTTTGAATGTCCTTGGGCAGACTAATTTGTCATGGGCTTGTACCATCTTCGCCTAGTAAAGCTCCAAATGTTGTTGTGCTTCTAGTTGTTTTCCCTCAAGATTTTCTAGTTCTTCAAGTTTGAGTTTTGCACTTTCTCTTATTGTGAGTTGGATGGCAATAATAACTCTAAGAGACAGTGTCTGGATTTCTAGCGGTAGAACGACCTCGGACCCGTACATGAGCATGTAGGAAGTACACTAAGTGAGAGTCTTGAAAGTCGTCTGGTAGGCCCACAAGGCTTCTAACAGTTTGTTGTGCCAATCCCTTTTGTTTTCATCCAGTGTTTTCTTTAAAATCTGTACCATGGTTTTGTTGAAAGCTTTAGCCAGACCATTTGCTCTAGGATAGTAAATCGTAGAGTATCTCCAAAATATCCCATGTCTTTTCACAAAATTGTTGATCTTTGTGCTCCTGAAAGCTGTCCCATTGTCTGAAATTATTCTTTGTGATACTCCGAAAGGGTAGACAATTTGGCTTTTGAAACATTGCAGGATGTGCTATGTTGAAACCTCACGTAACGGTATTGCCTTTGCCCAATTGGAGAAATAATCTGTAGCGGCAAGTATAAACATGTGTCCATTGGAAGATGGAGGGTCTATCAGAACTATTATGTCTGTGCCCCAACACTCGAATGGCCACGAGGCAACAGTTGGGTGTAGCACATTTGGAGGCTGGGTAAGACCACCCCGTGCACTTGGCATTGGTGACATTTTCTAGTTATATCCATACAGTTGGACATCATTGCTGGCCAATAATACCCGAGTCTTTTGATCTTCATTTTTATTTTCGGCCCTGACTGATGAGTGCCACACAATCTGGCATGTGCCTCTTTGATAATATTTCGTGCTTCGGCTCTGCTCAAACACTGTTGCCACATCTGGTTGAATGATCTTCTGTAGAGAACGTTTCCCATCAGGGCGTAAGAGATGGCCCTTCTTATGATATGGTGTGCTTTAGACATGTCTTCTGGGACCTTTCCATTATGCAAATATTCTATTAATGGCTTGAGCCAATCTTCTTTGATGTCTGCAACTGTATTTATTGCTTTTCTTTTCCGAGCTTGTGTAGAGTTTTGAGGTTGATCTTAGGCAAAACTTGTTTTCCTTGCACTGTGATTTCAATGGAATCCTCTGGGGGACATGCCATTTCCTTAGCGAGTTTTGCTAGAGCATCGGCATGGGCATTATCTCCCTTACGAATCCGGTAGAAAGTTACATCAAGAATCTGCTCCAAGAGCTTCATCATGTACTGATGGTATTCTGCTAATCTTGGTTTCAAAATTTTTTATTGTCCAACGACTTGCTGGATGGCAAGTTGGGAGTCATCATAGATGACAATGTTTGTTATATCCATTGAGATTGTCATTCCCAATCCGGTGATTAAATCTTCATATACTGCTTCATTGTTGGTGCACAGCTCTGTAAGGTGGTATGAGAATCTCAACATACCATTATCTGGCGTGATAAAGATCAAATCAATCCCTACTTTACCTAGTATAACTGTGCCTGATCCTTTATCTTTTTTGGCTGACGAAACACTGTCGAAGTACATCTCCCAACGTTGCGCACTGGAGAATTCCATTCATAACACTTGCTCATCTGGTAGTCTGTTGTTGAGAGAGGATCCAGTTGGCAGTGGGTGTGCAGCAAGAAATTCTGCTAGTATCTGTCCCTTGATAGTACGAAGGGGAACAAAATTTATATCAAGTTGCAATAAGATCATTGAACATCTTGCTAAAAGTCCAGAGAGTGTTGGTCGGGTCATCAGATATTGTAATGGATTAACTTTCAAGATTAGGGTAATCTTATGAGAAAGCATGTAATGTCTAAGCTTTTGAGCAGCAAAAATCAATGTCAGACAATGCTTCTCAATTGGTGGATACCTTATCTCCATCAGTATTAGGCGATGACTTAAGTAGTAGAGTGCATTTTCTTTACCCTTGTCATTGACTTGGGCTAAGAAAGCTCCAAGAGAGTCGTCTAAGGCCGCGGTGCAAAGTATCAACGGTTTCCCTAGAATAGGGGCTGCCAAGACAGGAGGTGTCATTAAATATTGTTTAACATCCTTGAAAGCCCGCTGACATTTTTCTTCCCAAATAAATTTGGCGTCCCTTTTAATTAATGTAGAGAAAGGCTGAGACCTACTTGAGAGACTTGAAATAAAGGGTCTCAGATATGCCAACTACCCCTGGAAGGAACGTAATTGTTTCAAGGTTTTGGGAGGAGGCATTTCCAAGATAACTTTAATTTTATCCCGGTCGATCTCGATTCCCCCATGACGGACAAAAAATCCCAAAAATTTCCTAGAAATCACGCCGAACACGCACTTTAAGGGATTCATTTTAAGTTTATATCGTCGTAACCATTGAAACATGTCCTCAAGTCATATAAATGGTGTATTTTTTATTTACTTTTGATGACCAAATCATCCATGTAGCATTCTACTTGGTTGTGAATGAGGTCATCAAAAATCTTCATCATTGCGCGCTGATAGGTTGCTCCGGAGTTCTTTAGGACGAATGACATCAGTGTGTAGCAGAAAATTCCAATCGGTGTTCTGAAGGCTATAAGTATTGCATCCTTGGGAGTCATCTTGATTTGGTTGTATCCCGATGATCCGTCCATGATAGAGAAAATTTCATGTGTTGATGCGGTATCCACCATCATCTCTGGTATGGGTAGTGGAAATTCGTCTTTTGGACATGCCTTATTCAAATCTCTAAAATCAACACAAATACGGGTCTATCCATTTTTCTTCTTAACAGGTGCAATGTTAGCTAACCACGTGGGGTATTGATCTTCTTTCACAAAGTTGGTGTCTATTAATTTCTTCACCTCGGCGATGACTTGTTGCTCTATTTTGAGGTGCATTCTCATGGAAGCTTGTTTTACTGGGTTTATATTCTTGTCCACCCCAAGTTTATGGATTGCAACTTCTGCTGATAGTCTTGGCATTTCATCGTAGCTTCATGCAAAGAAATCTTTGAATTATGTTAATAGTTTTATCAATTCTGTAGATTCTTCATCATTGAGTAGAGAACTTATAAATGTAGGTTGGGGTTGTTCTTCAGTCCCGAGGATAATCTCTTTCAATTCATTAATGATAGATTTAATTTCCTCCTCAAATTTTGGTGGAGCACTTCTATTGGTTGATCATTAGAATCATCCTCTATATCGAGGCAATCCTCTTCTGACTCACCAGTAACAACCATGTAAAATTCAGAATCATCAACTAGTTTGGCTGTACCAAATTCGAGACCCTCTTTTAAATTTGGAGTTCGACTTTTACAATTCCATAATTTTTTAAAAAGCTGAAATTTATCTTTTGACATTTATTTTGGCAAGTGTCCTTGTTGAATTAACTTTTGAACACAAGGAGAGAAGTAACCAAAAGGCAATTCCATTAATTCATTGTCCAGGTTGAATTAACTTTTGAACACAATGCGAGAAGTAACCAAAAGGCAATTCCATTAATTCATTAGACCTGTTGAATTAACTTTTGAACACAAGGCGAGAACTAACCAAAAGGCAATTCCATTAATTCATTAGAATCACCATCCAAAAATTAACTTCTGAACACAAGGTGAGAAGTAACCAAAAGGCAATTTCATTAATTCATTAGAATCAACATCCAAATTTACATGTTTTTAGAAGCACTGTAAAATTTGGATCATCATCCAATTTTACATGTTTTTCAAGCTCAGTAGAGGTAGAAGCACGGTAAAATTTGATCAGCTTTGCACCAACACTACGGACTTCCCTGACCTCTAAACTCTCAATTTTTTTAGGGAGAATCAGAGTAAGGGTCATAGCATTCACATAGTGGTTTATCTGATCAAACATTATTTCCTATTCATTTTTCTCTGCATCTTCTAGGGATATCTCGTACTAAGGTTTCTTCCTTCTTGTCATCATTATCTCATCTTCGTAATAGTCTTCATTACCAATGTTGATAGTTGGCTTAGTACGTTCAATGATTAAGTTGATCTTTCCTCTTCCACGTCTTCGGCCTCGACCTCGGGTGCGTGAACTAAAAGAACCTTCACCAACTCGTTGTAAGGTAGTGGTGGAAGATCGCTGAAGTGGAGTTAAATGGCTTCCTCTTTTTAATTCTTCTGAATCTTCATCTTTGTTTGTGATTACTTCACGAGAGAAGACAGTCCTCTTTGGAGGCTCATAGTAGGCATCATCTTCGTGGATACCAACTTCATGCACTGAAAATGGCAGTAGGTCTCCTTTGATGCAATTTTCTTGACCATCTTTGCAGTATTTCATACACTGGTGTAGAAATGATGAAACCATAATGTGCTCATGAATCGATGGTTGACCCAGTAGAGGGTTAAAAGAGGTCTCGGCGTCGATGATATGAAATTTAGCGGTTGTCACGAGTTCTCCAACCTTCATAAGTAANTTAGCATTCACATAGTGGTTTATTTGATCATACATTGTTTCATATTCATTTTTCTCTGCATCTTCTAAGGATATCTCGTACTCAGTTTTCTTCTATTTTGTCATCATTATTTTATCTTTGAAATTTTCTTCATTACCAATGTTGATAGTTGGCCTAGTCCGTTCAACAATTAAGTTGACCCTTCCTCGTCCACGTCCCCGGCCTCGACCTCGGGTGTGCGAACTTAAAGAACCTCCACCAATCCGTTGTAAGGGAGTGGTGGAAGATCATTGAAGCGGAGTTGAATGGGCTCCTCTTTGTGATTTTTCCAAATCTTTATTTTTATTTGTGATAATTTTTTGAGAGAAGACATTTTTCTTTGGTGGCGCGTAGTAGGCAGCATCTTCGTGGATACCAACTTCATTCACTGAAAATGGTTGTAAGTATCCTTTGATGCAATTTTCTTGATCATCTTTATAGTACTTGATGCATTGGTGTAAGGATGATGGAACCATGTTGTGCTTATGAATCCATGGTTAACCCAGTAGAGCATTAAAAGAGGTCTCGGCGTCGATGATATGAAATTTAGCGGTTGTCACGAGTTCTCCAACCTTCATAAGTAATGTAATTGATCTGAGGGCTCTTTCTCCATTTTGGTTGAATCCACTTAACATCATTTTATCAGTCGTAAGCTCTTGAGATTCAATATCCAAATAGGTCAATGTTTGTAGGCTCATCAAGTTAAGAGATGCTCCAGGATCTACTAAAACTTTGGACAACACAAATTTGTCGATGTTGACGGAGATATAGAGTGGACAATTGTGGTCGGTTGTACCGAGCAGCAAGTCTTCATCCGTGAAGGTTACCCCAGGCTGTTCTTTCAACAAATAAACTTCATCTGAGGATGTGCTGGCCAACTGAGCTACGAAAATTTCTGGGTCAAACAAAGTTATAACTAGAGACTCTCTTATCTCCTTTGACAGGATCAGAGCATTGTAGATACTTAATCGGGTCGGCAACTTCCTAAGATGAGCTAGCACATTGTAGTCTACTTTGTATGATCCTTTGATTTTATCTTGATTATGTGGTTCTTCCACTAGTGGAGATGGAGGTATCTCTTCTGGGGTCATTATCTGCTTTCCTTTATCTGTTGGAGCTGTTCTTGGTGGTAACACTTTTTCGCTCCTTAAATTAACTTTTGTGATTTTTTCTTCATGAGATATCATTGTTGAATCTTCTGGTGTCTCCCCTTTGTCAGAAATATCTAAGATGATGGTAAGTGGTGTACCGTGATGCTCAAGAATTGGCTTCTCGTTATTGGTGCTATCGTAAGCGGTGTCATTGATGTTTTCTTTGGACTTGATAACGAGTTCATCATACTCAAGTACGATTTGAGGATCATTTTAGGGATCAAGCTTATAGCTAGATTGGTCATAATCAGTTACGTTATCACCAAAAATAATTAAAATGTAGCCAAAATCACAATCATTATATTCATAATACCCTAGATGGACAAAAAGATAATCATACAAAGTCAAGGTTTCGAGGATTTTCTTCCCCAAATTTGAGACAACCAATCTAGTAGAAGCAGCCCCTATCCTACCCCTCGTGCTATCAATCTTTGTTGTGACACTTTTCTTCATCTTCTTTGTCCTTGACGATGATGGCTCTCCTGACGAAACCTTCATCTCAGGCTTAGTATGCTGTAGACTCTAAATGGAGGCTTGTTTTGATGCAGATTGGATCTTGTTCAGTATTTTCTTAGATGATTTGCTCCAGACCTCGTTCCACTCTTCATCTCTGGTATACAAAGAATATTGTTTTGATGGATCATATATTTGATTGAGGACCCTCTTGAGTTCATCCCAAGTTGTACTCCATCCATCTGTTCCAGTATATGGATCGATTAGGAAGATTAGCTCGGTCGAAATCATATTTATGGAAATTTTTTCAGGTTCTTTTATGTATTCTTTCAGGATTGTTATGTTGGCTTCTTTAAGGTTCCTCTCGAACCAGTATTTAAAGATGATGCATTTTTCTATAGTGTGCCCAAGCAACCGGTGGTATGGCCAATAATTTGATTCATTCTTCTTATCCACCTCTTCGGGCTTCTTCGGATCTGGTAGTCTGAACTCCGACTTCTTCATCAAACTTCTGAATATTTTAGATATAGCTTCATCTTTGAAAGAATACATCATTTTACGTCGCTCTGACAGGGACATTTTCTTATCCCCTGTTCGTGGTGATCCTTCTTGAGGCGGTTGCTGATTGGATTGACTACTCTATTTCTGAGTTTAGTGTGACGATAACTGGCGAGGCTCTTCTGCATATTTATCTTTTTCGGCTGCTTTCCTTTGTCGATGGTCACTACTACTCCTGGTTTCTTTTCTAAACACTCTGGTCACCTTAGCCTTTTCGTATGGCTCCATGTGCTTAATTTCTTCTTAAAGATTTTTGGCTTTACTGAGTAGCTTCTCAAAGGATTTCATGGTGAGTCCCTTGAGCATGAAAGCTACTGGCCCATGATTGCTCTTGAGTAGAATTTTAATCGCATGATGTTCTTATAGTTGAGGTTTACATTACATGGTAAGGTTTCTCCACCTCAAAATAAAGTTCACCAAAGTTTTGCTAGGCTTTTGTTTTTCCATCATGAGCTCTTCAATAGACAGATGATGTTGTTCCCTAGAAAATATTTTCACAAACAGCTGTTCCAACTTTGAAAATGTTTGAACTGACCCGTTGGGCAAGTCATTGTATCATTCAAAAGTAATTCCTCACAAGCTGTTGACAAACTGCTGGAAGAGTAGAGCTTCACTATTTCTTGTGTTGTCATAGCTCGCTTGAAAATGTGTTATATGTTGTCTGGGATTTCTAGTCCCATCAAATATCTTGATATTTGGGGCCACAAAACCCTTGGGAAAAGGCACAACATCGAATTCCTCTAGGTAAGGTCTACCCTTTAGAAACAATGCACCACCCTTAGATTGGGTTATGCCGTCTCACCCTTATTCAACCATTTGATTAAATTCTTTTTATGGTATCGCACCTGATGGAGAATCCTTTCTATGTTGCTCATCTTTTTTTGCTGAAGCAACCTCTCTCCTTTCATCTGTGATGTGTATGATTTCCGGCTTATTGATCTCTAGAGAAGCCAATTTTGGCGCTTGTGATTACCCTTGAATGGTGGCCATAGCGGTCTTAGCTGCGGTCTTTTCTTCTATTCTTTTCTCCAGTAGACTAACTTGCTCGTCACTTAGGAGGACAACCCTATACAGTTCATCTACGGCATTCTCTTCGGTGTGAGGTTGAGCCTCGCGCGTAGATGAGGTGTTCTGGTTTCAACTACTTGGACAACCATGAAATCTTCTTTCAAGTAATCATTGTAATCAAAATCTTCATTATTACTATCGATGAAAACTCTGTGCTCTCGAGCTAGCTCAAAAATATAGATCCAGAGTTTCTCAACTTCTCTTCAATTATTAATTCATTGATCACTTTAAGATTTAGAAGACCCTGATGGACATCCTCTACTTGCTCCTCCATCTCGCTGGTTATTGTTGCGACGATGTTAAATATTTCAGATCCTGGTTTCATTTCTTGTTCTTGCCCCACGGGTTCGCTCGACTGTATCGGTACAGTGACCTTAGGTGCCTATACTTTTTTCTTTTTTGACGATGATGTCTCAGGATGGAGTATCTTAGTAGAAACATCAGTATGTCGAGGGAAAGTATGCTCCCCGTGGTGTAGACTAGCTACAGTGTCAGGTAATTGCTTATTTTTGACTTTAGGATTGTAGAAATGCCTCCATAGTTGGTGACGGTTAAGATTTTCGGACCCGATCTTCACTTAAACGGTTGACGGCCTGTGGTCCTGGTGGCAGTATAATTAGTAGTAATCACTACGGTATTAACTCTGTTCCCTAAATAGAACCAAACGGGGAAGTGAGTAGGTGGCACTCCAGTTGTCTTGTGAGACTGTCTGACGGACTTGACATCCTTCAAAATTTCTTTCTTCATGCGAGGGGAAATTACATCTCCGACTCGTTTAAGTAACTTGCTAACTGAACATCCTTCTTTAGTAGATAGCCTTTTTAAAAATGCTCTAACTCGGGTGATAGGAGTGAATTTCTTTCCTTCCTCACCATGTCCATGAAGTAGTGGTAATGTGGCGGTGATTCTTCGGATACTTTCATATCCATTGGTATCCATCAGAGGATGGAATCTACTCACTCATAGGAGTGGATAAATTTTTTATAATACTTCTTCAACTTGATGGGGCTCCTTCTCAACGGGTGTCTCCTTGGGAGCCTGGGCTTTGATGGCCCTCTGAACTCTTCTGTTGTGGTTCCTCTTTTGATTTCAGGTCGCCGGTACAGTCCTCAAACTTGATCCAATTTCAAACACGGGTGGTGGGACAGTTAATCCCTCAATCGGATCGTCAATAATCATTATTTCTTTCCCCTTAGCATCAGCGGGGCTAGCAAGTTTGGTGGGTCTTGTGACAGTAGTAGTTTTGGCCTTCTTACAGGCAGGGAAGTCTTGAAGGCAGTTCAAGTTGAATTCTGCAGATGGTTCCTGTATTTCTGGAGCGAAAATCTTCATCATTACAAACGGGGCTTTCCCGAGGATGAGCTTGAGATCTTTAAATCTGGCTCCAAATTTCATGGCAGGAGCAAGATTATGGGCTTTGTGACTCATTGACAGGTTGCAGAAAAAGGTCAGCATTGGGTAGGCCATCACAGTAGACTTGAAAACATAAAGTTTCAGGGTTATTTATATGGTTAAAAACCTCGTAATTTTTTAGTGCAAACAGTGAAAGTAGAGGTTAATCTGTAGACCGGGAGGAATTTATGGGTACTTTAAAATCTTGTTTAATAAAAATCAAGTGGTCTAAAATTTGATTAATGTAATAAAATTTTAACGTGTGCGCGACACAACATGATTAGCAAAGTATCAAATCAAATTTGGAAGGAAGATGTGAAATATTTTAGGACCCAGTGCGAGACCCATTTAGTGGTAGACAATCCACGGGTGGAACTAGTCCACCGACACACCTATTAGGGGTCTGACCCCACATGAAAATTTAAAGAGTCCTTAGTGGCCTTCTGAACCACTCTCTTCAAAGATGGTTGAACAGCTAGTCCTGAAGTCTAAGGAGTTAGCTGTATTTTGCCATGACATAAATGGGTAAAGTATGCCAACAAAAAAGGGTAATTTAGTCCAAGAGAGACATGAAAACATTACTGATGTATGAAGATAATATTTCTTGATTTGAATGGAGAGAAAATTTTGTCCCAAATGGAGTCGTCAGAAGCTATCGGCACTATTTTTTGTTCGAGGAGTTGCCCGTAAAAAGATGTCGGTCATCGGAATCGAAATCCCATCGCCAGCTTCTGAAGGACGTTTTAATTTACATATATATTTAGTTTTGAAAAAATATAAAATCAAACTGACCCCATATCTTTCATAACTCAGGTGAAAGAGCGTTGTACCTCACATCCTATATTTATCTCGAAGGATAAACACAAGACTTGAGGATGAGGCTCGACCAAATAAACTAAGGAATATATGACATCCGTTCGATCAACAAAACCTTTGTATTTGCCGACAAGTTCCCCTTTTTAATATAAAGAATCAAATAGGGTTTATATTAAGCTGGGTTCAGACATGCTTCCTATAAGACCCCTATAGTTAATTACATCTTAAATGACCAAAGTCACCTAAGAAGACTCTCGATAAAAATCAGGAAATATTATCTTCAAGGAGTTTCAAAGGGTAGGACTTTTCAATGAGATCGGACGTAGAGGTGTGAAATGGGATTGGTTGGAACATTTTGTTGTAGAGTCTAAAGGAAGAAGAACTAGGAGATGTCATGGATCCAGCGGAAAACTTCGGTGAATTCTCAAGCTATCCTAAATTTTGGCTTGATTTTTTAGGAGAAATATTAAGGTGTTTCAACCTGCCAATTTTATTAATTAGGGCTTGCATTCGTGTGAAACTATCTCATAAATAGTCTGGAAGATGTGAGGATTTCGGTCGTGACAAATGACAACCTAGGAATCCTAAGATGAGTTAGGGCTTATATTGTATAGTAATGTTATGCAAAGGACTAAAGATAAGGTGAGGATTTACGTTGCTTAAGTAAGCAACCTCAAATTCCTATGGCTTTATTGTTTATATCTAAGGAAGGAAGATTGGTTTAGCTGGGGAAGACAGGTTTTGTTGTTGAAGATGGTCGTGTTGGGCACCATGCTAGCTCTGAACTCCTTACCACGAGGAGTTTGAGTTTTTCAGTGTGCCAAGTTATGATATCAAACCTGGTGGCCTTATGGTTGAAGTTCTTTAAATTTTATGGAGGTATGTTAAAGTTGATTATTGCGACACAGGTTAGAATCCTACAGTTTCCTCATTCCGGCACCACTATTTTCTATTGGATTCACTTAGTCCAAATGAATTTACTAAACTCACTTGATGAGTTCCATAATTTTATTTAGACCGTGGGAAGCCTCATTAGCAACCGTAGGTTACGTCCTCTAAGGAATTCCCGATCATCTGATAGAGATGTCTTAATTTTGTTGAAGCTATAGTTTTTTGTGATGTTTGTGATTAAGTTTTGAATTATTTTATATTTTGAATGTTGTAGGGGTGAGTTTTATCTTGGTAAATTTTAGTTTTAGTTTTGGTTTTAGTTTTGTGGTTATCCTGATAGTTTTAGCTTTCATGCAGAATGGCATCATTGTTTAGCATGCAAATTTGCAAGTATAAAAGTACAGTATGAAAGTACAAGAAAGGCAACGCTTAAAACTGTAAAAGTGTACCTGCCGAGTCTTCTCGTTCCACCACCTGAAACTCAAAAAGCATGTTAGGGCAGTTTTTATGCAACGGAGAAGTAAAATTTTGATGACCTACCTAACCATAGGTTATATCTTGGTGGGTCCTTAGGAGTTTAATTAAGGATGATGTTGCTAAGCAAAATATATTAAGCTTCATAGATCCCCAAGGTATCCAACAGATCTAGAGAAAGAAGCAGGTCCATGTTACTCTCTCGTTACCTGGTGAAAAGTCTCAAGTACTTTTAAACTTGTTATGTTGCTTAATAATTCATCCTGTAAATACTAGTAGTGCTTAGTGAGCATTGATGCCTCAATTACCCCTAAGAATAGAGTAACTATCACTCGCAATTCAATTTAAGAATTATGTGGGTGAAGACTCATAAAGAGGAAAGTTTAAGAGACTTAGCCAAATTTTGAATTGGGCTTGTAGTGTTTGAAAGATGTTTTAATTTTCAATGATGTTTACTTTTCTAATCCTCATTTAAATGATACTTTGTTTAGCCTAAGTCATTAGAAAGCCCTTAAGACCTAGGTGAGTGTCTTAATTAGTTTTGAAGAGGTTAAGCTTTAAGTGGTCATGATTCATGAATTGAATTTTATTTTAAAATTAAAATAGGAGTATTAAATTGATTAATTATTAACTTCAGAAGTCATACCCATTCCTGGGTTCATTTTATTTTAATAAACTTCCAAATTTTAATAATTTAGAAATTTATTAATTTATCTTTTCAATTAGGAAAGTGAGGTTGGATTCTACCATTTAACCCCTTATATTTCAAGCATCCAAATGAACTGATTAAGATCACAGGTTGCCCATTATCCTCCTTGAATTAAGCCTAAATGTTAATTAAGGCTAAATTTCCAAAATTACACATTTGCCCTTAAGGTTTTAACACTTCATAATTTCTCAAATTTAATTCAAATGACTTTGGAATTATTATTCTACCTCATTCATGGGTCAATTAAGACATCAGAGAAGAAAATGAGATTTTTCAAATTTTAATTTAATTTATAAAATTGTTTTCATGCGAAAATAGGATTTCTCAAAGAAAATTCCTAACTTGATCAAGGTAAATCCTAATTCCTTGAAATTTTTACTAGAGCTAGACCAAGACCACAGAAGCATTTGGGTCAAATTTCATGATTTTTTTGAAATTTTTTTAATTTTAAGAATTATTTTAAGTTATGATTTATTTATTTTATATAAAATATTTTAAATGGGGAAAATTAAGTTTTGTATTTTTGAAAAATCTTCTTAAGGTGAGAGACCCTAGAGGAGAAAACTTTATATATTTTTGAATTTTATTTAATTTATTGGAATTATTTTAGTGAAAATCCATTTTTAGCCTTTAAAAATTATTTTTTAAGCTTTAAAATTCAGTATCTTTATTTAGAAAATCACGAAAAATATCATAATTGTTCCTAAGTGCTTATGAAGCAATTTAGAACATTTCCATGAATTTAATTTTTTTTGTGATTTTTATGGATTTTAAATTATTTAAATATTTAAAATAGGCTAGAAATGAAATTTTTAATTTAAAAACCATTTTTATTTTTAAAAAATACTCTTGATCACATAGAAATCAAAAAACAAGTTTTTATTAATTTTTTAGTTATATTTTGATTTTTAAAAATCGTTTAAGTGCCAAAAATGTTATTTATCTTTAAAAATCAACTTAAGTTGCCAAATGAACTCAAAATGCTTTGATATTTTTATGGTGAGTTCTATGAATTCTAAGCAATAGTGGAGATCAAAAATCAAGTCATTTTATTGTTTGTATTTTTCAAAATTAATTATCTTAGTGATTTAGGGTTTGTGAAGATTATGTGTATTTTGAATGATTTAGCTTATGAAAAATTTTCCTAAAGGCTCTCTGGTCATCATAAGCCTCCCAAAATTTTCTTGGACTTTTATAGGCAACATGCTAATTTTTAAGGTTATTTTAAGCAAATAATGCACATATATTTGAAAAATATGATTCTCTATCTAGGGACCTCCTCTGACATTGGAGAAATCAACAAATATTTCTTAAGACAAAGGCAACAACATGCTAAAATTTAAAGCCATAATGCGATTAATACATGCATGGAGAATGAAAACATTCAAATTATTGTTTAAATAATTAAAAAAACTATGCATCAAATGGACTCCAAATTATCTCCACATTGTTCTCCTCTTTTCACTGAGCAAGAGGGTATTTTTATTTTATTTTTGTGATTTTTGTACACCAAGATATGAACTTTTAAAGCTAGGGTTCATTTTCTGATTTTTTTTAAATCCCCTATTTATCTATTTAAACACGCGACGTCACATCAAACTACGGCAGCTCCGAAGCTCCACGCGGCGTGCTCCCATTTGTTGCAGTCGTCCACCTCAGCGCTAACTTGGTCCGTAGTTTATGTTCTAAAGCACTGTCCAGCTTGATCTTGACCGTCCATCTGATACATGTGCGATCGGATGACTCCCCATCATCGTCCCCGATAGCTTAGCCCCGAGAACCGTCCATCTTCTAGACTTAAGATCTCTCTCTTTTTTAACCAAATTAGATGAATTTTTTTTCATAAAATGCTCGTATAGACTAGAAAAACACATCCATAAGTTGATCAAACCATCAAATTAACTCTAAAAAAAAGGAGAATCAAAAGAGGCTTGGGAGGGGGAGAGATTTTATACATTTTCTATGAGAAGTGAAGCTTCGATCAGAGAGTCTTAGCACGTTCATTGTGATCCAAAGAGGCTTAGGATTGATTCTCTGGTCTTGGTGTAAGGCCTTGGTATGATTTTGATCACGACCAAATTTGGCTGTTGTTCAAGTGCTATGGTAGAGGCTCTGTGAGAGGGGAATTTGATGAGGCTTAAGCTTCTCTCACTGTTGTGAAGGTGTGGGTGAAGTTAATTTGAGCTTGGTAGACTGTGGAGGTGTATTGGGCTCTATCCTGATTTCCGTCAAGATTTTCAGCTCAAAATTGAACTTCGACAGTGGAAATTGGTGAGGGAAAACAGTTGGAATGCACTTAGGAGATCATATGGAAGCTCTGTCGTCAGCTTGGGGAGGTCTCTCAAAGAAAGTTTCAGCACCCTCTCCCATGGCCGTGGGAGGTGCTTTTTATAAAAATGGCCAAGAGGTGCCTGTCATGGCTAATTAGGGGGTGCATTGTGCTGCTTAAGTGAAGGGCAGGGAGCTCTACAATTTAATTTGGCTGAGCTAGCCTCTAGGTTTGATTTGGTGAAGTTCCATGGGGGTGGCTCTCAGTTTTGAGCTTCTCCGATGACTCGGCTAGTCGGCCATGGCAGGGGGAGGTGGCTAGGTGCTCAGGGCATCCAGAGGACACAAAGCAATTTAATGCAATGGGGTTTAATTTTAGTAAGGGCATCTTAAGCATGTGTATTTTTTGAAATAAGATCATTTAATTTGGGGGACTTTTGGCCCATGGCTCATCTAGCTTGGGTTAGATGGGCTTTGGCTCACTCTTAGGGTTTAACCAATGGCTGAGGTGGAGTCAATTTAATGACTTTAGGATAGTTAGGCCGTCTTTAATGAATTGGTTCAATTTGGGTCCAAGTGATCAAAACTTGGGTTTGGGCTAGGTTAGACATTTCAATTGACCTAATTGATTGATCAAAATTGTGTAGATAATTGTTATGAAGATTTTTGGTGAAGGGTTGAGCTGATTTTGAATTCAATTGGTAGGTCAATTTGAGGGATTTTTGAAATTTGGCCAATTTGGGCATGTTTAGTTAGACATGGGTCTAGGTTGTGCTAGTCTTAGGCTAAGTCCAAATTTAATGGTCCACATGATCAAGGGAGATGTTGTGGAGATATTTCATGAAGGGATAGAGTGGAAATATTAGGGTTAAGGACATCAATTTGATGAAATTTTGAGACATGGCCAGTTTTGGGTAAATTTGGGGCTTCTTAGACTTCAGTTGAAATCAAATGAAATTGAGGCCTCACCAAGGCCAATTGAAGTTCAAGTTTGATGTATGGGGATGTTATGAAAGTTTTTTAACATAAATTGTGGAAAATGGAGTTGACCATGGGTTCAATTTAGCGAAACCAAGTCATAGGGCCCAAATTGGATTTTTAGTTTAGCTAAAAATTGGGTTCAAATCATGGTCCAATTGAACTTGAATTTGGTCTAGATTGGTCACATCAAGGGTTAATTTGAGTTTAGAATGGAAATTAGGCTAAATTGAGACCAATTTGATAGACATTTGAGGTAATTTGGAAAAATATGGGCCTTCAAAGGGCAATTTGGGGGTTTTGGTCAAAGATGGTCAAATTAGCCAAATTGGGTTATGTGATAGTTGATAAAAATGAAATTGAAAATATTTTGGGGTTTTGGATGTTTTTGGGATTTTTTGAAGTTTTTGGAATTTGGGGTAAGGAGGGATATTTTGGTAATTTGGCCAATTTTGGTTATTTTGGGTAGTTTGGGTGTTTTCAAGGTGTTTGAAATGATTTTTGAACCATGTTGAGTATTTTGGGTAGATTTGGAAATTTTGGCCAAATTTGGGGTTCCAAAAGTATCTAGGTAATTTGGGGGAATTTTGGGGCAAAAGGCTAGGTTGGGTGTCTTGGTAGAGTTGGAGTGCCAACCACCATCAATAAGCCTGGAACCAATGGAAACCCCATTTTGGGTCCTCTATGTAGTGGTCTTAGCTAAGCCATAGCCCTAGGGCTAGTAGGTTTAGTCAATGGAAACCCCATTTTGGGTCATCTATATAGTGGTCTTAGCCAAACCCTAGCCCAGGGCTAATGGGTTTAGGGGACCACCTACAGCAGTCTCCTAAAAGTATCAAAGGACTAGAGCCTAGAATTTCTGGGTTTAGGGTAGTGAATGATTGTGAGTGTAAGTGATTGCAAGTGAGTGCCTTAGCCCTAGACCCACACCCAGGGTCAACCTTAAGGTCCAGCAGTCCTAACGATAACTCATCTTGAGTTCCCCCATAGTGACCTCACCTACTAAGTACTAGAGGTTAGGAACAATATGTGGAATTTGACGTTGAGTAGAGAAGAGTTTGAATTTCTAATGGTGAGGGTTCCTTATCTAGTTTTCTAAGAATAGTCAATAAGAAATTCCTATAGCTAGATCTTAGGCTACTAAAGAGGAAAAACTAAACCTCAACCAAAAGTGAGGTCAATAGTGCATATTGCATATCTTCTCTGTGTGTAATAGAAGACAAATTTTATAGGAAAGCTTTATGTGATTTAGGTGCAAGCATTAACCTTATGTCATTATAAATATTAAAAATATTGGGATTAGGAGAAATAACCCCTACTACTGTAACTTTGTAGTTAGCAGATCTTTCAATAATATACCTTAAAGGAGTTATAAAAGATGTCTTGGTGAAAGTGGATCAATTTATTTTTCCTGTTGATTTCATTGTGCTAGAGATGGAGGAAGATAAAAAGATACCTATCATTTTGGGGAGACCTTTCCTAGCCACAGGAAGAGCTAGCTAGATATGGAGGAAGATAAAGTGAACCTATCATTTTGGGGAGACCTTTCCTAGCCACAGGAAGAGCAATGATAGATGTGCAGAAAGAAATTAACAATGCTTGCCAATGATGAAACTATTACTTTTAATATTTCTAGATCAATGAAATATCCTGCAAAAGGTAAAGATGATGAATGTTATAGGATTGATGTTATAATATATCTAAGTGAATGCCATTTCAAAACAACTTATGTAGAAAAATCTGAACAAAATGATTTGGAACATGAGCAAGAAGAGGAATTAGATGGAAGTGAAGAAATTTTAAGGAAGATTCAAACTATGTACGAGAATGTTTTGAAATTTTGGACACGATAGAGAAAGATAAATCATGTTGTCTATCATTTGAAAAACCTCCAGAACTTGAGTTGAAGTTACTTCCTAAACATTTAAAATATGTCTTCTTAGGAGATTCCTCTACATTACTAGTTATAATTTCCTCAAAATTAACGATGGAAGAAGAAGAAAGGTTGATGAAAATTTTAAAAAATTTAAGAAAGCCTTTGGATGGAAAAAAATTTTAAGAGCAATGAATCAGTCCTTTAATTTGTATGCATAGAATTCATATGGAAGAAAACTGCAAACCCAAGGCTGATCATCAAAAGAGACTAAATCTTGTTATGAAAGAAGTTGTTAGGAAAGAAATTTTAAAGTGGATAGATACTAGAATTATCTGCCCTATTTTAGATAGTGCATGGGTCATAAATACTTTTCTTTTCTGGATGGATATATTGGTTATCACCAAATACAAATATCTCCTGAGGATCAAGAGAAAAAAACTTTTATTAGTCCGTATGGTACTTTTGCTTTTATAATGATGCCTTTAGGTTTATGTAATTCCCCTGCTACATTTCAAAGATGTATGATTGAATTTTTTTGTGATTTAATTAAAAAATGGATTGAAGTATATATGGATGATTTGTTAGTGTTTGGAACTTCATTTGACTGAATTTTAGAACATTTATCTAAAGTTCTTAAGCACTGTGAAGAAACAAATTTAGTCCTTAATTTGGAAAATTATCAATTAATGGTAGCAGGAGGAATCGTATTAGGTCATCAAATATCAGAAAATGGTATGGAAGTAGATCCTGCTAAAATTCAAGTGATCACTAATTTCCCTTATCCAACAAATGTAAGGGAAATTAGGAGTTTTTTAGGACATGCTAGATTCTACAGGCGATATATTAAGGACTTTTCTAAGATTGCTAAGCCTTTATGCCATTTACTGGGCGATATATTAAGGACTTTTCAAAGATTGCTAAGCCTTTATGCCATTTACTAGAGAAAGATGTAATTTTCAATTTTAATAAGGAATGCCTAAAAGCTTTTAAATTATTAAAAGAAGAATTAATCACTGCACCAATTATAGTTTCACCAAATTGGGGAAAACCTTTTGACTTGATGTGTGATGCTAGTGATTATGTTATAGAAGCTATTTTAGGACAAAGATATGATAAAATTTTCAAAGTAACTTACTATGCTAGTAAAAAACTCTTAATGAAACTCAAATCAATTATACAACAACTGAAAAAGAGTTATTATCAATAGTATATGGTTTTGATAAATTTAGACCATAGTTAATTGGAACTCATTGTGTAGTGCATACAGATGATTCTGCTCTTAAGTACTTAATAAAAGAATGATGTTAAACCTAGTCTTATATGATGGATTCTTCTTTTGTAAGAATTTGATTTTGAAATAATAGATCAAAAGGGGACTAAAAATCAAATTGCTGATCATTTGTCCAAACTTGAGTTAGAAAAACTACTCTATTTTGAAGAAGAAATTAATGAACATTTTCCATATGAAACATTGTTCACTATTAATGAGTGGTGTGTTCCGTAGTATGCCCACTTTGTGAACATTATTGTTAGCAATATTATACGCTATGGAATGACATACCAACAAAAGAGGAAATTTATTTATGAAGCTAAGACTTATTTTTGGGATGACCCATTTTTATATAAACAAGAAAATGATATTAATATTCGAAGAAGTGTACCATTAGATAAAACTTATGAAATTGTTTAAAAATGTCTTAATTCTAATTTTGGGGGACTTTTTGTTGTTGATAGAATAGCATACAAAATTTTACAATCTTGATTCTATTGACCTACAATTTTTAGAGATGTTAACTCTTATATCAAAACTTGTGATAGATGTCAACGAGTAGGCAATATTTCTAGAAGAAATGAGATGCCCCTTAATTATACGCTAGAACGTTGAAATATTTGATATTTGGGGATTAGATTTCATGGGTCCATTTATACCATCTTTCAAAAATTTGAAATATCTAATGTTTGGGGATTATATTTAATGGGACCATTTATACCATCTTTTAGAAATTTATATATTTTGTTAGTTGTGGACTACATATCCAAATGGATAGAAGCTGTTTCTTTACCTTGATGTGATGCTCAAATTGTTACAAAATTTTTGAAAACAAACATATTTTATAGAGTTGGGATACCGAGAGTTATCATTACTGATGGGGAAGTCATTTTAGAAATGCCATAATGGAGAAGTTATTAAAGAAATATCATATAAATCATAGGATTGCTACTGCTTATTATCCTCAGACAAGTGGTTTTGTTGAATTATCCAATCGGGAAATTAAAAGAATTATGGAAAAATCTGTGAATTTAACAAAAATGGATTGGTCAGTCAAACTTGACTATGCTTTGTGGGCTTATAGCACTACATATAGAAATCTTATAGGAATGTCCCCATATAGCTAATATTTGGGAAAGCTTGTCAATTACCAGTTGAACTTGGGCATAAAGCATATTGGGGGATTAAAAGGTTCAATTATAATTTGAAAGATGCTGGTGAGAAAAGGTTATTGTAATTAAATGAGCTTGAAAAGATAAGGAATGAATCTTATGAGAGTGTCAAGATTTATAAAGAAAAGATGTGGATGTGGCATGATCGAAGGATTCTTACTAAAAATTTTCAGCCAGGGCAACAAGTTTTGCTATGTAATGCAAGGTTAAGATTATTTCCAGGCAAACTTAAGTCCAGGCGGATGAGCCCATTTGCTGTTATAAAATTTTATCCTTATGGAGCTCTGAATATTAAAGATCCTAAGTTTGAGAAAATATTTAAAGTTGATGGACATAGACTGAAACTTTATTTTATAAGGGATCGAGAAAAACTGAATGTTGGAATGATGTTGGTTCAACCACAATAAGCACTGGTTACATCGGTCTGACGTCGTGAAACCAAGCTCTTTGTGGGAGACAACCCATAGTTATCAAAGTGTTTTTATTTTGATTGTTGTTTTGTGTGTGATTAAAAAAATTGGGGTAGTATTTTTGAAACTATTATGTTTTAGTAAAGATTTTAAGACTTTATTTAGTGATGAAGACATGTTAGAAAGAGAATTTGGATGTTAAGTTGACTAGTGTAAAAATGTGCACTAGCGCTTAAGAACCAGATCTGGTGCTTAAGCGCGACAGTTTAAACACATGTGCAAAATTATTATTCTAGAAGGTTTAACTACCAATTAGTTTATAAAAACATACCAAGGAAGTTTCTAAACGTGTCTAGGAGTTATTGGAAGGATTTATGTCTATAAATAGAAGGGTTTTGTGAAGGAATTTCACCCCAGATCATTTCTACCCCTAAAAGTCTAAGAGAAAGTGAGATTTAGAGAAAATGTCTTCATGGGAGAAGGATATGAAGAAGAAGGAAGAAACCATGAGGAAGAGGTTAATTAGTCAAAGTGCACAAGAAATGTATAACGGTTTCTTAGCCGTTAGTATTGAAGGGATATCAGAGAAGATCAACAAAATTAAGAATACTATGGCTTTAATGGAGACCAAAGTACTTAAGTTGCATGCACATCTAAGGCATATTGGATGGTAATTGAAGATGAAATTTAGCCACATAAGTAATATAGAGGAAGCGGCCAAGGCGATGTTCATAAAGCAGAAGTGGATTGAAGAAGATAGTATCAGAGCTCGTCACCACCGTCCATTTTATCAACTCTATATTCCTGGAGAGACTAATGAAAGACAGAAATTTGTTCCTTCGAATGAAGAATGAAATTAAGTTTAGTGTTAGAATTTGTGTGTTAGAAGTTTTTGTTTTCATGTGGTTTAGTGTTTAAGTCTTATTTTTAGTATTTATGACTTCTTATATGTGTTTAATGGTGAAATGATTATCATGTATTTGTATTTAGAAAAAATTTCTCATCCAAGACTATTTGGAGTGAGAATTAAGTGTTTAAGGTTATTTGTACTTATTTGTGAATTAATATAAGTTTTTTTGTGTGAAAATTTGTTTTATTTTTAGCCTCAAATTGAAATATTTGTTATGGAGATTTTTGAGAGAGATGGGAGTTATAGGAAGTTGAAAATAGTCATTCAAGTGTTATGAGACCATTTAAGAGTGGTTTACTTAGGAAAATAGTGCATTTTACTTTAATTTAAAAATTTTAAAAATCATGCACTGGCGCCTAAGCGCCACATCTCGCGCTTAAGCGCGAGCCAACCCAAGAGGCAGGCGCCTAAGCACCACTTACCCCTGCTTAAGCGTCGGTTCGTGAAAACCGGTTACCAAACGGTTAAAAGTGAAATTTTGGCCCGAAAATCACCATTTTTATGCCTCCTATGACCTTTAACTTCTCAAAATCATGATTTTGGAAGGCTAGGGCACATCTAAAGTGAAGATTTCTTTGTAGAATCAAGTAAAATTTGCTAGATCCAAGTTCCTTGAGGTAAGAGCTTTACTTCGTTGCAAAAATTTTGGGTTTTCACTATATATTTTGAGCACATATGGAGAAATTCAAAAATTCACTATTCATGGTGAAAAATGAGAAAAACAATTATGGAAATTGCCAGGGAAGTGTAGATTATACCTTGAAAGTTTAGTTTAGTAATTTAAACTTTATTTTAGAAGTTATTTTTAGAATTTATAAAATTTATAGAATGGCACCAAGAATGAAGAGGAGCAAAAGAAAGAGCCCTTTCGATTCGAGTAAATTTGTTAGTTCGAAAGCTCGAGTTAGTACAGTGATGCGTTGCAATCATGAAAACTGATTCAGGAGAGGTGTTTTAGGAATCCAGGTGGAGACGAAAAGAATTTGATCCTTCGCTGACAGTGGGAATGATTCTCTTGTTTCTCTGTTGTGGCGGTTATTTCTGCTATTAGGGAGTTCTATGCAAAGCTCCCTGAGATTGAAGACAATAAAGTCATGGTTCGAGGAAAGTTGGTACCTTTTTCATCGGAGGTAATCAACTTGTTTTATCATCTGCCACATGATACGTTATGTTTTTATGCAAATTATAGTCCGACTAAAGCAGAGTTAGGCTAGATTATTTCTTACTTGACTATTGGGAGAGGACTTTGGAAGATCACTAATGAGAGGAGAGTCAACTTCCCAACTTCAAAGTTATGTGCACCTTCAAAGGCCTGACACTATTTTATTTATGCTGATCTGCTACGAACATGTCATCTCATTGAAGTGAACAGAGAGAGAGAAAGAGACATTAAATTATTGTATCCGGGAAGGAAAGCTCATCAATAAAGGAGCCTTCATTTGTCAAACTATCATCAGTTCTGCCACTGCCGTTTCTACTGCAGGTCTGGGATTTGCTGCCTTGATCTTTTCTTTGTGTGAGTAGGCTGGAGTTAAATAAGATAGTTGGGAGGAAGTGTTGTTACCTCTAAAACCCATCACTAAGGTGAATGTGAAGATTTATTCTGAGCATTCAATTTTTCGCTGGAGAGGAGGATGTTCTAGGAGTTATGGAATGGAGACATTTGCTACTTCTACCTCTACTGCTTCTACATCTAGACCATCGACCTCACATGCTTCTATATCTAAAGATATTTAGAGTGTTTTGCAGATCATACTGATAGTTATAATAGGATAAAAATGTGATTATGAAGAGAAATTTCACTCATCTTTGGAGAGCCTCATTAGAGGTAACCAAAAAGTGCAATTTCCTCCATATCTTAGATACCCTGATTATGAGCCTGCAAAAGTTTAGGATAGTGGTGATTCAGAGGATGAGGAGTAAAAGTGAGAAATTTATTTTTATGATTTTAATATGATATGAACTATGTGGTCTGGGCTTACTTCATTTGCATCTGTGTGTTGATTTGAACTATGTGATGTCGTTTGAACTTTTATGTTTAAGTGAGAATTGTAATGTGACGTGTTTTCATGTTTTGGACTTGATACTTGTATGTTTGTGTACTTGTTTAGATATTGTGATGCGTGAGACTTTTATTTTTAATTGTATTGTAATGCTTGTGTTAGTTAGTGGTTTATTTTAAAATTCTAGGGTAGTAACTGTTGTGAGTTTTGTGATTTAGTTAGTTTAGAACTTAACTTAATCTGGTCTTTTGTAAAGTTGAAAACCTTTCTAACTTAGGTCTTAAATTTGAAACTTAGGAAACTGCTACCCTCTTTTGTAAAGTTGAAAATCTTGCTAGCGTAGATCTTAAATTTGAAATTTAGGAAACTGCTACCTTGTATTTTTCTTTTATCATGTTTGTGAGTTAGTTTTTATGTTCAGATTGTTAAGTCAAGTTAGTGTGTTTGTTTGCTTTTATGTTTATGCCCAGTGTTTAGAAGTCTATTGAATCTCTACATGTTGAATTGAAATGAAAATATTAGAAAATTCAATCAAAATTAATTTTACTCCTGTTTTTAATTTGATACTTGTATCATTAGGGTATTAAAATTCCTACAAGCATGTTATTCTTATTTTCATTCATGCTTATATATATTTGATGCAAAACTATTTAATCTGATAAAAATTTAAGTTTGGGAGGGGGGGATGAAAAAAATTTTCAAAACATTAATTTTATTTGTTCTCAAATGAACTACAAGTGAATTTGATTTGAGAAGAAAAATTAATCATGTATATGAAGTTATATTAGGGAAGTAAAATTTGACTTCAGAAATGAGTAAGAGAATTTAGTTGAAATTTGAAGTATTGAAGAAAAACTTTAAGTTAAAAGCTTTTAGAGCTTACATTTCCATGACACGGTCATACAAATAGCGTGTAATATGTGAGGATTTAAGTCGTGCTGAAAGAAAACCTCGGAGCTTAAGGCGAGTTAGGGCTTAAATTGTATAACAAAGCTATACAAAAGCTTAAAGATAAATTGAGGATTTATGTTGCATTAGGCAGACGACCTCGAAGACCTTTGACTTATTTATTTAATCTTAAAGAGAGATGTGCTATTGTAGATCCTCATGCTGTTATAGATTGCTATTGAAGATTTCCTCCCATGGAGTTAGCTCTAAGCTCCTCGATGAAGTAGTAGTCCTAAAGTCTACGGTCTAAAAGGTTTTACCAAATGTTTTAATGTTATAGGGGGAGGGGGTTAAAGTTGATTAGAGTGACAATAGTTAAGATCCCATGATTCTCTCATTCTGGTACCACTATTTTCTTTTGAACTTACTTAGCTTAAATAAGTTGTTACACTTATTTAAACCGGGGAGATCTTGTTACCAACCATTGGTTACCTCATCTGAGGGACTCCCTTAAATTCAAAAGGACATTATAAATTTAGTGATATTTGAAAGGATTTATGGTTACCTTTCAAAGAGTTTGTTTTAGATTTTTTAAAATGATTTTGATTTTTTTTTGGCAAGTAAAGTAAAATGCACAACCAAGTAGTTATAATATTTTGCAGCAAGAATAAATAATTGTAAATGCATAAGTGTCATCTTCTCAGCAATCCTGCTGAAAGATTAGCTTTTACAACACGAAATATAATTTTGCAGGAAATTTAAAAAAATTGCAATGGTAGATGAAGGTGTAGCAACCAAAACTCAAACCATGGCTAAGTGAATCCCAAAAGATCTCAGTGGATGATTTCCTAGAACAAAAATATAATAAGTTCAATCATCCTTCAAAATTTCCAAGAGATCCTAAAATGTTCTAGACACGGCCCCGAAAAACTTTTAAAATCCATTGAAATATTTCGAGTTCATTTTGAACTTATTATATTGTTCCATTATTCATCTCAAAATTGAATTATCCCATTGCTCAGTAAACCTTGATATTTCAACTATCCCAAGGATGGTAGATAGTCACTTAACATTTCATTTGACAGTTATATGAATGGGTACCCCAAAGGGTAAGTCCAAAGTCCTTAAGGATTTTAATGCCCAAAGTTAAAGTAGGGCAAAAAGTGTTTGAAAGTGTTTATCAATTGATTAAGTCCATCTTTTCTAATCCCAATTAAGACAATTCTTACATATCAAATCTTGCTCACTTTTAGGCCCTCTTCATTTTAGTATATTATTTTTTTAAAAGCAATTATATATTAATTAAATATTAAGTAAAATGAAGTCTTAATTCTCATTGATATTAGACTTAGCATCCAATCATCAATTAGTGGGCTTTAAATGAGTGAATTGTTTTCTTCATAACTTAAGCTCAATACCTTATGATAATCTTAATTGAATTATCTTCCAAATCATGACAATTATAAAAATTAGAATTTCACCCTTATCATAAAATGGATGGGAAATTGGTTTCTACCTCTTAGTCCTTCATATTTCAAACACCCAACAAATTTTTATTATAATTAATATTACCCATTTACCCTTTTGATTGGTACTAAAATTGAATTAAGGAATTAAAAATCCAAAAATAACATTTTGCCCGTGGGGCTCTCTATCTTATAACTTATCAAATGAAAATCAAGTGATGCCTCGAGACTCAATCATGAGTTAATTAAAAACCCAGAGGAGAGGATGTGGTTTTTTAGATTTTTTTCCTTATTTAATTTATATGATTATTTTAATTCAAAAATAGCATTTTTTCAATATTAATTTATTTAATTAATCCAAATAAGATTTTTGGTCATGAGGGAATTATTTGAGGTTCACCAAGGTCAGAGAAACACTTGGACAAAATTCCATGATTTTATTTTTAAATTATGTTTTAATTATTTTAATTGTTTAAGGATTTTTACTTATTATTTAAAGATAAAATAAATTTTTATTTTGAAAATTACCTTTTATCTTTTTATTAAATCTCCCTAAGTTCAAAGAACTCAGAGAAATAAATTTCATATTTCTATGATTTATATTTTATTTATGATAATTATGTTAATGAGAAAATAAGAAAAATATATTTTAGGCATTTAAAAGTTTATAATTAATTTAAAAAATTAAGAAAAATATTCTTCTGAGTCCTAAATGATCAAGAAATAATTAAGCACACTTTAGACTATTTTCATGTTTTTTTGAAATTTTTAATTATTTTTATTAATTTTTAATTTAAAATATAGCTTAAAAATAAAGTATTTTCTAAAAAATAATTTTTATTTTTCTTAAGTGTGCCTAATCACAAGGAACTCAGAAAGCATTTTTCATAATTTTCTTAAGTATATTTATTTTAATTTAATTATTTTTGTACAAAAATTTAATTTTTCGTAGAAAATCAACTTTAGTACTTTAACTTAATCAAATAAATTTCAAATTTTTTCAGTGAGTCAACATGGTTTTTCTGCACAATGTGGAATTTATTTTATTAATTTTTAAATAATACTTAATTCAAATAAATTAATATAAATTTTAGGCATTTAGCTAGCTAAAAAAATATACAAAATTATCCAAACTAGCCTGACATTTCTTCTAAGCTTTCCTGGCCATAGGAAACCTACTAAAATTCATCCCATAATTTTTCAAATGATATTTTAATTTGTAAATTTAATTTAAGCCTCAATAGCCATCCAAGCTTGGAAATTGGGGTTACATGCTTAGGGAAGCTTTCTGACCTTCAAAAAAATCAGAGAACATCCCCTTTATCACGAGGAATGAACCCCTAAAGTTTAAAGCTATGATGAATAATATTTAATCAGTTAAAAAATTAAAACACCTTAGAGGCTATTTAAAAAATTAAAATTTAAAGGATAATTAAAAAAGAAAATTTAGTCCACATTATTATCCTCTTTTCAATGAGCAATAGGTATTTTTATTTTATTTTTATGATTTTAACATGCAAAAATATGAATTTTCTAAGTTTTGGTATTTATTTAATTCATTTAAATACTATTCTTCTACTTAATCCTGTTAGCGTCGCATCATCTTAGGCATCTCTGAAATGATAGGCGTCGCTCTGTCATTTGACACCACCATCTGAGATAGCTACCACGCGGACTGCAGTTTGTGTTCCATCTCCTCGTCTGGCTTGATCTCGAATGTCTATCTGATACAAGCGCAATCAGACAGTTGTGGGTTATCGTCCCCTATGGCTAGAGCCTGTCAACCGTTCAACTTCAAATCCTAAGATCTCTCTTGATACTCAACCAAATCACATGGGGTTTATTCATACACCTACATGTAGTCAAGACAAACACATATATATGGTTACAATGCTATGACATAAAACTTATATTCACAAATGGTGAAACCATGCTCAAAAATAGGGTTAGTGCTCTATACATTTACCAAGAGGTGAGGTCCAACAGACCTCTTGGATGTGGTATTTTTCTATGTTGAATTGTCCAAGTATAAGTTCAGTGAAAAGGTGGAGCGGCCTTGGTTTAAAGGTAGGTTGGAGTGCTCTGGACAAGAGGGTTTTGATGGAAAATTTCTTCGTTTAGCTTAGAGAAGCTAAAAGAAAAATCAATATGAAGTTTGGTGGTGTATGGATTGAGTGGCAGAAAACCCCCTGGATTTTGAAGTCAAAATTGAGCTCTCATAGAATGATTCAGAGTAGAAAAATAGTGTACCTGAGCTTAGACATTCTTGAAGAGCCTCTGGAAAAAATTGGACAGAGTCTCCCTAAGGTAAATGCTGATCTCTCTTCTTAGCCGTAAGAGAGGGAGTTTAAATAGTGTGGGAGTTAGGGCTCCAATGGCCAAGCTAGTAGGTGAGTTTTGATGCTTAGGTTGGAGGGGAGAAAGAGGCAAGTAAACAATTGGGATGAGCCAGATTGGATGGGTAAAATAGGTTTGGTTTAAAAGAAGGTGACTCTTGGTTTAGGGTTTTTCTGGTGACTAGGCTGGCCGGTAGGGCCAACGTTGGTGACTAAAGAGTTAGAGGAGCTAGAAAGATGCTAATGATGATTAACCCTTAAGGTTAAGGCTGATGGCAAGTGTACCTTGGTTTAAGACAACTATAGGAAGAGATCCCCTAAATCAAAGGACCATTAGTCAATGACTTATGTAGGATGAGCTAGGAGGGTCTAGTCTGGTCACTAGGGTCTAAAGGGTTGTTGTGGTGGGTTTGGCTTGATCAATTTGATTTGGTTTGGTCAACTTTAGAGCAAGGGTTCAATTTTGGGCATTTTGGCTTGATGTTGGGTTTGGGTTATGCTAGTTACGGCATTGAGCTCAATTAATTATTTAAAATGGTTTAGATGATTGTAACAAAGAGTTTGGAAAAATAATTGAGTGATTTTGAGTTGATTTGGAAGCTCAATTTCATGGGTTTTGGCTCATGTCCAAATTTGGTGCATTTGGGTTAGACTTAGGTTTGGATTAGGCAAGGGCTTTGGTTAGACACCACTGATGGTTTAAATTGGTCCAAGGGATTTCCATGAAGATTTTTGGATACCAGTTGAGTGGAAATTTATGGGTTATGAAGTTCAATTTGGTGGAATTTGGAGTTTAAGTAAAATTGGGGGTTTTGGTCCAAGTTGAATTTCATTGCTTATGTGTGTTATGTGTTTGTATTGGATTTCATTTACTTTTATTTCTACACTTTATATGTGTAATATGTTGAGTTTCTTATATTTAGTCTTCAGTGTTAGTTTGTTTGGTGTGATTTCAATGCTTAATTAGATGTATGAGCTTGCATATGTAGTTTGTAATTGTGTAGATTTTATATATAAATGTGAGTTTTGTGTTGTTTGTGAAAAAATATTTTTAGAAGATTGTTTAGTTATGAATATAAGTTTTAAATTGACTTAATTAGAGGTTGAATTGGTATGCTATATAGCAGATTTCAAAAGATAATTGAATTCTCAAAATTTTTTGTGTTGGTGCCAGAGGCGCCAGTTTTATGAAAACGCCCATATTTACTTACAACTATGAAAATCCACTGTTAAACCCCATTTTTACTACTTGGATCGTCTCCTATCTCTAGACTAAGGCTGAAACTTAACCTAGGCCTTGCCATTTGGTGGATTTAAGGAGATTTGAAGGCCAAAAAGACTTAGATTTTATCTCAACTTGGTAAGAGCTTCGCTTTAACATGTAAATTTTTTATTTTCATCATGGGTTTTTCCTAAATTATTAAAATCTAAAAATTCAAGTATTTATTGAAGAAGTTTAAAGAGAACCCATGGTGAAAAGTTTGTTACCAAGTATTCCTATTTTTAGAGTCTGATATATGATATTGTGAATTTATTTAGATTTTATGTGATTTTGTTTAGAATTTGCTATGCCTCCAAGAGTGAAAAGAGGAAAGCCTTAAAGAAATTTTAATGTGAGACAATTCATTAATTTTAAGGCTCAACATAATTACAGTACTATGATGGGTACGAGGAAATAAAATCATAAGGGTGCATTCTCAAACCCGAGATGAGAGATTGAAAGGTTGATAATTGCTCGGAACTATTAGACCTTTTGGTACTTCACTGCAGTAGCCATTATTCATATTGTCTGAAAATTTTATGCTAATCTTTGTGTGACTACAGATGAGCATGTTTAAGTTAGAGGTATACATGTTGAATTTACTCATGAAAGGAGCAATGCACTTTATAGGCTGAGGAATGAATTTCATTGTGAGTATTCTACATTTGTGATTTCTAATTCATCACTTGATGAAGTAATTGCCTATCTCACTGATAGAAGGGGAGAATGGACGATTAAGATTAATCACAAAGTCAATTTCTCCACTTCCATGTTGAATGTGCAATCTAAAGAATGACATTACTTTATATCTACAGTATTACTTCTAACTAATTACTTTAGTGAAATAACCAAGGAGAGATCAGTACTAACTTTTTGCATCCAAAAAATGGAAGTTGTTGATATTGGTGCTCTTATTGTGCAAAATGCTCAAAGTATTGCTAGAAGTGGGATCACTAGTGGCTTAGGGTATCCTGCTTTGATTTTCACTTTATGTGAACAATCAAGAGTAGAGTTTGATAAGAATGAAGAAATGTTGCAACCACTTAAACCCAATAGAAAACCCAGACTTCATAAATTTGAATCATTTGCATATATATAGTGAAAATAGTGATAGACCCTCTACATCAGCTGTACGGCCTTCTACTTCTAGTTCTATTTCACTTAAAAATATTATGGAGTAGCTAATGATTCAACAATCAAATATTATAGCAATATAAATTAGAATAAGTGGTTTGGAATCAAGAAATTCTCACAATGATGATTATAAGCAGAAAAGAGTACAACATGATATTGCATATCAAGAGGTGATGGTTAGATATCTGAGGGGTGATCATACTATAGAATTTCCTACATACCCCAGGTTTGTGCCTTATGTGCAAGATAACTTTGAAGAAGAGGAAGAAGATGGGGAGGAAGAAGATGAATAAAGATTTACTGGGCTTTGTTTGCTTTCATTTGTTGTTGTTGTTGTTGTTTGGTTTTGCTGTTGGTATGATTTGGACAATTTTCGTGTTTTGATTGTGGAACTATTGAACTTGTTTGTGTGTGTAGCTGTAAACTGTAGATTTTTATTTTGACATTGTTAGTTTCTTTCATTTACTATTTATGTTTTTAATTTACCTTTTCCTTACAATTCCTTTGATATATTATGTTTCATTTAATGTTTTAAAGCTTGTACTTTCTAAATAAGTACTTGCAATCTGTTAGAGACAAATTTCATATTCAAAGCCCTCTACAAGTTAGTTCTACTTTTATGCATTTACTGTTTTCTTTCACCTACCATTTTTGTACTACATGCTTTACTTATTATTACAAAAATCTAAGTTTGGGGTAATGAAAAATTTCTTTTAAAGAAGTAAACTAAAATTTTATTTGTCCTCAATTTACTATATTTAAAAAAAAAAGATTAATTTAACATGAATTTGGGTATCAGAGTTTAACTTTAAATAATTATATTTTTGTTTGCAAATATTATAGTAAATTTAAGCAAAAATATTTAAAAATGAAGGTCAATTCTAGAGTTAAGATATTAAGTATGAAAGGATAAGACTATTTTTTTATATTTAAAGTAAAGGAAATTGTAATTTTTGAAGTATTAAGAATCTTAGAGTTTCATATAAGAAGAAAATAATAATATTTAATGAAAAATTTTCAAAGCTAAGTGAAGGAAGGAAAGAAGTTTTAACTTCAAGAAGGGGATAGTAAAGTTCAAAATTATTAAAGGCTATCCAGATATAGTAATCCTCATATGAAAAAGGAAAAAAATGAAAAAAAAAAGAAATAAAAGGATTGAAAATGATCCTAAAGGAAAGAAAAAGAAAAAAAGGAAAAGAAAAGAGAAATATGTGAGGAGAAGCTTGAGAAGATGCCTAATAAAAAATTGGCTTCACTTGAATCAACTTGAAGAAAAAGGCATTATTAAATTTTCTAAACATGTATCTGAGTATTGACATCATTAATAATAAAGTCTTCATGAAATTCTTCCTCATATGGACATTATTAATATCTTCGATATCTCAAATTACAATTCTTCTTGAAATTAATGGAACTTCAGAAATCTTAGTCTTGACTACTTGGTGTTCTTATACTTTTAGTTTTAACCTAAGTTATTAAAAGTTTTTCTTAAGATACACAATAATTTTACTAAACCAAATTATAGAATTTTATAAGTTAATCTCTACCATAAGTCATATTTTTATGTATTAAAAGAGTCACTTGAGGATAAATAACATTTAAATTTTGGGGGATTTGGATACACCAAAAAAATGTGCAATTTTATATATACATTTTATGCTTAAATTTGGTGATATTGCACATTAAAGAAGGGTACTTTTATGTTTTGTTGCAATTATATTGATTTTAGGCATTTGGAGCAAAAACGGGCAAAAAGGAGGAAATTTGGAGTCAAAATGAAGTTTTTCAGCATTCTAGCCCTAGAGACACCAGCACTGGTGCCATCGGCATCATTATATAGAGTGTTGGCATCAAAGGTACCACAAACTGGCGCCAAAGGCTCCATTTTATAGAGAAGCGGTGCCAGAGGAGCCACAATTTAAAGAACAGAGTGGAACTTCAATTCACTGACGCCTGAGGCACCAGAAATGCACTAAGACTTAGTGAGACGGTTATTGACAATTTTTTAGAGGTTCTAAAAGGTTCCAATCATTTCAAACACCCCATGAAGTTATTCAATGCATCTAGACACTTTGGAAAGGCTCTTGACTTAGGAGATATGTCTCTTGGATGAAGGGACTTGTCTCTTGATGTGAAGTGGTGTGTCTTTTGGGAAAAAGGAGTGAATTTTGAATTCTTTTTGAAAGGAAGGCTGGCCCTAATTAAAAGGAGGAGTCTAGTGAGACTTGCAAGAGGTTTGGAGGAGGAGAAGTCAAAGGGTGGTGTGAGAGAGAGTCGTGGAGAAGAGTGGATTTTCTTCTAGAGCTGTAAGAGGAGAGAAAAGGTGAGAGATTTCTTCTTCATTACATTTCAAAGAGAGAATTGAGTGTAATTGTAAAGAGAGAAAGTGCTTAAAGGGAACTTCAATTGATTTCCTTTAGAAGGAGTGTTAGATAAGTTATGTTCTTTCCTTTCTTTATTTTGTAAACTTGTTTTTATATATAAAATCTATGTTTTGTCGTATTCATCTCATGAATTATAAGTAGTCTTATTTATCCTTCTCTCAATAATGAGACGTGGTTTTGTAAAAAAATAATTTTTTTTATGTAATGTTTTAAATTTCAATAAATTGTAATGATTCAAACTCTGACATTCATTTACTTTTTTATCTAGTCAATTCAAATGTTAAAATTTTTTGAGAAACATGAGATCCGAAAGGGTTATGCTTTCTAAGACAAGGTAAGATTCACAATCAATTTTATGGGTGAGAATGCAGTCCATGCGGTTGAGTACAAATAAATAGGGAAATATACTTTGATGGGCGCAGAATTGGAGGTTTTAGGGTGACAGACTAAAATCCCCAAATTGGTCCAGCTTCTTGGAAACTATAGCAAGATTGTTAGCCCTCAGGCAAGGGAGAAGTGGGAACTCTGCAGTGACAGCCAGTATCTTCTGAACCTAACCATGAATTTAGGGACCAAACTCTGGATTAGCCAATGTTCTTTATGCACTCTCAGAGGGTAAAGAATAAGGTTGCTCTTATTTGACACTCTACAATTTTATATTTAATTTAAATGATTTTAATTACTTCATAAACCTTAAAATCATTGTGAACATGAAGGATGCTTTCTTAAATTTGAACTCTTCATTACAAAACCTTGTTTAGTCTTAATAAGGTTAAATTTGATGTTTAGAAAATAGTTTAGTTAAATTAGTTTTTTTAACTATATTTCATTTAATGTACATTAAATTTACTTTAGATTTGTTTTTCTTACTCAAGTTTTTGTAGTTTGAATATTGTGTTTGACGTTATAACTATCAAAATTTCCAACTCCCCATGGGATCGATACTTAGGACTCCATTAGAACTCTTTATTACTTGAGCGATTTGTACACTCACATTATTAGTAAATTTTGGCAGCTTAATAATTTTTGCATATAAAAATATTTATACTAGAGTAATTTTTATTGTGATTGAAATGCATATTTACTTTTGGTGTTGTCATGTGTGTATTGTAGTATAAAAAGATATAAAAAACGCACCACAAAAACCACACACCAGTTCTTCCAGGAAAAATTTAGGGAATCGAAAGGAGTGTTGATTTGAGTCATCTTTAGTCATTGTAAAAGAGAAATAACAAATTATTTTAGTGTATTTATTTTTATATTTATGTCATAACTAAGTATTAGTGGATTTTCTCTTTTGTTCAATGGTTTTGTTTGGCGAAATCAACATGTTTATTATATAAAACATTTAACTCTTTCTTTTGATGATTAGGCAGGATGAATGAAATGTGAAGTGCTATGTAATTTCTTTATTTTCAAATGGCTATGATTAACCTGAAGAACATAATTTACTATTCATTCTAGCAATGTAAATTGTTAAAATAGATTGTGAACCATAAAACTTGGGAAAGCTATGGTAGAATCGACTTGGTTAATCACATTGAATTATGAGGTATAGGTTGATATGCCTTGTAGGGAGATGAAATTGTTAGGAAAATATGCTTTGAAGGGATAGCTATGGGATTTAAGAAATTAAAGTCATTTCTATCCAAGCCTCTTTATGCACTTGGGAGAGGCTAAAGAAGATTGTTGCTTCTATTCTTTACCAGTCTTTTACTACTTGAATTTACTTTACATTTCTTTCACTTAACCCATTAAAAGGAAGAGCATCCTAAGTATTTGGTATCTTTCAATCAAAATTGTTAAATGTAAGATTAATTGTGTAGGATTTAAATTTATTATTTTTTTTCACATAGTGGGTCAGCTTTTAAGATTTCAACATTTTCAACTATTCAAACTAGTTTTTAAAACCAGTAGGCTAGAACCTTTCCAATTTTGAATTACCTCGCACTCTTTCGGATCAACATTCTAATCTCTAAAATTTTATATCACTGATACGACACATGCATTTGCTTGAGCTCCTAGTGTGTCATTTCATCTGGAAGTAGTATCATCAAGGACATCAATTTATCGATAAGGTGTACTTGTATCAAGATTAATATGTTGCTTTCCCAATTTATATTATGTTCCCATTGAGTACTTCACACATATTGAATTTCCTTTAGCACTCTTATACCCTAAACCATTTTAAGTGGACTAACTTTATTCTTCATGATGTTGGTAGGAATACATTTATTTTAAGGATCTTAAGCTTTTTTATCATTGAATTGTGTTTTCCCTCGTTAGATTAATTTTAGTTATATATTATTGGCTTATCTTTAAATATTTCATATTTACATTACTAATTTCTTTTAAGATCTAAATTAGTTTTGAATTTTCTCTATTATTTCTTATTTATATGATTATACTAAGTTGATCCCTTCAAGATTTACAAGGATTAATGTGTATTTAATATTCTCGGATCAAATCATATTTGTTAGGGGTCCATTAATGTCCTTATTTTTTACTAGATTTATGTAATTCTTGAATCTTATACTAAATAGTCATTGTCACATGACCAAATAAACTCATATATGTCTTATGGTAAACATTTTTAATTTAGTATTAGCATTATCTTTACCTTGATCTTAATTAATTTTCACTTGACCTAAGCTGGGTAAGCCCTAATTCATTTTTTAACTAAGGGTCTTAAATTAGGTGGTATTGATTAAGCCTAAATTATTATAAAATAGCCTAATTTCATATTATTTGATAAAAAAATATCTTAATTTGCATTAAATAACTCATTAGTTGGCCTATTGGAACATTGGCCAATCAACAACCTCATCTTTATCCATAGTCCAATTCACAATTATTTAAAATCAAACTTGAGTCAATTCAACACTTAATAAACCTAGAGTCATAAAATAACCAATGATCACTAAGTTAACCTAGACTAACCATGGTTAGATTTAAGATGTGTTATAGTGGCTTGAAGACCAACGATCATTTTTGAAATTGGAGTTAATCTGGACTTGTTATAATTTGGCACCTATGTTTGTCTAGATTGACCAATATTGGGCCAATGGATATTTGGATAAATATAGGATAATTTATTCATATATTTATCAATTTACTTATTATATAATCTAATTGTATTAATAAAATTAAAAAATACTGACACTTAGATGGCCTAAACCTACCAAATTATATATTGAGCCCATACTGACCCAATTCTTCTTTCAAATCCATTGTGCAATTTTTCTTGACCATAGATAACACACATCCTGACTTTACTTAATATGGACCCTTAAGACATCTAAGTAACTTTATGATCATCTGTTTTACCTTTTAGACAAATTTATTCGTTTGTTTGGCAAGCATTGCCGAAGGCTACAACTTTTGATTTCAATAGAGACCCAATGTTCTTATTTTATTAGCTGAAGCAAACCTAACCCTTAAATTAGTTTTTAATGGCCCTAATGTATTTCAATAAATTTTAAGATCACATTACTTGAACAAACTTCAGAAAATTCATTTATTAACCCATGATTGACACAACCGAACACAATTTAAAAACTTTAAACAACATTAACCAATCTAATCCTCTTGTAGTGTTTATCAATAGTATAAATAATCTATAGACTTAACCTTGTGTTCACTTAAGCTTGTGTTGATCTACATAGACTCTAAATCTACATTGGACCAAATTATTGAAATTAAGCTGAATTTAAACCAAATTGGCCTAGCCACTTCCTCCTCAAAAGAGGGCATAACATGCCCATAGACCCTTTTTGTTATCCTAATCAAAATAATTCTTTATTAGATAAACCCAATTTATAAGTTATGAAACCAAGAAAATCGAGGTGTCAGAAAATTACCCGACACAACAAATCTACCTGAAACTAACGCAAGAAATTCAAACTAACCTTAAGAAAAATAATATTTGGGTCTAGTTGAGCTTAAGATTTTTAAACCATTTAATTTTTGAGATAGGAAAAAGTTAACGTGTCATCATGAAACTAACCTATTAACCTGAAATGTGCTTGAAATGGACCCTCAAAAACAAAATTAACCTAATATTTTACTCAAAATTGACCCAAATAATTGCTATGTCATATGTTAAACATGCTATGTAGATCTGGTTTAGGTAAGAAGTTTAGGTCGATTCAAGTTCCAGATGAAATTTTTTATTTCTTTAGTATTTGGATCTGATTCAAGTCAAAAAAGTTTATGTTTAGTTTAATTTTGGTTCATATTCAAACTTGACCCATGAAGTTAATTTGATACACCTATAACACTATCATATGTACTTTGTTGTGTCAACAAACTCAAAGACTCCACTTTCATATCTTTAAACTCATACTAGCTCATTTATAACCCTAATCAAAATAAGCCATCTCAAAACTTTATAACTCAAGATTACCGGAAAAAAAATAATAAAAAGAACACAAAGAAGAAAAGAGCAAAGTTTCTACTAAGGGTACGATCAATCATTATGAACCTAAGTGAGCCATCTACATATTAATTAATTACATTAGTCCATATAATGGTCAAAGAGTTTTAAGATATTAAAAATATTTTTTTTCAACAAGTATCATATATTCATTTTTAAAAATGTCACATAATGTTCAAATTTTTTATCAAAGATAACTCTCTTGGAAAGGTCGTGTAAGCATACTATCTCATGAGTGGAGATAAATACAATGTGTGATATGTTTGTTAAGCTATACAATAGAATGTAGTTCTAACATACGAACAAAATTAGCTCAAATTGCAAGTTGTAGATCATTTAATGAAGTAAATAAATATTAACATTTTTGGGTGATATTTGAGAGATCAAAATATGTTTGTATTCAACATTCAAAATCTATTTGCAATAATAAATAGCAAGTTTGAAAGACCTTCATTATCATACTCAATATAGTGTTCACATCATACTAATTGGACCAACAACTTTACTCTTTAATGTAGACTTATAATTGTGTATGGTGATATACTACTGAAAAAAATAAAATAAGGGACTATAAAACCAAGAATTAATTCAATTGAATGATAGATACTACTCCATAAGGAAAACTCACAAAGGAGTTTCTTAGTTTTTATAATCCAAAACTCATATGGAACTTGATTCACCTAAAATAAGTGAAATTTCATAAAGGTCACCTAAGATAAGTGAGATTTCAAAGATATTTGGCTTGTGACAATTAAAATGATTATAGAATAAATGTTGTTCTTGTTAACCTGCATTAATTTTTATCTTTATTAGTAATATGAAAGGATTTTTTGTCATAAGAGCAAATAAATAGTAAATTGTATGTGTTGTTGGTCAAATATTGGAAAATGTTGTTGGATTTTTGAAAAGTTGTTATGGTGTGTGAAGATGAAGGAATTGGATAGTTGATATAAATTAGAATAACTTAAAAGTGCTTAAATAGGATGTATTTTCTTTTACATGGAGCCGAAACTTTATAACAAAATATGCACAAATTAAAAAGGCATATGAAGATAAAATAATGTTGATAAAAATAAACCAACTAAGTCTAACGAAAGAGTTTTGGTGGAGATGACCACAAATTCAATCCCCAAGAGTTTGCCGCCAATCAATGGCAAAAAAGAAAAAAAAACTCTTTCTAAACCCAAAAGTTATTCATTAATTATTTTTCTTTACGAACATCCTAATATAATATAATCAATGCTTCATTTAGTACATTTATAAACTAAAGAGGCAAAGATTAAAGGTAAAAAATTCTACACTAACACAATTAAAATGTGCAGAAATGAGACACTTGGATATCTTCATTATGAATTTTTGACCTATTATATGTATGATGTGAAATCTGTTTAGCTTTCATCATTTCTTTTTCATTTGTTTGATTTTTTTTTTAGCTATGGTATGGTTGGGGCTGCTGCTAAAAGCTACTATAGAAATAACTTATTTTAAACAACTCCAGTTCCTAATATTTTTTTACTTTCAAAAAGTCAGATCGTAACATTTTGGCTGCCACTACATTTTTATAGTTTAGATTGAAAAAACAGTTTTCTACTAGAAAAATTTTTAAAAAGCAACATCAAAGCAATTTTCCAAATAGAACTGTGGTGGTGATATGAAAAGGAAAGCGGATAGAAAACTATTCCAAACAGACCCTGGCAGGCTTGCTTTGATGAACCAGATTAAGCAAGCTTGCAAGGCTAAGCTCATTGATGAGTTTCATTATTCCATTTCTATTTTTTTATTGTATATTCTTAAATAAAACAATGATTGTACCTTTTGTTAGGAGAACATAAACATATGATAATATAATGATCCAAAATGTAAAGGTAATTTTTAAATGAGAAGAAGATTTTAAAAATAAGATAATTATTTCATTATTTATAGCATATGCTTAAGTATAATAAACTACTTTTATACACAGCATCCAGGTTGTGTTCTGAGCTCACTCTGTAATTTTTTGTCTAAGATAATTTATCTTGTTTCCTATGAATTAAAATTCTTAAAATTTAATTTAAATTCTGGCCATCAAAGGATATAGGCTTCATTTGGGGCCGCTTTTTTCACGCGTTGCGGCCCATAACCGCGATAGATTACTGTTTGGTTACCAGCTTCGCTGCCGAACTACGCCGAAGCGGGCGAGAAGCGGGCCGCGCCCCAGCTTTTGCCTCCTAATATTCAAAATTGCACTCGCTAATATTCGAAGAAGTGTCATAAGTGTTCCGTCCCACGAGCATTCTTCCCAGCCCTAACGATCCTTCGCCGTCCCGCGCCTCCTTCGTCGCAATAGCGATCTTTCCATCGCCGTCCTGCGCGTCCCACACCTTCTTCGTCGTAATCCAGGTTTCGCAATCCATAGTCTTCTTATTTTATTTTTTAATTTTCGCTCTCTTATTATATTTTCTCTGCAAGAGCCGGGCTATTTCAATTGAGACGAAAAAAAGGGGAAAAACTAAAACTAAGTAATGCCGATGGAAGAAATTAAATGGTCCAGACTTCATTGCTGTACTATTTTGTTGTCAGTAACTTTATTTCGATAGAAACCTATTTAGGTCGATCGGATATATATTAAAATAAGTTAGTACAATAAATTGAACTCCGCGTGTCGATCCTAGAGAAGGCACGATAACAGCTCGGCTGAAATAGACGACGCTCTGCTGGGCGTAAAGAGCACTATTGTGGGGAGCACGCTGCCTCCCCCGCTTAATCTGAATAAATACAAATACGGAACATACTGGGGAAAAGTAGCATACATGGGTCGACCAATGACTCAATCCATCGAATTGACTTTTCAAGTCCGGGAGGACAACATTTCGGCCACCGTAAATTAATTATGGGGATGTTTGCTTGGAAAGTATAAAATAGTGTTTTTTTTAAGTAAAGTTCATTACATTTCAATACAAAAAGGATAGATATGCCTCCATTGTGTTACATATAGTAAGGAGAGGGACAAGCTAGAGAGAGGTGAGTGAGGGGAGGCTTTGTGTGTTTTTTTTTTCATGGGCAAAAGTTCAATCAAAATTCTGTGTATGTGTATGTATATATTTATTTATAAAGGAAATCAAAATTTGACAGAGATCAAAATATCGATTTCTCCTACGCTTTTTGGCCCCATGATGAAAGCTCGCGTCTTGTGCCAATTCAGAGCCTCCGCAGCACTGTAGGATCAAACCCTTGATCTGAGGGGAATTACAGTGGCCCCGCCACCAACATGCCAAGGCTTGGGCTACTGATGGTGGGGTCACTGTAAGTCCTCTCAAGTCAAGGGTTCGATCTCACCGTGGCCCGGGGGCTCTGAAATATTAGACATATAGTGCAGGCACCATATCATAGGTGCCCGAGCGCAAGATGTAAGCGGTATTTGGGGCCCACAGTACTCGAATATCGTTTTCTTTTTAATATATATATATATATATATATANATACTTGTATATAGCTATTGTTCTCATCCTTTTACATGACCTTCAGTACTGCATAATTTTTAATGATGTGAATGAAGTGTTACTTAGCATATACTTACATCCCTTACGCCAAACACTAAGAAGGTTTGTTTAAGAAACACGCGGGAGGTCAGCTCTGAGAGGAAGAATAGAAATGTGAAGCAAATGAAGGAAGGTTCGGCCTCTGCTTAAGGAGGAGCCTAATTGTAAACTCATTTGGGGATGACTGTCATTGATTTGGACTAACTCGGAGATAATCTTTCGGTGGACCCAATTCCTCATACTCATGTTAATGCTAAGAAAGCACCTGAAAACTTGCATCTTTCTAGTAGTGTCAACGAAACAAGTGTTCCTAGAACTTCGCAACCTCAGTGTGAGTACAGGTTAAATAATATATAAAATCTATGAATCAAAATGGAAAAAAAAATAAAAATAAATATATTTCATTTATATTTTCCTCTTTGCTTGTAGATATTTTTATTTTTAGTAAACTCATCATATCATGTTTTTCACGCCAAGAATCTTAGCAAGCTAAAATAGAACATGGCATTTAACCCTTTGAGTGGAAGGATGACATAGATAAGTATGTGATCAGCACACGTCTTTTTAAGGAAATATACTCGGTGATAGATGATATGAGCAAGGTGGAAAATATAAGCAAGGATCAGGATAATCAGATAGTCATTGCATTTGCCCAACAACAACAATGTAGTCAAGATCCACCAAGAGTCTCCCTCAATGTTGCACATGTTGTTGATTGCGTTGAGTTTATGCAATAGTTGGCCAAAATGAATAATGAAATTACTGAGTTATTGTTGACCTGTGTAACAAGTTGGTTGATTTGAAAGTTAGATGCCTGATACTTCACAATCGGGCCTAGTCTATTTACTTGTCTAGATTTAAGGCTAGTGGGGAGCTTCTGTTTCTCATACGGTCCGATTGACTTATAGCATAATATATTTTAGATCATCGTGTAGAGTTTTTTTTTTTTTAGATGTAATTATTTAGACTCGCCTTTGGAGTGACTTGTGTGCTACTAATTACAAATCATATCACAAGAGAGGGAGTCTTGCCTCCAAGGATTGAAATATGCTCGAAGGATCAAGCATGGGAGGGTTTTATATTGCTTGAACATTTTTAAATGAATAGAAGTTATTCAACCCTTGTGATCAAGTAGAAGTAATGTTTCAAATATTATTAAATAGACATTGCAAGTCTATTAAAGTTAAATATAATTTTTCTCAATTTTTTTGACTTAGTAGCCATAAGTCATCAACTTTCATAGGTTGGTCGAATTTTTTTCTATTAAGAAAACTCAATTGGTCAAGTTCTAGAGATAGAAACCTTGCTAGTAATTATTCTTGGTGATGAGGATAAGGACACGAAAAATGCTTGTAAACCTATCAAAATAATTAATCAACATTAGTAAGTATACAAAAATTCTTAAATGGGACAGAAATGTAACTTTAGTATTAGTTTGAGATTTAATGCCTCTATATCTAACTTTATTATTTCCACCAATATTTATTTTCCTTCATGGTTATAAATAGTGGGAATCACTCATCCATTTTGATTAAACAACATAAGAAAACAAGAATATAAAGATAATAAGATATGTAAGAAATGTAAATGATGGGCTTTGTGATAGATAAATGGATGAATCAAATGGTTTGTACAAACTTCTATCCCACCTCGGAGCCTTTTGTTTGTTGGTATTTGAGTGGGAAAGCTTCTTGTTCGTTGGACTCGAAAATAGCTTCTTATCATCTTTTAATTTAGAAACATTAATTTTGATTAAAAATTATCGAAGATTTCCCTTAGTACGAAAATCACCTAGATCATCATGACATAATTGGGTTTTCTTCCAATTGAATCTCCATTACGTTTGAAAGCACTATTGATGGGTGACTCAATATAATGGAGGGTACTAATTTAGTTGTAGTATTTTGGTTGGCAATGCTGAGTTTATGTTGCCAACTCTCTCCTTATGCTATGTGTTCACCGACAGTAGTGATCACTCATTGTCCTCCCATTGATGTTAAGGTCTATTTCTAAAATTAGTACCTTCTATGAGCTGTGTTTAGATGAAGTGAGACCTCTTAATCTAACATAAGACCAAGTAGTGATGAATCCTTGATTTAAAAAATGGACGAATACAAAAGTTGACCTCCATGTAACCAACAAAAAAAAATATTTCTCTTTTATTTTCTTATATGTCTAATCAATCATATGACCAAATTCAAGTATTGAAAATAGATTTATATGCTATTATATTAATAATCCTTTTATTTTGTAGCTTATCTTATTAATCTAGTGGTTATGATGATAAGTTTTTTTACTAAATCCTTGTCACCTTTTTTCGATTCTTTGTGTTCAATTTATGGGCTGCATGACAAACTCCCTATGTAAATTCTTGTCCAACATAGTTAGTTTTGACAGGGTTTTTTTAGACAATTTTTAGTTTTGTACAATTCTAATAAGTATGAAAAGTGCTCTAATTACTTTGTTGAGAATCATATCTAATTCAATTATTATAAACTTGCATCAAATTTAAATTAATATAAGGTATTGGGTGAAAGGAATTTACCTAAATAAAACCTATCCTTCACCTTTGAGGCATCAAGTTCCTTATGCCTTATTTCCTTGTAAATTCTTCAGCTTATTCTACAGGTTTTTAGTTGCATGGGAGCTTTACTTATTGAGTAATTAACTACAACTTAGCACTTTTAACTCAATCATATTTTCATTAAAATATCATATGGAAAATTATTAAGTAATAATTCATGTTTTGATCTCTATATTTATGAATTATATTTGAATTTGTTTAAGTTACCCAAATGCCTATATTCATGTCATTTAATGATAGAAAATCTTGTGGTTTTCTCTACTGTTAGTCATGTGTACTTTTTTGGCATGTGTCTTTAGCTTGTGCACTAAAAAGACAACTTGCTTCGGCATTATGTATGATTTTTNCTATATTTAGGACTCTCATCTGCTGTTGCTAATGTGTCTACTTCCCCACCCTCCCCTATTCTTTTCTTGCTATAGGGTGACCTTTTGGAGGTTCCTCATTTGAGATTTGTAATTGGCTCATCAATGAAATAGAAGGTTTTCTTACACCCACACACACACACACACACGCACACACACGTATAATATATATATATATATATATATATATATATATATAGACATACATACATATTTCTATATTTAGTACTCTCATCCGCTGTTGCTTATGTGTCTACTTCCCCACCCTCTCCTCTTCTTTTCTTGCTTTAGGGTGACCTTTTGTAGGTTCCTCATTTGAGAATTGTAATTGGCTCATCAATAAAATAGAAGGTTTTCTTACACACACACACACACACACACACACACACACACACACACGTATATACATATATAAATACTTGCACATCTATATAGATGTACATGTATTTATATATTAATATATAAATATATATATTGAAATGTATATATATACATGTATATACATTTATATATATACATATATACTTGTATATAGCTATTGTTCTCATCCTTGTACATGACCTTCAGTAGTGTCATAATTTTTAATGATGTGAATGAAGAGTGTTACTTAGCATATACTTACATCCCTTACGCCAAACACTTAGAAGGTTTTTTTAAGCAACACGAGGGAGGTCAGCTCTGAGAGGAAGAATAGAAATGTGAAGCAAATGAAGGAAGGTTCGGCATCTGGTTAAGGAGGAGCCTAATTGTAAACTCATTTGGGGATGACTGTCATTGATTTGGACTAACTCGGAGATAATTTTTGGAGGACCCAATTCCTCATACTCATGTTAATGCTAATAAAGCACCTGAAAACTTGCTTCTTTCTAGTAGTGTCAACGAAACAAGTGAAGTTCCTAGAACTTCACAGCCTCAGTGTGAGTACTGGTGAAATAATATATAAAATCTATGAATCAAAATGGAAAAAAAAATAAAAACAAATATCATTTCATTTATATTTTCCTGTTTGCTTGTAGAGATTTTTATTTTTAGTAAACTCATCATATCATGTTTTTCACGCAAAGAATGTTAGCAAGCTAAAATCGAGCATGGCATTAAACCCTTTGAGTGGAAGGATGACCTAGATAAGGATGTGATCAGCACACATCTTTTTAAGAAAATATACTCGGTGATAGATGATATGAGCAATGTCAAAAATATAAGCAAGGATCAGGATAATCAGATAGTCATAGCATTTGCCCAACAACAACAATGTAGTCATGATCCACCAAGAGACTCCCTCAATGTTGCACATGTCGTTGATTGCGTTGAGTTTATGCAATAGTTGGCCAAAATGAATAATGAAATTACTGAGTTATTGTTGACTTGTGTAACAAGTTGGTTGATTTGAAAGTTAGATGCCTGATATTTCACAATCAGGCCTAGTCTATTTACTTGTCTAAGTTTAAGGCTAGTGGGAGTTTCTGTTTCTCATTCGGTCCGATCGACTTATAGCATAATGTATTTTAGATCACCGCGTAGAGTTTTTTTTTTAGATGTAATTATTTAGACTCGCTTTTGGAGTGACTTGTATGCTACTAATTACAAATCATATCACAAGAGAGGGAGTCTTTCCTCCAAGGATTGAAATATGCTTGAAGAATCAAGCATGGAGGGTTTTATATTGCTTGAACATTTTTAAATGAATAGAAGTTATTCAACCCTTGTGATCAAGTAAAAGTAATGTTTCAAATATTAATAAATAGACATTGCATGTCTATTAAAGTTGGATATAACTTTTCTCAATTTTTTTTACTTAGTAGCCATAAATCATCAACTTTCATAGGTTGGTCAAATTTTTTTCTATTAAGAAAACTCAATTGGTCAAGTTCTAGCGATAGAAAACTTGCTAGTAATGATTCTTGGTGATGAGGATAAGGACACAAAGAATGTTTGTAAACCTATCAAAATAATTAATCAACATTAGTAAGTATACATAAATTTTTAAATGGGGTAGAAATGTAACTTTACTATTAGTTTGAGTTTTAATGCCTTTATATCTAACTTTATTATTTCCACCAATATTTATTTTCCTTCATGTTTATAAATAGTGGGAATCACTCTTCCATTTTGATTAAACAACATAAGAAAACAAGAATATAAAGATAATGAGATATGTAAGAAATGTAAATGATGGGATTTGTAATAGATAAAGGGATGAATCAAATGGTTTGTACTAACTTCTATCCCACCTCGGAGCCTTTTGTTTGTTGGTATTTGAGTGGGAAATCTTCTTGTTTGTTGGATTCGAAAATAGCTTCTTATCATCTTTAAATTATAAATAATAATTTTGATTAAAATTTATCGAAGGTTTCCCTTAGTAGGAAAATCACCTAGATCATCATGACGTAATTGGGTTTTCTTCCATTTGAATCTCCATTATGTTTGAATGCATTATTGATGGGTGACTCAATATATTGGGGGGTACAAATTTAGTTGTAGTATTTTGGTTGGCAATACTGAGTTTATGTTGCCAAATCTCTACTTATGCTATGTGTTCACCGACAATAGCGATCACTCATTGTCCTCCCGTTGATGTTAAGGTTTATTTCTAAAATTTGTACCTTCTATGAGTTGTGTTTAGATGAAGTGAGATCTCTTGATCTAATATAAGAAAAAGTAGTGATGAATCCTTGATTTGAAAAATGAACGAATACAAAAGTTGACCTCCATGTAACCAACAAAAAAGAAATTTCTCTTCTGTTTTCTTATATCTCTAATTAGTCATATGATCAAATTCGAGTATTGAAAATAAATTTCTATGCTATTCTATTAATAAACCTTTTATTTTATAGCTTATCTCTTTAATCTAGTGGTTGTGATGATAAGTTTTTTTACTAAATCTTAATCATATTTTTTTTTTATTCTTTGTGTTCAATCTAAGGACTGCATGACAAACTCCGTATGTGAACTCTTGTTCAACATAGTTAGTTTGGACAGTGTTTTTTTAGATTTTGAGTTTTGCAGAATTCTAATAAGTACGAAAAGTGCTCTAATTATTTTGTTGAGAATCATATCTAGTTCAATTCTTATGAACTTGCATGAAATTTAAATTAAGATAAGGTATTGGGTGAAAGGAATTTACCTAAATAAAACCTATCCTTCACCTTTGAGGCATCAAGTTCCTTATGCCTTATTTCCTTAGAAATTCTTCAGCTTATTCTATAGGTTTTTAGTTGCATGGAAGCTTTACTTATTGAGTAGTTAACTAATATTTAGCACTTTTAACTCAATCATATTTTCATTAAAATATCATATGGAAATTCATTAAGTGATAATTCATGTTTTGATCTCTACATATATGAATTATATTTGAATTTGTTTAAGTTACCCAAATGTCTATATTCATGTCATTTAATGATAGGAAATTTTGTGGTTTTTTCTACTATTAGTCATGGGTACTTTTTTGGCATGTGTCTTTAGCTTGTGCACTAAAAAGACAACTTGCTTCGGCATTATGTATGATTTTTCCTAGGTTTGGCCAACTTTCTTAATGGCTTGAGTGCTCGAAAGTGAGCCCACTTTATTTAGTACTAAGTTTCCATATTTTACTTATTTTTCCTTCATGTTTAAGTTGTAGTACATAGCCTTTGTTTGTGTCTACTCCCACATTAAGGCAGAGCGAGTTCATAATTCATTGGTAGATTGGGAGAGGTTTGTAAGCTGTCTTCATTTGCACCACTATTGTCACAAAATTTTGATACTAATGTGGTGACTTCCTTCGGATGGTGCAATTTATAGTCACACAATAAAAGTCCTTGACACTATGTTAGAATACAAATGATTTCCACTTAGATATAATCTATGTTGTCATTATAAGACCCCATGGAAACAATGGAAGGTGAATGACCAACTTCAACTTTTAACTTTTGCTTTCTTCATTAACAAGTTTAGGAATATTTTATCTACCACGACAACTTAGTCATTCGGCCTAGGTTGATGGATATAAATGAAATTAATATTAATTACTAGGTTTTGGCAATTACTCTTACTTAGATATCATTCAATTGGGTTCTATAACTTATAATTATCACCATGGGCTACTAATGTCAATAGTGAGATCACACCAGATGAACTTGTACATGAAATATATTGTGATATTGGCCAGCACTTTCGCTTTTATCCATTTATGAAAACAATAAATTTCATTAAAATAAATTAATTTTTCTTTTTGAGAATAGAATGCCCAAGATGATCACCCTCACACATTGACTGACCAAGGACTCATGATGGGTTACATCTTAAGTAACAGTTGGCATTGTAAAGCAATCATTTCATGTAGGTTTTTCACATTTCTAATAATTCTCTGATGTCATTTCTACTTTTTAGCCAAATGTTTCCCTACCTTAGTGATCAAATCAATATGGTTTCTCCCATTAAATGGCTTCCACATTATCTAGAAGTCTACTTCCATTAAAAAAAAATTGAACAATATTAGTCAATGGTTTTGAGGATTATATCATCTCATTTGATATGAAGAAAGTTTCATTAATATTTAATTTACTAACTATCTTCCTTAATTTTTTTAGAAGATTATCATCAATTTTGAAATGTTTGTTAATAGTTGTATCCTACGTAGTTGCATTTGCTTGATTTTTAGGGCAAGTAACTTCTAAGGCAAGTCTAAATACTTATATCTAAAAAAAGAAAATAATTTTATTTAAGTGGTTTATTAATTAAAAAAAAGTTCTAACAATAAGGTTTTAGATCCCTAAGTAGAATGCCTTTTTTTATTTTCTACATTATAGTTTTTATATTGACTCAATAATGCTTGACTACTTAGATACACCTAAATATTCACATTCTATTCCCTTTACTAATATAGTCTTCCAAAAGGAAGAGACAAACAAGCTAATCTCATATAAAGAAATAATTTTTTAGATGGACAAGAAAGTGGACTTTTCCATTATCATTTAAGGATGTTGGTCTATTGATCACCAATGGACAAGGATGATCCACTAAAGTGGCAAGAAATGAGTATGCTCTTTTTATGGCTTTACTTGTTGGGTGGCACAAGTGGATGTTGAGGTACCTCCCTTAAGATGAGGGCTCACAAGAAAGAAAACTTGAAGGATTTGCTTGTGAGTAAAAATACAAAGCTTTTCCAAGGCTATTGTAGGCATTCTTGTTCCCAAACAACTAGGATCGCTCATCCCCTCAAGAGTGACTAAGATCTTAGACCATCTAAGGAAAAGGGTATATGATTTGAAACTAATTGCAACATCAAGGAAGATAAGAAGCCCACACAGGTCTATCAACATGGCTCAAGAATTTATTTGCAATCTTGGATGGAAGGAAAAATAAAATGTATAGTATTAAATTTTTCCTTTCTGTGATTCATGTGGAGGCATCAAACTTGTAGTTCACTTACTCTTCATTGAGATCCTGTAGAAAGATGATGAATGATTTATTTTGGAAGAAGAACAGAAGAGGAAATGTTTCAAATGAGTTATAGTTATAATGCTAAAGGAGATAGAACGGGTTAGCTTAGCTTTGTCATAGACTACTAGCTTAGTGATAACATACAAAAAATAAGTTTAGTACTTTGAGTGAGAATGGTCAAGATTAAGAGCCTAATGCATTAGCTCAAAGAAGAAATTGAAAGAATGATGATCGATATGACAATAACGAAGACGCCCAAGGATTTTGTTCAGTCACTATCTAGACGTGTTGCATAAAGGTCTAAACTCTATAAGAAGTTTTAAGGTATGGTCGATTAATGTTTGGGGGTACTTGGTCAACACTGAGCTTCTCCCCTTAGAGTTGATGAGCATAAAAAGGTTCAAATAAATGCCTTATTTACTCCAAGGAAGTAAGTCATAATGAAGATAAAATGAGTTATGGGGCTTATTAGATGAGGCCAGTTGGCAAGTTCCACCTATTATTTTAGTTTTTTTAACATATTCTATGTAACTTTTTTTATTAATGTCGTGTAATTCAATAAGTTCTAATTAATTATATACTCTTGTTTTTTTTGAAATAAATAGATAGAAAATTAATTTTTTGAACATTTCATTTGGAAGGTAATTGTATTCATAGCAATTTGATCCTACTTGCAATGTGCATCTTTAACTTAGGTTGCATTCACAACATACCTCATTGCATTTTCTTGTATGTGCACTACAATATGCATTAGCTAACTTAAAATTTACTAGATAAGAGATTCTTTAAATAAGCCATGAGTGTACGTGAATAAAGGGACCAAATCTCCCCTGTTGGCGAGTGATGCAGATGATTATTGAGTTGAGCATATGGAATTGAGTGGCTAGTTTCCAACTTGTAGAAATATTCATTATCATGTCAAATATAATTTCTAATATGATTCTTTTATTAAGATTGTGTTTTTATGATATTATATATATTGTCAGTTCAATGTATCCTTGATAACTTTCAATCAAATTCATTAGAAAAAGTAATTTAGGTTTAAGTCTTCCATAAACCATTCCAATTTCTTTTTTCTCAGTTAATTTATCATCTTTAACATCTTATGCATTACATTAGATATTTTAAATAGATCTTATCACTATCTTTGTGGAGAAATTTAACTAGACTTGCTTTACGAATGACTCACATGCTACTCTTTGATGATGTTATCACAATCTATAGAGACCAACCTTAATGAATTGACGAATGTTTCATGAGATTTTATAATGCTCAATGATTATAAGTAAAATAAAATTGTTCATCATTTATATGAGAGTATAAGTAATATCCTTAGTCCAATTGAAAAGACATTTTATAATTGAAGTAGTTCAATAGAAATTACTTATTTTGCAAGGTCGAGTAGCAATTATTCTTTAAGTTTTGTTGCTTTGTAGAATAAATTGTTTTTAAAAAAATTTAATTGGATAGATTTCACAAATCATAAATCATAATAATAATGACACTCTAAAAAAATAATAAGGACATATTGATTGTTAGTAAACCTATCAAGAAAAATAATCAAGGTTAGTAAGTTTATAATTTTTTTTTAATGGGAATTGACAATTCAAGAGGTTATTAGTTTGGGATTTGGTGGTTTCAATGCTAAATTTAAAATTCTATTCAATATATTTTCCCTCCATAGCTATAAATAATTTGGTCCCTTCTACCATTTTGAGTAAAAAACTCTAAAAAATTTAGACTGGAAGAAAAGTGAGATATGTAAGAACTTATAGTGATGAGAATGACAATAAAGAAAGGTGTGGGGTTGTTAATTTTTTTTTTTATCTAATTTAAGTTAAGGTAACAAGAGAGAGGACTTTGCTAAGAAAAAAACTATCCTTTTCTTTTGGGGTTGCTGCCTCTCCTCTAAGACTTATTTTTTCGATAGCTTCTTGAGCATCTCCTTGAACATTTTCATTGCATGGAGCCTTTATTTATATATATACTTTTAGAAATACAAATTTTGAATATATCATACTTTTAAAAGTATGATAAAAAAAGGATTGATAGAATTAATTAATAAATTATTTGTCAACAAAGAACATATGTCTACCTACCCTCTTTCGAGTGTATAAGTATGCTTACTATTCTATTAGTTTTATGAAACTATTTTTCACCTAGAAGCATCTAATAGAAACAAATCATTAAATTATATTTCCTTACAAGTTTTATTGTCACCTAAACTATATTTATAGCCATCCGGTCAATGTAAGTGCACTCAAGTTGCAAGATCACTGCTCTCCCGAGTCTTAGTTTCACATGCAAACAATTTTAGCATAATTTATTACCACTTAAGTTATGTTAATGGAGCAAAAGAGATATTACTCATCACATGAAAATAAAAATAACTCTATCATGAAATAAATTTCCCTACACATGTGACGTGACCTGCAATTATGCAGATTTATATGTTCTTTAATATGCCAAAAACTTGACCCAAAGTATATTTAACAGCTAGTGAGAACAAATATAATATGATAAAAATTAAATAAAAAGTTTTCTCAAAAGGGGTAATTCACAAGTAAACGTATCATTTCAAGTAATATATAGTTTTCTTTAAGAGCCCAACATCGATCCCACATAGAAAATGCAAATGAAAAATAATAAAAACAAAATTTAGAAATTTTAACTTTAAGAAAAGTTTACTTAAGACTGTAGTAAATATTTAAAGATGAAAATTAAGTTTACTAACTTCTACAAAATGCAAGTAAGACTAGATAAAATGTTTTTGGAATATATAAATAAAAAGAATTTCTCTTGGCCAATAATTCTTAATTAGTATAGGATTTCAAATTTTTTCTAGAAGCTTAAATGTGGTATTTTGATAAGTAGGAGCATACATATTCTTTACATCTTTTGATTGTGTAAAGAACACCGACTAATCTAAAGTTGGTGTCGACATGTATAGTAGTGTTTGGTAGGTTCTAGTCTCTTACTCCTAGACTACCAATTGTGCCCTCTCTATAGGATCTACTAGTGACCTTTAATTCTAATATATAGACCAAATTGATAAAAGAATTTAGCCTATCACTCTAGAAACATCAATTCTATGCCCATCCAATCTTGTTTCCATGTCTATTTCAACCTGATGCGGCGGGCGACCTGAGCTATAAATAAATATGCAGCTCAATCCCAATAAAAATAAATTCAGTTTAATAAATTTATCTTTTAAAATCTCTAAGCGGTCGAACCCGTAATAATAACGCAAGTATATGTATGACTCACGTAATAAAGGGCTCTAATGGAGTCTTAAGTATCGATCCCAGAGGGAGTTGGAAATTATTATAGTTATAATGTCAAACATAATATTCAAACTATAAAACTTAAGTAGGCAAGACAAATCTAAATTGAATTTAATGTGTGTTATAAAAATGCAATTGAAAGAACTATGTTAACTAAACTAATTGTTAAACTTTAATTGTAACTTTATAAAGACTAAACAATGTTTTGTAATGAAGAGTTAAAATTTAAGAAAGCATCCTTCCCCTTTACAATAATTTTAAGGAATGTGAAGAAATTAGAATTATTTTAAAATACATATATCAAATTGTGTTGTGTCAAATACGTGCAATCCTATTCTTTAGCCTTTGAGAGTGCATAAAGAACATTGACTAATCCAGTGTTTAGAGCCTAAATCCATGGTTAAACTTCAACTGTAACCAGACACTATAGTTGGTTTTTAAACATAAAGAGTGGTTCAATTTGAATCATAAACTTCAACTGTAACCAGGCGCTATAGTTTGATGCCACAAAACTCACATTGACACTATAAAGGCTGATGTGGAGGGTCTATCACTACTTCCAATCCTAGTCCAGCAAATGATTCAAATTTATGCATAGTTGGTTTTCCACTTAGTTTTAATGGTTGCAAATTTTCTTCATTTCTACCAAATTCTACTCCTGATTGTTCACATAAAGTGAAACTAAAAGTAGGACATCCCAAACCACTAGTTGTCGCACTTCTAGCAATGTTCTGATCATTATGCACAATAAGAGCACCAATATCCACTGATTTCATTTGTTGAATTCATAAATTCAGCATTACTCTTTTCTTAGTTACTTCACTCTGGTCATTTATTGGAAGCAACTTCGCAGAGATGAAGTAATCTCATGTCGTTGTTGAACATTTAACATGGAAGTGAAGAAAATGACTTTGTGATTATTTTTAATTTTCCATTCTCATCTTCCATCAGTCAGAAAGGCAATTACTTCATGAAGTGATGAATCAATCATCACAAATACAGCATACTTAAAATGAAATGTATTTCTCAGTCCATAAAAGTCATTGATTCTTCTTCGATTAAATTCAACTTGCTTACTTCGAACATAAATATGATCATCCGTTGTCACCCAAATATTTGCATAGAATTCTCGAGTCATCGGAACAATGGCTACTATAGTGAAGTAGTAGAAACTTTCCCACTTCCGAGCAATAATCAGCCATTCGATCTCTCCTCTCGGTTTTTAAAATGCTCGCTCATGAATCAATTTTCTCGAGCACATTTTAGTGTTATAGTTATGTTGGGAATTAAAATTCACAAATCTCCTCGCATCTAAATCTCCCGTAGGCTTTCCCCTCTTTACTCTTGGTGCAATAAGAATTTATATATAAATTCAAATAAAATAAAAAAAAATTCACAACATCATATATTAAACTTCAAAAGTAGGAATATTTGGTAAGAAGTTTTTTACCATGGGTTTTCTTTAAACTTCTTCAAAAAATGCCCAACTATTTAGATTTCCAAAATTTATGATAAATCCATGGGGAAAATAAAAAATTTCTATGTTAAAGTGAAGCTCTTACCAAGAGAAGATGAAATTCAAGATTTTTATGCTTTGAACTCTCAAATCCATCAGATGTGAAGCTCTAGGTTAAGTTTCGGCCTTGGTTTAGAGGTAGGAGACTACCCAAGCAATAAAAATTGCATTTTACATGGATATTTCACAGTTCTAAGTCATTTTAGACGTTTTCAGGAAACTGGTGCATCAGGCACCAAACTGGAGCTTCTGGTACTGCTCCTCTGTAAAAGGGCGCCTCGGGCGCCAACGCCAAAAAATTTCAGGTTTTGATTTTCTTCAAAAATCTGCTGCATACTGCACCACGTCAACCTCTAATTAACTTTATTAAACACTCGTACTCATAATTAAACAATTTTCTAACACATAATTTCAAAAACAACACAAAACTCAAATTTATATATAAAATACGAATGATTAAAAACTAATTGTTTTCAAGCCTACACACTTAATTCAACTTTGAAATCAAGCCAGAAAACTAATGATGAAGTCCAAATAACAAACAATACATATAAGGTTCCACAATAAAATTAAATCAAATCCCATATATAACATATAATAGCAAATATAACTATGAATTCCATACTAAAAGAGTTCAAATATCTTCTTCACTATCATCATCTTGAATGTCTCTCATGGATTGGTAGTGCACGTACAAGTTGTAAAAAGGCTGGTAAGGAAATTCATCCGTCGAATCTTCTTCCACCCAAGCATTTTTCTTGAACATGAGCACCAAAACTACTTCAATTCATCTAGTGTGTTCGAAGTGTTCCTTCATCCTCTAATCCAAGTAGTCAAACATTTCAAAAATATTTACAATTGAATGCATAAGATTTGGTACCTCTTTTTCCAACTTCTTAATCATTTTTAAAAGTGCATTCAAACTAAAGTAAGGCTGAATTGGTGATGAATTTTGAGATGATTGATCCATCAATATGTTCATATCGTTCTCCTCCGCAATTCCAGTGCAATTGCAATAAACTTTTGGGTTCATAGGCCTCAAAGGGAGAATAACTTTTTCCCAACTTTCATAAGGCACTTGTGACTGGCTACACAGCTGGAATATGGTAGATGAAATTCCCAGTCTAGAAGTTGATTCATTGATGATTAATCCCAAAGCAGACTTTATTATTAAAGCACGAACATCAATAGGTCTTCTAGTTTGAATATAATAATTCAAAATCAAACTTTCCTTCGTCACTTTACTAATTTTCATAGTAGGAAGTAATTTTGATGCAATAAATAAATGTCACACCTTCGATGCGAATTCACTAATGACAAAGAAAAACTTACATGTCTAATATCTCTGGTCTCCCATTTTGCATCATCATCAGTAAGTTATCAATATAGTTCATATAAATTATCTCTTGTAGGGACAAAATTTTCATAATGACAAATAGGAAAGCTTTTAATCATAAACATGTCATTTATTCTCAAAGTTGTAAAATGTACCCACCTGACTTGAACATAACTGACTCCTTGGTTTATTCGATGAAGATTAGCGTAAAATTCCTTCACCACAGGAACTACTATGGTGATAGTGGTATAGCAAAGTACTTCCTGAAGTCTCTGTGTAATGATCTTCTCCGCTCGAGTATTCGGTGAGTTGAATCCTAGATTGACAAAGCCTCACTTCTTGATTAGTTTCTTCTTCATGCAAAAATGATCGTATAACTTCTGTGCATCTAAACTAACAAACTTTCTCTTGTTGAAAATTCCATATCTAGCGGTTTCTTTAGAGTGGGAAGCCATAGGATTTTGAAAAATGGTGGCTTTCCCTTTGTTTTCCCCTATTGAATATCTTTAACATTCGGTTTTATGGAGTTACTAAGAAGAAATTCCACAAAAAAATTTTCAAAAACTGCCATTTGAATCGTCCTAAGTCATTTTCATTACCGCGGCGCTTCTGACACAGGCTCTCGGAAAATGGCGCCTTGGGCGCCAGTTCAGATTTCTGCACCATCTTGTTTTAAATCCAAACGACTCTCACTTTTTCCATATAAGTCAGCAAATAAAGATGGTTTAATGTATTTTCTTAATATATAAGTCTCTTAAATACACGAAGTACATATAGAAAGCATAAATTTATATATATAGTACTACTTATATAAACATATAAACAACATAATGAAACAAAATATATGTTGCTTCCCACGAAGCGCTTGGTTTAATGTCGTCAGCCCGACTTTCCAAGTCATTGCACTGGGTGACCCAACATTACAATCTCTTTAATCACTTGTCATTGACCATCAAAATATGTTTCAGTCTGTGCCCATTCAGATTAAATACCTTTCTAGTCTTGGGATCTTCATTATTAACCACTCTATTGGGATAAACTTTTATAATTATGAATGGTCGTATCCACCAAGACTTATGTTTTCCAACAAATAATTTCAATCTTGTATTATATAATAAAACTTTCTATCCAGGCTCAAATTCTTTTTTTATTATCTTCTGATTATGTCATTCTTTTAATCTCTTCTTATATATCCTAGCATTATCATAAGATTCATTCCTAATCTCTTTAATCTCATTCAATTGCAATAATCTTTTCTCACCAGCGTCTTTTATACTAAAATTAATCTCCTTAATTGTCCAATAAGTTTTATTGTCCAATTCTACTAGTAAGTGACAAGTCTTCCCAAAAATTAATCTATATGGGGACATTCCTATTGGTGACTTATAAGCTATCATATGAGCCCATAATGCAGTATCTAATCTAGCAAACAAATCTATTTTTTTAGGATTTACAATTTTTTCCCAAATTCTCTTAATTTCAAAATTACATACTTCTGCTAGACCACTATTTTGGGGATGATAAGTAGTTGCAATCTTATGTATAATATTATATTTTTTCACCAATTTTCAATTTATTTGTTCCAAAGGTGAGATCATTCATCTGTAATGATTATTCTCTACATTCCATATATTGTAAAAATATTTTTGATTAAAAATTTTGAAACACCCTTATTATCACATTGAGGTAAAGCGATTGCTTCAATCCAGTTCGATATATAGTCCCTTACAATTAATATATATATATATATATATATATATATATATATATCCAAATGAAAGCACAAATGGTCCCATAAAATCTAATCCCCAAACATCAAAGATTTCAGCTTCTGAAGTAAAATTTAGAGGTATTTCATTTCTTTTTGAAATATAGCCTACTCGCTGACACCAGTCACATGTTTTAATATATATATTGACATCTTTAAATTGAGTAGGTCAATAAAATCCAGATTGTAAAATTTTGTGAGAAGTTCTATCAATCCCAAAATGATCACCAAATTTAGAATCATGACATTTTTGGATAATTTCTTCAATTTCTTCATAAGGCACACATCTCCTCATAACTAAATCTTTGCATTATTTTTATCCTTAAAGTAAAATTTTTATCATGAATAAAATTCTTCTCTTGTTGTTTTGTCAACCTATATAATAAAATACCACAAACAATATAGATTAAAATATCAACATACCACGGTATTTCTATCCTTTAATAAAAAAAAGTTGTTCATCACGAAAAGTTTCATTAATTTCTCTTTCAAGGTTAAATGTTTCTTCCCGTTTCAGTCTAAATAAATGAACAACAATTTTCTTATCAATTTCTTTCCTATCGACTATCACAAATTCAAATTCTTGCATCAGAAGTATTTATTAAATTAATCTTGGTTTTACATTCTTCTTTTGCATCAAATATTTTACAATCATGTGGTCTTCTTGCACAACACATTTAGATCCAATTTGATATGAACTAAATTTATGAAAAGCATAAACAATGTCTAATAATACTCTTTCAGTAGTGGTAAAATTAATTTGAGCATCATTGAGAGTTTTACTAGTGTAGTATATAACTTAAAAATTTTTGTCATATCTCTACCCAAAAAAAGCTTCAATTGCATAATTACTAGCATCACATATTAATTCAAATGGTTTCTCCCATACTGGTGAAACAATTTTATGAGCAGTGATCAATTTTTACTTCAATGTTTTAAAGGCATTAAGGCACTCTTAATTAAAATCAAATTTTGTATCTTTTTCTAAAAGTTGGCAAAAAGGCATTGTAATTTTTGAAAAATATTTAAAATATCACCTATAAAAACCAGAATGTCCTAACAAACTCCTAACTCCTTTTACAGTTGTAGGTGGAGGTAGGTTATATATTACTTGAATTTTTGTCGAATCTACTTTCATACCATTCTATGAAATTTTATGCCCACGCACAATTCTTACTACAACCATTAATTGATATTTTTCCTAGTTTAATACTTGATTCAACTTTTAACATCATTCTAGAACTTTCTCTAAATAATTTTGACATATTTCAAACGAAGTTCCAAATACACAAAAATCATCCATAAAGACTTCTATCTCCTTTTCAATTAAATCACCGAAAAATTGATATAATACATCTTTGAAATGTTGCAAGCGCGTTACATAAACCAAAGGGCATTTGTCAAAAAGCAAAAGTACTATAAGGATTAGCAAACATTGTTTTCTCTTTATCCTCTAGAGCAATTGATATTTAATGATAGCTGGTATATCATCTAAAAAGCAAAAATATCTATGCCCAGCTAGTCTATCCAACATTTGGTCCAAAGAAGGTAAAGGAAAATGTTCTTTCCTGGTGGCTGAATTTAATTTTCTATAATATATGCAGATTTGTCATCCAATGACTTCTCTTATCGGTATTAATTCATTATTTTCATTTTTCACTGCAGACACATCTCCTTTCGTTGGAACACAGTGAATTGGACTTACCCAACCACTATCTGAAATAGGACATATTATTCTCACATCTAACCATTTAAAATCTCTTTTCTAAAAACTTCTTTCATCATTGGGTTTAATCTCTTAAGAGGATCAGCTTTTGGTTAATGATGATCTTCCAATAAAATTTTGTGCGTACAAATTGAAGGATTGATTCCTTTAATATCAACTAATGTCCATTTAAAGGCTTTCTTATATCTTTTTAAAAGTTCCAACAACTTTTGTTCTTGTGTTTTAGTTAACTCTGAGGATACAATAACAAGTAATCTAGAAAAATCTCCTAAAAAAGGTATATTTTAAATGTGTAGAAAGTGTTTTCATTTCTAATTCAGATGATTTTTCAATTGGTGAAATCAAATTTTTGTTATTATCCGTAAGATTTAACAATTCAAATTGTTCCTGACATAATCTAATTCTTCATTACTCACTTTCATAGATTCCTCTTGAATTATATCCTTATCCTCATACTATAAATGTTCTTCTTTAATTTTATTTTCAAATGTATTTGTGAAATATTCATTAATTAAAAAGTCTTTAATTTTGATTCTGAAGCATTCATCCTCTCTTCCTGTTGTTGGATATCTAATTGACTTTGCAATATTAAATGTGACCTCTTGATCACTAACTCTCATCGTTAATTATCCTTTATGCACATCTATCAAGGCTCTTCCAGTAGCAAGAAATGATCTTCCTAAAATAATAGAAATTTATTTATCTTCCTCCATATCTAACACAATAAAATCTACAAAAAAAAAATAAATTTATCAACCTTTACCAAGACGTCTTCTATAACTCCTTTAGGATAGGTAATCAAACGATCAACTAACTGAATAGTTATAGTGGTAGGTGAAATTTCTCCTAAACCCATCCTTCAAAAAGTTGATAGAGCCATAATATTAATACTGACTTTCAAATCACATAAAGTTTTTGCAAAAAATAATTCGCCAATAGCACAAGGAATAGTAAAACCTCTAGGATCCTTAAGTTTTTCAAGAAACTTTTCCTGAATTATAGCACTACACTCTTCACTAAGTGCAACAGCCTCATTATTTTTTAAACATCCATTTTTTATTAAGTACATCTTTCATGAACTCCACATAGATTGAAATTTTTTTAGGGCTTCAACAAATGGAATGTTGATTGTCAATTTCCTCAATATTTTCAAAAAATTTGTAAATTGGTTATCTTTGTTTTTTTTCTTTAATATTTGATGAAATGGAGGTGGTGGTCTTTCTAAAGTAATTTTCATTTGTTTGATAACATATTCTGACTCAAAATGTGAATCTTTATTAGAATTTTCATTTCTACCCCTTATTTTTCAACTTAAACTTCAACTTCTTTTTGAACTTTTGTTTCTAATTCTTTTCCACTTCTCACTTGAATAACATTAACTTACTCTTTGTTTTGATGTTTAGGATTAACTTCAACATTATTAAGCAACGTTCCCGGAGGTATCTTGCTAAGTGTTGTAGCAATACATCCCAATTGATTTTCCATGTTTCTGATTGCAGGTCCTTGACTTTGTAATTGGCTTCCCATTTGCAGAATTAATTCTTTCATTGACAATTTCTTCTCCTTACTATGTAAATTGTTATTTAAACTTGAAGGGTAATAAGGTTTGTAGTTTAAATTTCCTTAATTGTTGGAGTTTCTAAATGTGTTTGTTGCATTGTTCCCATATTGCGGATTTACAACATTAGAGTTATTATTACTCCAACTGAAATTCGGGTGATTTTTCCTACCAGGATTATAATAACTGAAATAAGGATTATTAGATCTATTATTTATGATAATTAAAGTCTCATAAGAGGATTGAGATTCTATCATTTGTCCCAGTGAATTTTTCTCAAGCACGAGAGATGTTCGAGAATAATTCATGTCATATTGATCTATCTTCTTTGATATTGCAGCAATTTGAACAGCTGACATAGACATTCCATCGGAATCATGAATACTAGCTACTCCTTTTGGGTTTACCCTTTCAGTAGGACATTAAAAATTTTTTGTAGCCATCTTTTGAATTAACAAATAACCTTCATCTAATGGTTTCGACATTAATGATCTAGCACCAGCAGCATCAATTATTGATCTAAGAGATCCAACCAATCCATTATAACAAGTTTGAATTATTAACCAATCTGATAATGTATGGTGTGGACACTTCCTAAGGAGATATTTAAATCTTTCACAAGCTTCACAAATTGGTTCCCCTTCAAACTGATAGAAAGATGTAATATCATTTATATGCTTAGCAGTTTTTTATGGTGGGAAATGTTAAGATAAAAAATTTTGTGATAAGTCTCCTCAAGTTCTGATAGATCCAAGTGCTAACAAGTTTAATCACATCTTAGCTTTATCTTTTAGTGAAAAAGGAAAAATTCTAAGTCAGACTGCATAATTTGACACTCCATCATATTTAAATGTAGCACACAATTTTAGAAAACTAGTAAGGTGTTAGTTAGGATCTTCAGTCAGTGTTCCCCTAAACTGATTATTTTGTACCAATTGGATAAAAACATGTTTAAGCTCAAATGAATTGGCAGCTACAACAAGATTTTGTATACTCAAATGAATTTCATCTGTTGTAGGATTAACATAATTTCTTAAAGGTATCTGATGATGTTCATTTTCATTTACAAAATTATTTAAGTTGCAAGCCATTTTGCTCAAATTACCTCCATCTTTTTATTATTTTTGAATTTTTCTAATTATTCTCTCTAACTCTGAATCCTAAGGTATTAATTCTACGTATCTTAAACTACACATACACAAACATAATAAGCAATAAAAATAAGCAAACACAGTAAACTATAAAAATATTTGATTAAAATACAAATAGTTTTTTAGTTCAAATAATATGTTCTCAACTATAAAGTAATTTACGTTACTCTTCGACAACGGCGCCAAAAACTTGATGCAGCGTGCAGCCAGCACTAAAAGTAAATATGCAGTTCAGTATCAATAAAAATAAATTCATTCTAAATAATTTTATCTTATAAAATCTTTCAGTTGTCGAACCCGTAATAATAATGAAAGTATACGTATCGCTCAAGTAATAAAGGGCTCTAATGGAGTCCTAAGTATTAATCCCACAAGGAGTTGGAAATTCTTATAGTTATAACATCAAACACAATATTCAAACTATAAAAGTTAAGTAGGCAAGACAAATCTAAAGTAAATTTAATATGTGTTAAAGGAAATGCAATTGAAAGAACTAAGTTAACTAAACTAATTTCTAAACTTCAAAAGTAAACTTATAAAGTCTAAATACAGTTTTGTTATGATGAGTTCAAATTTAAGAAAGCATCCTTCCCCTTTACAATGAGTTTATGGAATGTAAAGAAAATAAAATTATTTTAAAATACATATATAATATTATTTTATGCCAAATAGGAGCATTCCTATAATTTACCCTCCTTGAGTGCATAAAAAACACTGACTAATCCAGAGTTTGGTCTCTAAATCCGTAGTTAGGTTGAGAGGATACTGGCTATCACTCCAGAGCTCTCACTTCTCCCTTGCATGAGGGCTAACAATCTCAATTTAGTTTCCAAGCAACTGGACCAAGGTATGGATTTTAATTTATCATCTTAAAATCTCTAATTCTGCGCCCATCAAAGTATATTTCCTTATTTATTTGCATGCAACCCCGTGAATTATATTCTCACCCGTGAAATTAAATGCGACTCTTAACTTGTTTTAAAAAACATAGCCCATTTGGATCATATGTTTCTCAACATATTATAACTTTTCAATTGGCCACATCGAAAAGGAAATGAAAATTAGAGTTCAAATCAACACAATTTATTGACATTTAAAACCTTTATAAAATAAAACTAATTCTTCAACAAACATTATCTCATTATAGTGAGAAAGGTAAAGAAGCCTACTTTGAATTCATGACAAGGATACAACAAAACACAGATTTCATATATAAAAATAAGTTTACAAAATAACAAAAGAAAAGAACACAAATTATCTCACACTCCTTCCTAAGTAAATCCCTAGAAGTTCCTTTTAAGCGCTTTCTCTCTTCCTAATCACACTCAATTCTCTCTTAGAATTATAATGAAGAAGAAATTTCTTACCTTACCTCTCCTCTTACAACCTTACAAGAAAATCATCTCTTCTCACTCACGCCAAAACCTCTTTCTCAATCTCTCGTGCCCCCCTCTCTACTTTAGACTTCTCTCTTTTTTAATTAGGGCCCAAAAGGAATTCAAAATTCCATCTAATTTTTCCCCCAAAAGTCGCACCTTTTTGCATTAAGAGATAAGTCCTTTTTATCCAAGAGACATATCTCTTCATTAGAGAGTCCTCCATAGTATTTAGATGCATTGAACCACTCCATGGGACGTCTGAAATGTTTGGAACCTTCAAAAACTGCTAAAAAATAGTCATGAACCAACTTACTTTATTTTAATTCATCTTTAGCACTTCTGGCGCCAATTTGGCATCTCTGACACTAGCCTAATGAAGTCCTTGCCATTCTCTGGATTTAGGTGCTTCTCGAGCTAATCTGGCACCTCCGGCGCCGCTTGATGAATTTCACTGTCTCTAGATTTTGGTGCTTCTGGCACCAATCTGGTGCCTTTGTCCCTACTTCTCAGCAAAATGCAAGCTTTCATTCAAGCTTCTGGCACTTTGGGTGCCAGCTCTTGAGAAAATGGCGCCAATATCATGAAAATCTCCATTTTGGTTCCAAATTTCCTCCTTTTTGCTAATTTTTGCTCAAAATGCCTAAAATTGATAAAACTACAATAAAAACATGAAAATACCCTTTTTTAAATTATAATATCACCAAAATAAACATAAAATGTATACATAAAACAATATTTTTTTTTCAGCACCCCCCTTTCGACGATCGCCACTTCTCTTTCTAAGGTAGAATGTGATACAAGTTAAGAAATTTTAGCCCTCTCGGGTCTGTAAGTTTCCTCAACAAATTTTAATAATACAAGTGACCAATTTGTAAAGTAAATGAAGATCCGGTAAAAATATCATCACAATTTTTAGGATGAAAAGAAGCTCTAAACTAAATCAAAGTCACTTACTGAATTTACTTGACATTGCAAGGAGAAAGAGAGAAAAATACTCAAAACGCATGAAGATGACAAAATAAAATATATTTATAAAACTCAAATTCAAAGTACAAAACTTAAATACAAAGATACAAATACTTATCTTGAATGTTCCCCCAAGCACTCATTTGAAGTTCTCTAACTTCTCTAACTCCTACAGCACTTACAAGACTCACTAACTCCAGAAATAACATAGACTTGCAAAGAGAAACTCTCACACACTTAACACACTCACACATTATATGACTCTATAGATCTGACTCTCCTAGCCTCTTGGAATTAATACATATTGATACAGCATCGAAAATGACGAAGGGTTTCTTTCGACCGTTAAATGTTTTCAGATTCAAGTCAAGATGTGGTTTTGATTTAATTTAATATATATATAAATCTGACTTTTTTTAGAAAAATTGTATTTTAATTTTGAAAATTAATGTTTTAATTTTGAACATATGAGACCGAGTCGATCTCATATAAACAATAATATAAATAAACAAGCACATGATGCACAGATTTGTTGTGCGATGTTTTTGTAAATATTTTTCAATATTACAAAGCTCACATGTGACAGTGCTAATAATAAATATGCAATTTAAATGAAAATAGAAATGACTTAAAAAAAAAATAATTTTATCTTCTAAAATCATTAAACTGCCAATCCCGTAAAAATGACGCAAGTATACATATGGCTCTAGCAATAAAGGGCTCTAATGGAGTCCTAGATATCGATCCCAGAGAGAAGTTGAAAATTCTTATGAATGCATTGTAAAATACATTTCAAACTTTAAAATGTAAGTACAAAATTTAAATCTAAGGTAGTTGCGTGTAGACTAAAAAAATATAATTAAAATACCTAAGTTAACTAAACTAATTACTAAAATTCAAAAGTAAAATTCTATAAAGTAAGCAATGTTTCTGTGACAAAGAGTTAAAATTTAAGAAAGCAACCTTCCCCTTTACAATGAGTATATGGATTGTGAATATATATATATATATATATATATATATATATATATATATATATATATATATATATATATATATATATATATATATATATATATATATATATATATATATAT
>JXCR01144515.1:249426-285351 GCA_002079205.1 Phalaenopsis hybrid cultivar
TATATATATATATCTATATATATATATATATATATATTATTGAAAGAGCAACTCATGGCTCATTACGCGTTAATGATAATAGAGATAGTATAATTTGGGAAGGAGGATCCCTACTAAAAAGAAAAAAGATACATTGAAACCTAAGGGTTCCTCCGTCTGCATACAACACCACACAAAAACAAGACGTAGAACAAACTATCATATCCAAAATTACATGTATCCCAAAAAGATATGCCAATCAAAAGTAGTATACCAAAAATGAACTTGTAGGGAAAGTGCAAAACAGAACTATGCAATTCGTAAGTCCAATTATCTTTAAACTACACGATCTTCTAATCGGAGAGCAAAATTGTGACAAAGTAACATTCCTGGAGGAGAAACAAAATAGTAATATGTCGGCGTCTAAGAACCTATAGTTCATATCTGTTAGTAGAATAAATGACAGTGAGGGGATAAGGCATTAAAAGAGGATTCTTTATAAGCCACTGATAATATAAGCTGCAGAGAGAGAGGGCCCGAGAAGTGGTAAAGACCACCTCATTGCCTCAAATACCAGCAGCTCCCGCCAAATAAAATTCAATAGAAAAAATTGTGAGCTGCACAAGCTTAAACCACCCACACAAACCCACTCTAGCTAGCTTCAAATATAACCAACAAAAGTATCCTATAAGGTATTGAAATACCTTAAAACTCTTCCAAGTAGTCCAGCAAGGAAAGTATTCAAAACAACCTACTTTTCTCCCAATGAGAATAAGAGAATAAAGGCATAGAAACCCCAAATTAAGAGATTCATAATAACAGGAAACGCATAGCCTAAACCTCCAACAACCTTTGCAAAATAAAGTACCATTTATCCTCCCCATATAGAAAAAGAAAGCATCATCAAACCATCAAGTATTTCTTAAATAAGCATTAGAAGCTATGAGGCTCCAAACTAGGAAAGTATGCAAAAAACAGGAGCCATAGGCCTCCAATATATTCATAAAATATTGCCCCCAAGAAAGGGAGCCATGGGCCTCCCAATAAAACCTCTTATATTACCTCCAAACAAAACATATAAAAGTGTTTGATGTACACCACCCATCAAAAAGGAAAGATTCAGATTATATATATAATTGTATGTGCCAAATAGGAGCAATTCTATTCTTTAACCTCCTTCAAGTGCATAAAAAGCATTTAATAATCTGGAGTTTGGTCCATAAATCTGTGGCTAGGTTGGGAGGATTCCAACTCTTTCTCTAGCGCTCCTACTTCTCCCTCGCCTGAAGGTTAAGAATCTTGCATTAGTTTCCAATAAAATGGACCAAATTGAAGATTTTAATCTATCACCTTAAAATCTCTAATTCTGCAACCAACAAAGTATATTTTTCAATTTATTTTCAATCAACCCCATGGACAACATCCTCACCCATTAAATTGAATGTGACTCTAACCATGTTGTAGAAATCATAGCTTTTTCGGATCATATATTTCTCAACACATTTTAACATTTCAATTGGTCTAAATAAAAAATAAATGAAGATTGGAGTTCAAATTATCACAAAATTTTGACATTTAAACCTATATAAAAAAATCAATTCTTCATTAAACCAAATCTCAAAGTAGCAAGAAGGATCAAGAAGACTATTGAGAATTCATAAGAAGGATACGACAAAACATGAATTTCATATGTAAAAACAAGTTTACAAAAAAAGGAATTAAAATACACAACTTATCTCACAATGCTTCCCAAGAAAATCCCTAGAAGTTCTCTTTAACCACTTTCCCTCTTTACAAGAACTCATAACTCTCTCTTGGAAGTGTAATGAAGAAGAAATTTCTCACTTTCCCTCTCCTCTTACAACCCCAAAAGAAAATTTCTAAGTCCTTCCCTCACTCTCTCTTACTCTCCTCTCTCTTTCTTCTCTCTCACACAACCACCGAACCTCTCTTTGCCCTAAACTTCCCTCTCTTTTATTAAAGGCTACCTCTCTCTAAAAGAATTCAAAAATTCTCTCCAAAATTCTATCTAAAAGTCAAATCTTTTGAGTCCTAAAAGACATGTCCAATGATTCAAGAGACATATTCCTTCTTTAGAGAACCTTCCAAAGTGTCTAAATGCATTAAATCACTCCATGGGACATTTGGAACATTTGTACTCTTCAAAATTTGTGAAAAATTTATCCCAAACTACCTTAATTCATCAAGTGTCGTCTCTGGTGCTTTAGGTGCTAACCTGTCTCTTCAGGCGCCAAGTTACTTAAGTCTGCATTGTTTTTGAGCTCTGGTGCTTCAGGGGTTGATTTTAGTGCTTTAGGCATTGCCTCTCTATATAATGGCGCTTCATGAGCCAATTCTGGTGCTTCAAGCGTTAGCTCTCTGTAAGGTGGCACTTCAGGGGTCAGTCTGACACTTTAGGCGCTAGAATCGCAAAATTCACTATTTTGGATATACTTGTAACAAAAACATGAAAATACCCTATTTAAAATTGCAATATCACAAAAAATAAGCATAAAGCTTATACTTAAAATAACACATTATTTTTTGTATCAAATTCCCCCAAACTTAAATATTACTTGTCCTCAAGTGACACTTTTACTACATAAAAATATGAGTTATGATGGAGATTAACTTATAAACTTCTATATTTTAGTTTATAAAATAAAATAGTAAAATTTAAGAAAAACTTTTAGTAACTTAGATTAAAATTATAAGTCTAAGAATACGCAGTAATAAAATCTAACATTTCTGAATCTCTATTCATTTTAAGAAGAACTGTAATTTGTTATAAAAAAGATATTTAGAAATTCCATATAAAAAAGAAATTCATGAAAACTTTACAAGTAAAGGTGCTAATACTCAAGTACAAGTTTAGAAAATGTAATAAAGCCTTTTCATTAAGTTGATTCAAGTGAAGCCAATGTTAGATGAGGCATCTCCTCACATTATTTTTTTAAGCGAGGATTACTATATCTAGATAACCTTTAATAGTGTTGAACTTCACTATACTCTTATTAAAATTAAAACCTCTTACCTTTCTTCACTTTATAAATTCATATTAGTTTTGATGATATTTCATAATGTTTCATTCTTTTCATCTTACATGAAACTCTAAGATTCTTAATACTTCAAAAATACAATTTTCTTTACTTTAAATAGTAAAACATACTCTTATCTTTTCATACCAAATATAATTAACTTTAGAATTTAACTTCATTCTTAAAAACATTTACTTAAATTTACCATAATATTTAGAAATATAAATATAGTCATTTAAAGCTAAACCCTAATATCTAAGGTTATGTTAGATTAATTTTAAAAATATAGTTAATTGAGGACAAATAAAATTTAGTTTAATTCTTTTTAAAATAAAATTTTCTTTCCCCTAAACTTAAGTTTTTAAGTAATTAAAAATGTTCAGTACACAAAAGTTTTTGTAGGTGAAAGAAAATAGTAAATACATAGAAATAATAACTAACCTGTTGAGGATTTCTGAATATGAAACTAAGCTCTGGTATACTGCAGGTGCTATCTTTAAAAAAAATATAGGCTTTAAAGCATTAAATGAAACACAACCTATTCCAAATGAATTTTTAGGAATTAAAAACATAAACAGAAACTAAAAATAACTAAAAATGCAGAGAAATAAAAATCTACAATTTCTATTACAGTCCACAATACAACATTAAAATGAAAGTTCCAACTACAACAGTTCTAAAGAAAACAAATAACAAAACAATCAAAATAACAAACAAATAAACAAACTCCTAAAAAATCAGTCTTCATCCTTTTCATCACCATTACCTTCTTCTTCTTCTTCTTCTTCTTCTTCTTCTTCTTCTTCTTCATGATCTGGTACATAATGAGTAAAGCTAGTATTTGTTGGAAATTCCACATTATAATCACCCCTTAGATATCTAGTCATAGCCTATTGATATGTTATATCATGTTGAACTCTATGCTGCTTATATTCATCATTATATGCATTAGTTATTTCAATTCCTCCAATCTTATTTCGTAGAATCACCATATCTGTTTGTTGTATCATAAGCTGCTCCTTGATGTTTTCAAGTGAAGCAAATTTGAAAGTAGATGGCCCTGCAGTAGATGTTGAGGGTCTATCACTTCCTTCATTCTTGAACTAAGCAAATGGTTCAAAATTTTGGACTGTATGTCTCCCAATTGGTTTATGTGGCTGAAGCTTTTCTTTATTTCTATGGAACTCTATTCCTGATTGTTCACATAAAGTGAAAATTAGGGAAGGGTATCCTAACCTACTAGTTGTAGCACTCCTGGCTATACTCCGAGCATTATGTATTATAAGAGCACCAACATCTATTGCCTTCATTTGTTGAATGCAGGAATTTAACACAACTCTTTCCTTTTGTTACTTTGCTTAGATGATTTGTTGGAAGCATTTTTTGCAGAAATGAAATAATGTCATACGTTTGATTAAAAATTCATTATGGAAGTAGAGAAATTAACTTTCTTATTATTCTTAATTTTCCATTCTCCCCTACAATCAGTCAAAAAGGCAATTACTTCATCCATTAATGAGTCAATCATCATGAATGCAACATATTCACAATGGAACACATTCCTCAATCCATAAAATGCATTGACCTTTTCTCTAGAAAACTCAACTTGCTTACCACTCATGAAGATGTGATTCTCATAAGTAAATTGAAAGTTGGCATAGAACTCCATAATCATTGGAACAATTGCTACTACAGTGAAGTAGCAAAATCTCTCCCAATTTTTAGCGACGATCAATCTCTCGATCCCGTCACCCGGGTTGGCAAATTCACATTCCTAGATCAATTTTCTCGAGCCCATTTGAGTGTTGTAACTATGTTGGGCCTTATAAATAACAAATCTTCTCTTGTCCAAATCTTTCGTAGGCTTTCCTCTTTTCACACGTGGAGCCATTTAAATTTCTATGAAAATTCAAATAAAATCCAAATAAATTACAAATTCAAAAATCTAACTCTGCAAATAAGATTATTTGGTAAGACACCTTTCACAATAAATTTTGTTAAATCTTCTTCAACAAATTCCAAAATTTCGGATTTTCCATACTGTAGGATAAATCCAAGGTGAAAATAAAAAATTTGTAAGTTAAAAAATGAAGCTCTCTCCAAGAGAAGACAAAATCTAAGATTTTTAGCCCTTGAAATGTTCTTAAATCCACACAATGTTAAGCCTTAAGTTGCAGTTTAGAGGTAGGATATGACTTAAGTAATAAAAATTGAGTTTTATTGGGTGATTTTGCGGTGTTTAACCTAATCTTGCATTTTCGGGAATTTGCGCCTCAGGTTCCAAGGCTAAAATTTTCAGATTTCATTTTTCTATGGAAATTTGTTCAACCTCTAACTAACTCCAATAAACACTTATACTCATAATTAAACAATTTTTCAACACAAAACTTTCACAAACAACACAAAACTCACTTTTATATATAAAATCCGCACTATTACAAATATAAAGTTTTCAAGCCAATAAAATCTAATTCTGTGTCCAAAGCAAACCCTGAAATCTAAGTATCAAAACTCTCATCAACAACCACACATAAAGTACAACAAGGAAATTAAATGCAATCCAACATAACACCATAACATGATTAAGCAATACTAAATATGCATCCCATGCATAAAGTAAATTCAAACATCTTCTTCGCTATCATGCTCTTGGATATCTCCCATGGATTGGTAGTGCACATACAAGTTATAAAAGGTTGATAAGGAAATTTATTTGTCAAATCTTCCTCAATCCAGACATATTTCTTGAACATACACACAAAACCATATGCAATACATTCAGTATGTTCAAAATTTTCTTTCATCCTCCAATCCAGATGATCCGACATTTCAAAAATATTTCCAATTCAGTGCATAAGATTCTGTACCTCTTTCTCTATCTTCCTGATTCTCTTTAGAAGTGCATTTGAACTGAAGTGTGACTAAGAAGTGATGAATTATGGGATGGTTGATCTATTAATATATTCTTATCATTCTCATCCCCCATACCTGAAAAGTAATAAACTTTTGGGTACATAAGATTCGAAGGAAGAAATAATTTCCCAACTTTAATAAGGCTAATGTAATTGACTACACAGTAGGAAAATAGTAGACGGATGTCCCAGTTCTATAGTAGATCCATTGATGATCAAAACCAACACTGATTTCATAGTTATTGCACTAACAACAATAGGTTTTCCAGTTTGAATACAATAATTCAAAATATCAGTCTTCTTTGTCACCTTACTGATTTTCATAGTTTAAAGTAGTTTTGATGCAATAGAGAAATGTCACGCCTTAGATGTAGGATTCAACAATGACGAAGAAAACATACATTTTTGTTATCTCTATCTCCTAATTTGCATCTTCATCAGTAAGAAATCGATAGTGTTTGTTCATATTTTCTCTTATAAGGGCAAAATTTGCAAAGTGTCAAATAGGTACCCTTTCAATAATAAACATATCATTTATTCTTGAAGGAGTGAATTGTATACACCTGCCTCACATGTAGACAATTCCTTGGTTGATTCCATGAAGGTTGGCATTAAACTCTTTTACCACAAAGACAACTATGGCGGTAGTGGTATAGCAAAGCACTTCCAAGCATCTATGTGCATTAATCTCCTCTACTCGAGTATTCCGTGTGTTGAATCCTCGATTCATAAATCCCTTTACTTTATTAGCCTCTTCTACACAAGAACTCAATCATATAATTTTGCACATCGAAACTGATAAACTTTCTCCGATTGAAAATTCCATATCTCGCAGTATCTTTAGAGTGGGAAGCCATTGAATTCAAAAAATCTTCACTCTTCCCTCATTTTCACCCTCTAAAATAGGTTTCAAAAACAATTTTTGGGAGTTATTAGGAAGAGAACCCGCTAAAAACTGCCAAAAATTGCCTTTTGAAACATTTTAAGTAATTTTTGTCATAGTGGCGCCTCAAGCGTCGATTCTCGCACTTCAAGCACTAGCTCTCTGGAAAGTGCCGTCTGAGGTGTCATTTCAAAAAGTTGCACCATATTGTTTTAAATCCAAATTAATTCTCAATTTTTTCATAAAATTGAGTAAATTAAGATGTTCTTCATTTTTTTCTTAAATAAACGGAATATATAAAACTGCGAATATATATATATATATATATAACACTCCAAACTAAAATAAGTAAGCAAAATAAAGAATGATAAATATGGGTTGTCTCCCAAAAAGTGTTTAGTTTAATGTCGTTAGCCTGATTTTCCTAGTCTTTACTCTAGGTGACCCAACACTAAAATCTCTTTAAAAGCGGATCTTTAACCATCAAAATATAGTTTAAGTCTATGTCTGTTCACTTTAAATATCTTTCTATTTTTGAGATCTTCAATATTAACAGCTCCATAGGGATAAACTTTTACAATTGTGAGTGACCCTTTCCACATAGACTTCAATTTTCCAGAAAACAGTTTCAATCATGTATTGTTTGATAAAAATTCCTGTCCAGACTCAAATTCCTTTTTTATTAGCTTTGGATCATGCCAATCTTTCATTTTCTCCATTTAAATCATAGATATATCATAAGATTTAGTAGTAATTTCTTCAAGCTCATTCAATTGTAATAATATTTTCTCACCACCATCTTTTAAATTAAAATTGAACTCTTTAATAGCTCAATTGGCTTTATGCTTTAATTCTACTAGTAAGTGACAAGTCTTCCCAAAAATTAGTCTATACATGGACATTCTTATAGGTGTCTTATAAGTTATCTTGTAAGCCCATAATACAATATATAATCTAGCAGAACATTCCATTTTATTTAGGATTCATAGCTCTTTCCAAAATTCTTTTGATTTCACGATTAGATACTTATGTTAAACCACTAGCCTTGCGATGATAAGCAGTTACAATCCTATGTATAATATTATATTTTTCGACCAACTTAGCAATTCTTCTATTCCTAAAATGAGATCCTCCATTGATAATGATTATTCTTGGCATTCTATATCTTGTAAAAATATTTTTGATTAAAAATTTTGTAACACTTTGAACATCACATCAAGGTAAGGTGATTGCTTCAATCCATTTTGACACATAATCCACTGCAATTAATATATATACATTTCCAAATGAAGGTATAAATGATCCCATAAAATACAATCCATATGCATCAAAAATTTTAAATTCTAGATTAAAATTTAGAGGCATTTCATTTCTGTTTGAAATATTACCTACTCCTCACATCGATCACATGTTTATATATATTTTTTTATAATAAAAAAGAGAATTATACATCTCACTACAATTTAATTATAAAAAAAATTGGTGCAAAAATTTGTTGGGAGAGGATCCGAACTCGAAAAGAGGGGATCCTCAACCTCATACAACTCCGCCCAAAGCAAGAGAAAAGAAGTACACTAATAACAAAATGTATATCCAAACATGTACAAGTATATAAAACCCAAAAAGTATACTCCAAAAAGATAAAAAGAGGCCACTTAAAAACCAAAGTTTAGTTGTTGTGATAGATTAAGGGCAAGATTCAACTTTAGCCTTTATACCATGTAACATCCAGAAAAGCTTGTAGCTAGACACAACAGCAATCTTCCTCAAAACTCTTTTACAATTCTAAGATAGGGGACATCCAAAAAGTTCCCCTGAAGCAAAGAAAGAAGAGGTGGGGGTGTAGAAGTGGAAGCAACAGCATCAAAACTGGTTAACCCAAGCTTAACAAGCCAATTTGTAGGCCCATTACTTTCCCTGAAGATAAAGGAGAATTGAAGATTGAGGGAGGGTCTGAAAAAGTTGATTTTTTGCAGCCATTGTGAATGATGCCAAGAATTGGGAACTTGCTCGTTCAACAGCTGATGTAAACAAGTATAGTCCACCTCTATCCAAATATGCTTCCAATTGGTCTTGGTTTTCATTCTCAAATCCCAGTAAACAACCAATAGTTCAATTTCTAGAACATCCCTAGCAATGACATGAGCATGAAAAAATAATAAATAACTTTATGCTTGATTCTTGAACATCCCCCCTGACACACCAGCCCCTAGCTCAGAGAAAGCTCCATCAGTGTTCACCTTGTTGTAAGGGTGATGAGGGGGTTTCCACTATACCCTTAAGATCTTAGGTACTATAGCTTGTTCAGGCAAGTAGGTTGAGCATATTTTGGGGAAGTTTTTTATGTTTGATAAGCTTAAGTAGAAAGGAATAGCATTTCTTAGCCACCATGCTGGTGGAAGGTGAAGTATCCTCAAACTTTGCTTAATTTCTAGACATCTATAGAAACCATGCAATTATAAAAGGCATAGGGCCTCCCTTGGTATTGGCTCAGTTGTACTAGCAGGTATTAAGATGAGGCCAATGCAGATTGATTGTGTTCAAAGTTAACCTCTTAAGTGTGTCCTTGTTGACCTTAATTTTGGTTGAGGTTTAGTTTCTCCTCTTTAATAGCCTACGGTCTAGCCATAGGACTTTTCCTGTTGATTAATCCTAGAAAACTAGACTTGGAACCCTCACCATTAGAAATTCTACCCTCTTCTTTACCCTTTTCCTATTGACTATTTCCTGTGGGGGAAACTCAAGATGAGTCACCCTTAGGATTGCTGAACCTTAGGGTTGACCCTGGGTCTTGGTCTGNATTTTTGTTTTGGTTGACGACTATCCTAGTAGTTTTGGTTTTCATGTAGAGTGACATCGTTGTTTAACATGCAGGTTTGTGTTTTTTGTTCATACATACAGGTGAGTAAGTACAGTAACATACTGAAAAGTAAAGTACGGGAAACTAGAAATGCAGATAAAATAAAAGCGTACATGGATGGTCTTCCTGTCATCTTCAACTGAAACTAAAAATGCATGTGAGAGCATTTATATTTTAAAAACATTTTATGCAAAGCGGGAAAATAAGGTTTTAGTGATCTACCAAATCATAAATCATATCTTGGTGAACCCCTATTAATTCATTTGAGGATCATTTCTTTAAGCAAAACATACTAAGTTTAGTAGACCTCTGAGATATCCAAAAGGTCCATGCTTGCCTCTCACCGCCTTAAGAAAAGTCTCAAGCTCATTTAAAATTATTATGTTGCAGAATAATCTATCTTGTAAATACCTCTAGTGTTCAATGAATATTGATGTTTTAATTATCTCTAGGAGTAGGGTAATTATCATTTGTCATTTAATTTGAGAATTATGTGGGTGAAGACCTTTAAAACGGGCAAGTTAATACTATTAAGACAATTAGCCAATTTCAGGTTTAACTTGGGCTTGTAGTATTGTAAAGGTGTTAAATTTTTAGTTACACTCACTTTTCCAATCCTTATTTAACCAAATTTGATTTAGCCTAGGTCACTATTAAGCCCTTAAGAACTTGGTGAACACATTAGTAATTTTTGAAAGAAGTTGAATTTTGAGTCATAACAATGCATTATCAAAACATTTTAATGTCATTTGAACACCAAATAGGGGAATTAAATTAGTGAGTTATTAACATCTAAAACCATACCCCTAAGTCTAGGATCACTTAATTTACTAGACTTCCAAATTTTAGTAATTTCAAAAATCTAAGAAATTGGAAATTTATCCTTTAATTAGGAAAAGTGAAATTGGTTTCTACCAGTTAATTCTTTATGTTCCAATCATCTGAATATATTAATTAAGATCAAAGATTACTAATTTCCCTTTCTTGAATTAAGCCTAGATGTTAATTAGGGCTAAATTTTCAAAATTTTTCTTTTACGCCTAATGCTCTATCACTTCATAATTCATCAAATTTAATTCAAATGACTTTGGAAGTCTTATCCTACCTCACTCATGAGTCAATTAAGACATAAGAGGAAGAAATGTGATTTTTCAAGATTTAACTTAATTTACATGATTATTTACAGGCAAAAATAGGATTTTTTAAAAGAAAATTCAATAACTTGTCCAAGACAAAGCCTAATCACTTGAAATCTTCACTGGAGCTTGACCTAGTTAAGAGAACCACTTAGACCAAATTTTCATAATTTTTTTAGTTTTATTTGAATTATTAGAATTATTTTAATTTCTGGAGTATTAATTGATTATAAAATATTTCAAATGTGGAAAATTATGTTTTTCATTTTTATTAAATCTCTCTGAAGTCAAAGAACCCAGAAAAAAATTAACATTTTTATGATATTTTTTGAATTATTACAATTATTTTAGTGAGAAATTAAGGAAAATCCATTTTTAACCTTTTAAAAATTATTTTAAGCTTTAAAATTCAATATGTTCACTTGGAAAATTAGGAAATATATTCCAAATGCCCTAAGTGCTTAGATAATAATTTAGAACATCTGCATGAATTTTATTAATTTCATGATTGTTATCATTTTTTTTATTTAAATATTCAAAATATGGTTAAAAAAATGAAAATTTTATTTTAATTACAATTTTATTTTTATAAAATCCCTCAAATCACAGAGAACTCCCAAAACCAATTTTATTATTTTTTAAGTTATATTTTTATTGTTAAAAATCATTTTAGTGTCAAAAATGTTATTTAACTTAGAAAATCAAATTATGTTATCAACTGAACTCCAAATGTCATGAAATTTTTATGGGGAGTCCTCTTAACTTTAAATCACAGTGGAGAATAAAAATCAAGTTATTTAGATGTTTATATTTCCCAAATTAATTTTCTTTATATCTTACGGTTTTATGAAAATTAGATGTCTTCTTAATGACTTGGCTCATGAAATTTTTTTTAAAGAATTCTCTAGTCACAGTGATCCTACCATAATTTTCTTGGATTTTTATAAGCAGCGAACTAATTACATGATTAATTTATGCAAATGATAGTCATAAACTTGAAAAATATGGATCTTTATCTAGGGGTCCCCTCTGACTTTGGAAAAATAATTTAATATCCCTCATGATAGAGTCAACAATATGCCAAAATATCAAGCCATTGTGAAATGTCTACATGCATGGAGAGTTAAAAAAACTCAAGCTGTATTTAATTAATTAAAAAAAATATACATAAAAAAACTTCAAACCATTTCCATATTGTTCTCCTCTGTTCACTAAACACTATTGTATTTTTATTTTATTTTAGTGGTTTTTCTATTGTTGACCTCATTTTTTGTTAAGGTTTAGATTTTTCTCTTTAGTAGCCTAGGGTGTAGCCATAGGACTTTTCCTATTGACTATTCCTAGAAAACTAGACATGGAACCCTCACCACTAGAAATTCCAAACCCTTCTCCACTCAACTTAAAGTTTCACATATTGCTCTCAACCTCTAAATATTTAGTAGGTGGGGTCACTGTGGGGGAAACTTAGGATCAGTCACACTTAGGATTGTTGGACCTTAGGGTTGACCTTGGGTGTTGGTCTGGAGCTAAGACACTCATTACACNTTTTGAGTTGATATTTGAATTTTAATTCCCACCCCGGGGTCAACACTTACATTTTGACTCCCATCCTTCGGAAATCTTTGAAATTTCATAACTTAAAATTCACTCTCCGATCCCCAGCGAGAGTCTCTACCCCTTGATTTCAACCAGACGATCGCCTGCTAATTCCCCGACAGAAACAAATCGCACACGCAACTCTACACGTACTTCCGGGTCTGCTGACTTAAAAGTCTGTATTGGTTTTGGTTGATCTCGTCGGTCAACGCCAATATGTGCGGTGTTCTTGCCCAGCACACACACCAGACGTATTTGGGGTCCATTTGTTGACCTCAGTTTTGGTTGAGGTTTAGTTCCTCCTCTTTAATAACCAAGGGTCTAGCCGTAGGACTTTTCCTTTTGACTATTCCTAGAAAACTAGACTTGGAACCCTCACCATTAGAAATTCCAAACTCTTCCTTACTCAACTTAAAGTTCCACATATTGCTCTCAACCTCTAAATACTTAGTAGGTGAGGTCACTAAGGGGAAACTCAAGATGAGTCACCCGTTGGATTGCTGAACCTTAGGGTTGACCCTAGGTCTTAGTCTGGAGCTAAGGCGTTCACTACACTCATCTACGCCCACATTCACTCACAACCCTGAACTCAAACTTCTAGTCTAGATCCCTTGACCTTTTGGGATACTCATGTAGNGTACAACCACCTATTAAGCCAATGGGTGCCTCAAAAACCCTTTTAAATTCGTGAAAATCGATTTTACTCAGCTAGTAACTGCCACTAGCACTTCAGCATGAGGTCTCACACTTAGGCGCAACCGTCTCTGTTTAACCAGCGCTTAAGCGCTGGATCTCGCGCTTAGGCGCCAAAATGCTTTTGCAAAATATTTTATCTTTTTGCCCCAAATTTGATCCTTTTTCACTCCTTTAAGCATTTCTTTTCCATTGTTACTTGTTTCTACAAGAAAAACACTGAAATAACGTTCATTAAAGTGCAATATCTCAAAAAATAGGTATAAAATGTGTTTAAGAATACTAGATATTTTAGGTGTATCATCTGCCGATGTTAACGGAGATATAATGTGGTCGGTTATGGTCAGCAGTACCCAGAAACAAGTCTTAATCTTTAAAGGTTACCCCAAGCTGTTCTTTAACAAGCAAACTTCATCCGAGGATGTGCTCGTCAACTGAGCTTACCAAATCTCTAGATCAAGCAAAGCTGTTACCAAAGACTCTCGCATCTTCTTTGACAGGATTAGAGTGTTGTAAATGTTTAGTTTAGCCGACAATCTCCTAAGATTAGCTAGCACGTTATAATCCACTTTATACAATCCTCCAATGTTTACTTGATTATTTGGTTCTTCCACTGGCGAAGGTGGAGGTAATTCTTCTAGAGTTACTATTTGCTTTCCTTTATCTGTTGGAGCTATTCTTAGGGGTAATACCTTTCTGCTCCTTAAGTTCACTTCTACGATTTCTTCTTCTTGATATGATGTAAGCACAACTTCCGGTGCTTCTTCTTCATCGGAAAGATCCAAGTTGATAGCGAGTGGTGCACCTTGGCACTCGATAATTGGTTCCTCACTCCCAGCTCTATCGTAATCATTATTATCGATATCTTCTTAAATTTTGTTAATGGGTTTATCGGACTTAAGTATAATTTGAGGATCGCTTTGGGAAATCAGTTATGTCATCCCTAGAAACAGTTAAAATATAGTTGAAATCATAATCATTGTATTCATAAGACCCCAGAGGCAAAAAAAGATAATCATACATAATCAGGGGTTCAAGGATTTTCTTCCCTGAATCTAAGACAACCAATCAAATAGTGGCAACCCTTATCTTACCCCCTTTGCTATCAATCTTCACGATGTTGCTCTATTCTTTTGCTTTTGGTTGTGACAATTTCTCTGGCAAAATTTATATCTTGGGTTGAACTAGACATTGGATGGCGGTCTGCACTGAAGCTGTCTGAATCTGATTTAATATTTTCTTGAATGACTTGTTCCAAACTATACTCCATCCATTTTCCTCTGAATATGGGTCTACCGGAGAGATTGGTTCTGTTGAAATCATATTCACAGAACCTTTTTTAAGTTCTTTTAAATATTCTTTTGGGATTGTTATATTCCCTTCTTTAAGATTCTTCTCGAGCCAATACTTGAAGAAGAAACTATCCTGTGTCCCAACATCCTGTGATACGGGCAATAATTAGGTTGATCCCTTTTGTCAACCTATTCAAGTTTCATTTGATCTAGTAATCTGAACTCAGACTTGTTCATTTGACTTCTGAACATCTTTGGTACCATATCAACTTTGAAGGAATACACTACTTTCTTTCATTCTGACATGGACGGACCCCCCCTCTTATTCTCTATTCGGTATGCTCCTCCCTGATGCGGCTGCTGGCTAGACTTACCATACTATTGTGTCTTTTGTTGAGCATGCTATGATGACAACTGGGAATCCTAATGAGAATTTTTTGCATGTATTTTCATTGGCTACTTTCCCTTATCGACTGTTGTCACTGTTCCGGACTTCTTCTTGAATTTTCGGGTTGTTCTGGTCATTTCTGATTCCTCCTGGGAATCCATGTGTTTAACTTCCTCTTGCAGATTGCTAGCTTTGCTGAGTAGCTTCTTGAAAGATTTAATGGTGAGTCCCATGAGCATGAAAGCTACCAGCCCATGAATGCTTTTGAGAAAGATCTCAATCGCATGATGTTCTTGTAACTGAGGTTCAAATTTCAAGCTAAGGCTTCAACACCTCAATATGTAATCCCCTAAAGTCTCATTAGGCTTTTGCTTCTCCATTACGAGATCTCCAATAAAAACATGATATTGTGCTCCAGCAAATCTCTTCACAAACAACTATTCTATTTCGACAAATGTCTTGACCGATTTGTTGGTTAGTTTGTTATACCAATCAAATGTGAATCTCGAAATGTTGCTGAAAAATTGTTGACCTCACTTTTGGTTGAGGTTTAGTTTTTCCTCTTTAGTAGCCTAATGTCTCTCCATAGGATTTTCCTATTGCCTATTCTTAGAAAACTAGAAAAATCACCCTCACCACTAGAAATTCTATCATCTTCTTTACTCAACTTGAAGTTCCTCATATTGATCCTAACCTCTAAGTACTTAGTAGGTGTGGTCACTATAAGGGACACCCAAGATGAGTCACCCTTAGGACTGCTGGACCTTAGGGTTGACCATGGGTGTTGGTCTAGAGCTAAGGCACCCACTACACTCATCTACACTCACAATCACTCACAACCCGAAACTCAAATTTCTAGCCTAGGTCCCTTGATCTTTTTGGGATACTCATGTAGATGGTCCCATACTACTAGCCCTAGGGCTATGGTTTAGCTAAGACCACTATGTAGAAGACCCAAAATGGGGCTTCCATTGGTCCATGGCTTATTGGTGATGGTTGGTACCTCAACTCTACCAAAATACCCATCTTGGCCTTTTANCTATGATGAGTCACCCTTAGGATTGCTGGACCTTAGGGTTAGCCTCGGGTGTTGGTCTGGAGCTAAGGCACTCACTACACTCATCTGTACTCACAATCACTCACAACCCTGAGCTCAAATTTCAAAACTAGATCCCTTGATCTTTTGGGATACTCATGTAGATGGCCCCCTAAATCTACTAGCCCTAGGGCTATGGTTTAGCTANCAAGTTCCACATGTTGGTCTCAACCTCTAGCATTTAGTAGGTGGGATCACTATGGGGGAAACTCAGATGGCTCACCTTAGGACTGTTGGACCTTTAAGGGTAACCCAGGGTGTTGGTCTGGAGCTAAGGCATTCACTACACTCACTGCACTCATCTATACCCATAATCACTCACAACCTTGAACTCAAATTTCTAGCCTAGATCCCTTGATCTTTTGGGATACTCATGTAGATGGTCCCCTAAACCTACTAGCCCTAGGGCTATGGTTTAGCTAAGACCAGTATGTAGAGGACCCAAAATGGGTTTTCCATTGGTCCATGGCTTATTGGTGATGATTGATACCTAAACTCTACCAAAATACCCATCTTGGTCTTTTGCCTCTAAAACACCCCCAAATTACCAAAATACCCCTCTTGGGCCCAAAATCCAAAAAATTCAAAAAATTACTAGAAAATCCCGATAAATCCTATATAATCCTAATTTCATTTCTCTCAACCACTACATAACCCAATTTGGCCAATTTCACCATCTTTAACCAAAATTCTGAAATTGCCCTTTAAAAACTCAAATTTCTCCAAATCCAACTCAAATGTCCACCAATTTGATCTCAATTGTCCCCAATTCCAATTATAAACTCAAATTCACTATTGATATGACCAAAATAAACCAAATACAAGCTCAATTGATCTATGATTTGAACCCAATTTTAATTTGGGTCAAAACCCTAATTTTGACCATATGACCTAATCTCACCAAATTGAACCCATAGCCTAGTCAATTGGCCTCAGTTGATGTTGAAAAATCTTGATAACATTCATATAAATCAAAATCAATCACCAATTTACCTTGGTGAAGCCTCAAATCCATTTGATTTTGGCATAAATCCAAAATTCCCAAATTTAGCCCCATTTGCATTGGTGAAGCCTCAAATCCATTTGATTTTGGCCTAAATCCAAAATTCCCAAACTTAGCCCCAGATGGCTAAGTCCCCAAATTTCACCCAATTGATTGCCTTAACCTGCAAATTCGCATCCAATTCATGTTGAAAACTATTCATGGGGACCCTATTGACCATTTAAGACAATCAATTTGGACTTAGCCCAAGGCTAACCCAAGCTACACCCAAGCCTAGCCTAACATGACCAAATTGATTAAAGTTCAAAATTCCCTCAAATTGGCCCTTCAATTGGACTCAAATCATTTCCATTCTTCACCAAAGTTGTTCCTTGTGATCATCTACACCAAATGCAACAATCAATTATCTTCTATTCTTCACCAAAGTTGTTCCTTATGATCATATACACCAAATGAAACATTTATTTGGGCCAGCAATTCACCAAAGTTGTTCCTTATGATCATCTACACCAAATTCAATAATTAATTGGACAAATTGACATGGCTAGCCTAACCTAAACCCAAGTTTTGGTCATTTGCACCCACTTGGACCCATGCATTAAATGTGACCTAACCACCTTAAAGCCACCAAATTAACTCCACCACAGCCATTAGTTGGACTTAGCGACAAGTCCAAACACCTATCACCTAAATCAAGCCATGAACCAAAGGTTCCCCAAATTAAGGGATCTTATTTCCAAAAATGCACATGCTTAATCAAGCCATGGGCCAAAGGTCCCCCAAATTAAGGGATCTTATTTCCAAAAATGCACATGCTTAAGATATCTTAGACCAAAGGTCCACCAAATTAAGGGATCTTATTTCCAGAAATGCACATGCTTAAGATATCTTTGCCAAATCCAAGCACATTTGCANTACCCAAAATGGAGTTTCCACTGGTCCATGGCTTTTTTGTGATGGTTCGTACCTCAAATCTACCAAAATAGACATATTGGCCTTCTACCCCTAAAACACCGCCAAATTACCAAAATACCCCTCCATAGCCCAAAATTCTACAAATTCTAAAAATTCCCAAACAAATCCCAATAAATCTTAAATATTTTTACTTTCATTTCTCTTAACTACCACATGACCCAATTTGGCCAATTTAACCATCTTTAACCAAAATCCCCAAATTTGCCTTTAAAGACCCAAATTTCCCCAAATTCAACCCAAATGTCCTTCAATTTGATCTCAATTGGCCACAATTCCAATCCTAAACTAAAATTCACTTTATATATGACCAAAATAAACTAAATCCAAGCCAAATTGGCCCATGATTTGAGCCCAATTTTAATTTGGGTCAAAACCCCAATTTTGACCCTATGACCTAATCTCACCAAATTGAACCCATACCCTAGTTAATTTGCCCCAATTAACATTTACAAATCCTCATAACATTCCTATACATCAAAATAAACCATCAATTTGCCTTTGTGAAGTCACAAATCCATTTGAGTTTGGCCTAAATCCAAAATTCCCAAATTTAGCCCCAAATTGGCTAAGTCCCCAAATCTCACGCAATTAATTGCCTTAACCCCAAAATTGACATCCAATTCATGTTGAAAACTCTTCATGAGGTCCCTATTAACCATTTATAATAATAAATTTAGACTTAGCTCAAGGATAACCCAAGCTAGACCCAAGCCTAGCCCAACATGACTAAATTTATTAAAGTTCAAAATTCCCTCAAATTGATCCTTCAATTGAGCTCAAAATCACTTCCATTCTTCACCAAAGTTGTTCCTTATGATGATCTACACCAAATGAAACATTTATTTGGGCCAATTGACATGGTTAACCTAGCCCAAACCCAAGACTTGGTCATTTGCACCCACTTGGACCCATGCACTAAATGTGACCTAACCACCCTAAAGTCACCTATCACAGCCCTTAGTTTGAGTTAGTGACCAGTCCAAACACCATGAAACCACTTAAATCAAGCCATGGACCAAAATTCTCCAAAATCAAGGGATATTATTTCCAAAAATGGATGTGCTTAAGATATCCTTACCAAAACTAGGTATTATTGCACTAAATTACTGTGACATATTCCCCTGGGTTTCCTGAGCTCCTAGCCACCTCCCCCTGGCCGGCCGGCTAGCCTAGTGGCCGGAAAAGCTCAAAACTGATAGCCACCCCCATGGAGCTCACCCAAATCAAACCTAGAGGCCAGCTTATCCAAATCAAACTATGGAGCTCCTCTGCCTTCCACCTAAGCACCACATTACACCTCCTAATTGGCCATGACAACCACCACAACCCCATTTTTATAAAAGTCCACCTCCATGGCCGTTAAACTAAGTGCTAAAATTTCCTTAGTGATATCTCTCCAAACTTCACACAGAGCTTTCCTAAGATCCCCTCAGTGCATTCCAACCATTTTCCCTCACCACTTCCNTCACTGTGTAGAGGACCCAAAATGGGGCTTCCTTTGGTTCATGGCTTATTGGTGATTATTGGTGCCTCAACTTTACCAAAATACCCCTCTTTGGCCCAAAATCCCAAAATTCCAAAACTTTCCATAAAATCCCAATAAATCTCAAATATTATTTGATTCCCTCATTGGTGATCAGTGATCTGAAATCTGCTATCGGTGGATGTATACTACTCTAGAGTGTTGTAACGCTCTAGGTGGAGGACATTGCATTTTGGGCATTCCACAAAAGCCCCTGTAGTTGGTATCCGTGCGGGAATCTCGGTGCTGCACATTGGGAAACTCGTGCAAAGATCATCTGAAACATCTGGTAGCATTGGCATTGTAGTGAACTCGGACTCGTCCTCAATGGCAAGCAAGCTGAAAGAAGTCTCTCTCTTGCATGGATCATAGATCTTACCCTAAGGAATTGGGGTAAGCAAGTTTTTGAACTCCTTATGGCGTCTCCTTTATTCACGTAGGAGTTCTCTATGTTTTAAACTATTGACATTTCTGCGTTGAGTCCTTTGTAAAGGTGCATCTGGCAGTCTCACTTTATTAGCAGTGACTCGACCTCTGGTCGGTGCAGTTATTCTAGATGGCAGAAAACTAGTCCCATCCATCAGATCTTCCTGCATTATCACTTTCTTCACTTTCAGTAAGGAATCCTTTTTGGTGTTGATCTTTAGAAGTGATGGTAACCCCTCTTTTTCTCGACGGTTGACCGCGTTCATAGGGTACTCTCATAGTCTACATCAACTTGATTGAAGTCCACATCAAAGTCTATGAAGCCACCATGCGATGCCCTTTCTTTATTAAGTGTGAGATTCTAGCCATCCTTGAAAGCAAAAATCAGCTTTTGTCCTGGCATTTTCTCTGCAGACAACAAAAGAAAACATCAATGAGCTGAAATTTAGCATGAATAAGAACAAAAAAAAGTGTTTATTTGACAAAATTTTAGTTTTTTATATTTACATATTATTTAATTTAGTAAAATATCAAACTTAAAAGTGGAAAAGAGAAAATCATAGCACGTAAATTGAAAAATTTTCATTTTATTGAGGTTAATTTTACTACAAAATTTTTGGACCCGGTCACAGTTGTTTGGCCAAATAAATAACCCAAGATAATCAAAATTTTAAAATTTCAATTCAAGCAATATTAAGTTACATAGTATGTTTTCAAGTACTATCCATTGATCGGCAACATGGGTCTCTCGCCTTGAAAATCCACCAGCTAGTAGACTCCTCATGCGTAGACCTTTTCTACGAAAAATGGTCCCTCCCAAGTCTGCTCAAATTTTCCGCCTATCTTACGATGTGCAAGAATAGGCCTTTTGAGTATGAGAATGAGATCACCAACTTTGATGTCCTTAGGTGGACCAATTTGTCATGAGCTTGTACCATCCTCGCTTTGTAAAGCTCCAAATGCTACTGCGCGTCTAGTCGGTTTCCTTCAAGACTTCCAATTCTTTAAGTTTGAGTTTTTCACTTTCTTCTGTTGTAAGTTGATTGGTAACAATGACTCTAAGAGATGATGTCTTGACTTTAATGGTAGTCCCGGACCAGTACACAAGTACGTAGGGTGTACATTGAGTGGGAATCTTGAACGTTCGATGGTAGGCCCACAAGGCTTCTAATAGTTTTTTATGCCAATCTCTTTTATTTTCGTCCAGTGTCTTCGTCCATAGATGACAATATATGTTACATCCATTGATATTGTCAATTCCAAACCAGTATGAAGGCTTCATATTCTACTTCGTTGTTTATACATGTCCTGTCTGGTGATAGGAGAATCTCAACATGCTCTTATCTGGAGTGATGAAGATCAAACCAATTCCCGCTTTGCCTGGTAGAACTGTTCCTGATCCATTATCTTTTCTGGTAGATGAAACTCCATCAAAATACATCTCTCAGCATTGTGGATTGAGGAAATCATCTATAATACATGTTCATCTTGTAGTTTGTCATTAAGAGGGGACCCAGCTTGAAGTGGGTGTGCAGCGAGAAAATCTGCTAAAATCTATCCCTTGGTAGAACAAAGGGGAACAAGAGTTATATCAACTTGTAACAAAATCATCGACCATCTTTCTAAATGTTCATAGAGTGTTATTCAGGTCATCAAATATTGCAATGGATTAAATTTTGAAATTAGAGTTACCTTATGAGAAAGCATGTAATGTCTGAGCTTATAGGCGGTGAAAATCAAAGCTAAACAATGCATCTCAATATGTGGATACCGTATCTCTGTCAGTATTAGATGGTGACTCAAGTAGTAGATTGTGTTTTCTTTATCCTCATCATTGAATTGGGTTAAGAGGGCTCCAAGAGAGCCATCTAAGGCCACGGTATAAAGTATTAAAGGTTTTCTTGGGATAGGCGCTGCCAAAACAAAAGGTGTCATTAAATATTGTTTACCGTCCTCAAAAGCCCGTTGGTATTTCTCTTCCCAAACAAATTTGACATCCTTTTTAACTAATTCCAATAAGGGAGGACACCTACTTGAGAGATTGGGAATAAAGCATCTCAGTTATGCCAACTCTCCTTAGATGAAACGTAGTTGCTTCAAGGTTTTGGGAGGAGGCATTTCCAAGATAACTTTAATCTTATGCGAGTTGATCTTAATTCCCTGATAACGAATAACGAATCATAGAAATTTCTTAAAGATAATGCAGACAGTGCACTTAAAGGGATTCATCTTAAGATCATATTGTCGTAATCATTCGAACACGATCCTTAAACCGTATAAGTGGTTTAATTTTTGTTTACTTTTGATGACCAAAGCATCCACGTAGCTTTCCACGTGGTTGTGAATGAGATCATCAAAAATCACTGTTATAGGTCGTTGGTATGTCGCTCCAGCGTTCTTCAACCTAAACGACATCACTATGTAACAGAACATCCCGATAGGTGTTTCAAAGGTTGTAAGTGCTGCATCCTTTAGAGCCATCTTTATTTGGTTGTACCCTAATGATCCATCTGTAAAGGAGAAAATATCATGTGTCGAAGTGATATCCACCATCATTTCTGGTATTGACAATGAAAATTCATCTTTTGGACATGCTTTGTTCAAATCCCTAAAGTCGACACATACACAAATTTGTCAATTTTTCTTCTTAACTGGCACAATGTTAGCTAATCATGTGAAGTGTTGCTCTTCCCGCATAAAGTTAGCAGCTATTAACTTCTTTACCTCAGCAATGACTTGCTTCTCTATTTCAAGGTGCATTCTTTTTGGAGTTTGTTTTACTGGGGTCATATCTTTCTCCATCCTGAGTTTATGAACTGCAACTTCTGCTGACAGTCCTGGCATTTCATCATAACACCATGGCAAGTAATCTTTGAATTATGTTAACAGTTTGATCAACACTAAAGATTCTTCATCATTGAGTTGAGTACTTATAAATGTTGGTCGAAGCTGCTCTTCCATTCTAAGGTTAATTTCCTTTAATTCATCAACATTTCATTTGATTTCTTCCTCAAGTTCTAATGGAACCTTTTGTATTAGCTGATCAGTGGAGTTATCCTCCACATCGAGGCAATCCTCTTCCGATTCACTATTAACAATCATGCAAAATTTGGAGTCATTGACTGGTCCCATTGTACTAAATTCGAGCCCTCTTTGGAGTTGGGAGTTTGGCTTTTAACATCCCATAAATTTTTTAAAAAGTTGTAATTTATCTTTCGGCATTTATTTTGGAAAATGTCACTGTTGAATTAACTATTATACACAAGGAAAAAAGTAACCAAAAGGTAATTCCATTAATTCATTATGATCCTCATCCAAGTTTACATGATTTTCAAGATTAGTAGAAGTAGAATCACGATAAAATTTGATCAGCTTTGAACCAGCACTACAGACCTCCTTGATCTTTAAACTCTCAACCTTTTGAGGGCAAATTGGAGAAAGAGTCATGGCGTTCACATAGTGGTTTATCCGATCATACATTGTCTCATATGCGCTTTTCTCCATGTTTTTTAAGGATATCTCATACTGTGATTTCTTCTGTTTGTCATCATTATTTCATCTTCAGAAAATTCTTCATCTTCAATGTTGATGGTCGGCTTGGCCCATTCAACAATCAAGTCGGTTCTTCCTTGTCCACGTCCCCAACATCGACCTCAAGTGTGCGAACTAAAAGAACCCACACCAGCTTATTGCAAAAGAGTGGTGGAAGATCACTAATTCGGAGCTGAATGGCTTTCTCCCTTTGATTCTTCTGAATCTTCCACTTTATTCGCCACAACTTCACGAGAGAAGATAGTTTTCTTTAGAGGAGCATAGTAGGCGGCATCTTCTTGAATGCTAACTTCATGAACTGAAAATGGCTATAAATCTCCCTTGATGCAATGTACTTATCCTTCCTTGTAGTATTTAATGCACTGGTGTAGGTTTGATAGAACAATGTTGTCTTCATGAATCCATAGTCGACCCAGTAGAGCATTGAAATTGGTCTCGATGACGATAATATGGAATTTAGCGGTTGTTACTATTTCTCTGACTTTCATAAGTAATGTAATTGATCTCTCCTTTTTGGTTGAGTCCTCTTAGCATCATTTTTTTTGTCATAAGCTTCTGAGCTTCAATTTCCAAATAGGCCAATGTCCGTAGGCTCATCAAGTTGAGGGATGCTCAAGGATTTACCAAAACTGTGTACAACACAAATCTGCCGATGTTAATGGAGATGTAGAGTGGACGACTATGGTCGGCAGTACCGAGCCACAATTCTTCATCTGTAAAGGTTACGCCCAACTATTCTTTCAATGGGAAAAATTCATCTGAGGATGTGTTGGCCAACTAAGCTAAGCAAATCTCTGGATCAAGTAAAGTTGTAACTAGAGACTCTCTCATCTCCTTTCACAAGATTAGAGCATCATAGGTGCTTAATTTGGCCGAAAATTTCCTAAGATGAGCTAGCACATTGTAATCCACTTTGTATGATCCTTCAATATTTACTTGGTTATGTGTTTGTTCCATTGGCGGAGGTGGAGGTAGCTCTTCTCGAGTTACTATTTTCTTTCCTTTATTTATTTATTCGGGTGTAATACTTTCCCAAACCTTAAGTTCAATTCTCTAATTTCTTCTTCTTGAGATGTTGTGGGAGAATATCTCGGTGTTTCTTCTTTGTCAAAAAGATCTAAGTTGATTGCAATTGGTGCACCGTGGCACTCGAGGATTGGTTCCTCCCTCCCGGCGCTATCGTAATCGTTATTGTTGATATCTTCTTCGGTCTTGCTAACAGGTTCATCCGACTCAAGTATGATTTGAGGATCGGTTTAAGAATTGAGATCAAAGTTATATTGGTCATAATTGATTATGTTATCAATAGAAATAGTATAAACGTAGCCAAAATCATAATCATTTTATTCATTAGACCTTGGAGGGGCAAAAAGATAATCATACAAGGTCATGGGTTTGAGAATATTCTTCCCCAAATCCAAGACAACTAATCTAGTAGACGTAGCCCCTATCCTACCTTCCGTGCTATCAGTCTTTGTGGTGGTGCTTTTCTTCTTCTTCTTTGGTGGTGGTAGATTTCCTGGAAAAATCTTCATCTCTGGCTTGGCAGGCTGAAGACTCTGAATGGAGGTTTTCCTTGATGCATTCTAAATTTGGTGCAATATTTTCTTGGACGATTTGTTTTAAATAGTACTTCGTCCGTCTTTTTCTGAATATGGATCTATTGGAGCAATTGGCTCAGCCAAAATCTTCTTTACAAAACCTCTTTCAGGTTCTTTTAAATATTCTTTTAGGATTGTTATATTTCCTTCCTTAGGATTTTTCTCGAGCCAATCCTTAAAGATGAAACAATCCTCTATAGCATGTCCAAGCATCTGGTGATACAAGTAATAATTAGGTTGATCCTTTTTGTCGACCTTTTCAGGTTTCTCTGGATTTGGAAAAGTGAACATAGGCTTCTTCATCAGAATTCTAAATATTTTGGAGACTGCTTCAATTTTGAAGGAATAAAAATTTTTTCCTTCATTCCATCAAGGACGGACCCTTTCAATTTTTTGTTATGTACGATCCCCCTTGAGGTGGTTGCTGGCTAGACTGGCCACACTGTTGTGTCTGTTGTTGACCATGCCCCGATGACGGCTGGGAATTCTAATGATAATTTTCTACATGTATCTTCATTGGTTATTTTCCTTTATCGACCTTTGCCACTATTTCGAAAATCTTTTCAAATGCTCTGGTCATCCTAGATTTCTTCGCTTCCTCTTGGGAATCCATATGTTTGACTTCTTCTTGAAGATTGTTGGCTTTACTGAGTAGCTTCTCAAATGATTTAATGATGAGTCCCTTGAGCATGAAAGCTACCATACCATGGATGCTCTTGAGTAAGATCTCAATCACATGACGTTCATGTAGCTGAGGTTCACATTTCATGCTAAGGTTTCTGACTGGCGACTTTATATATGCTTAAAAATATAAGATAAATATGGACATAATAAATATTCAATAATTTTAAAGTCACACTTATCAATGCAAGTATACATATCGCTCATATAATATAAGGCTCTAATGGAGTCCTAGATATCGATCCCACAGGGAGTGGTTTAGAACTGCAAACTAAGATTTNGAGGGGATGATGAATAGTGGTGGTTGACTGGTCAAAATTGTAATGAAATGTGTTTTTTTGAGATCTCGTCGTCAGCGCTCTATACTGAAATTATATCCTAAGTCTTGGGAAAATGTCGTCGTCGGCGACGTTGAGGGCACCGTCAGCGGGCTCTATTGATTTTGTTTAATTCCCAAATTTTTGTGATTTTGATCAATTTTAAGCCTCAACGACATTCGTTCAATCATTATAAACATAATTTTAAGTGATTAAATGATGTACTTATCACAAGAAAACTTCCACAACACAAAACATCACAATCATATATAAATTCCAAGAGCTACAATATACGTTACATAACTCACCTAAGTTTGGTATTTTCTCAACCTTAATACATCAATTTAGCGTTGCAATCCAAGCTATAATACTCAAAATGCTGAAAACAAAACATCCTATGCTTATTCTCAACTATACAGAAATCTAAAAGCATAATTCTAAAGCAAAGAAAATATAAAGTTCAAACCAAATTACATAGATAGATAGACAGGTAGCAATATAATTCTACTATTCTTCAAATTCAGTACTAGATTCTCCTCTGAGATCACCCATTAATTGCACATGAACGAAGAGGTTATAGAAGGGTCGGTGTGGAAATTCTTCAGTAGAATCTTCTTCTATCGATTTCATCCTCCTCATCAGTCGTATTAAATTATCTTCTATATGTATAAAGTGAGAAAAATGTTCTTTCATCTTCCATTCTAGATTATCGAAGAAATCAGAGATATTATTAATTGCATTCATGACATTTTGTACCTCCTTCTCCAATTTCTTGATTCTACGCAGAATCACCAGAGCCTTATTCGGAACTAAAGGTTGAATCGTCAGTGAATTCTGAGATGATTGATCCACCATAATAGTCATGTCATTTTCATCTTCATAGGCTGGGAATCTCTCAGTTGGGCCCAAAGGCTTCCAAGGTAAAAATACCTTTTCCCAATTTTTGTAGGACACTTAGAACTGACTGCAGAGTGAGAAAATTGTGGAAGGGTGTCCAAGCCCATATGTTGATCCATGAACATTCAGGCCCAAAACAGACCTCATAATTATAGATCCAATATCGATCGGCAGTCCGAATAAGGCTCTTTTCTCTCATTTCCGAGTCTCATTTCCCAGTCTTCAGTTTCTAAATCTCGTTCCTAAATCTATTTAGAAACGAGATTTAGGAGTGTCGCAGAAAAACTAACATAACCATTTTCTCTCATTTCCCAGTCTTCAGTTTTGTCCGTTAAATATTGGTAAATCTCATTCATCTAGTTTCTTGTCGGAACAACGTTGGAATAATGCCAGACATGAATGTTCTCGATCATATATAATTCATTGATCCGTGTAGGAGTAAAAGTTATCCATCTACCTCGCACATAGACGACTCCCTAGTTGATTCCATGCAAATTTGAATAAAATTCTTTCACCACAGGAACAACTACGATGGCGGTAGTATAGCACAACACTTCCCATCTTCGTCTCACTATCATCTCTTCAATTTCTGTAGAGGGATTATTAAATCCGCGATTTACTAATCCTCGTTCCTTGATTAATCTTTTCTTTGTCGGTACCTTGTTGAAGATTCGTTGCGCTTGTGCACTAATAAACTTTCTGGGATTATCATGGGAATTGGATGCCATAGGAATGAATTTGGTGGAGTTTCACTTTATTTTTGGGGGAAATATGAACTTATGAACAAATTTGGGAGTTTAAAAGGGGTAACTCCCGCTTACAAACTGCCAAAAACCTCCTTTCAAACTCCAGAAACCACCATCCCGCCGGTCTTGCCATCAGTGAGCCTTCTGTATTTGATTGCCTAGAATCTCGAGAAAAACCCGCCATCAGTGGCGTCAAGGGCGCCGTCGGCGCCCAAGGCAAAAATTGCACAGTTTCTCTATGAATCTAATTTTTTTGATAATTCAAGGGTAAATAAGAGTAGTAGAGCTCAATACTACAAAAAACTATCGATAATTTAAAATAAAAACTATTATAATTGTAATAAAAATAAAGATAATTATGGGTTACCTCCCATAAAGCGATTGGTTTAACGTCGTCAGCCCGACCTATTCAGGTTTATTTAGGTTGACTGATCATTAAAACCACATAAAAATTTGATCTTTTACCCTCAAAATATGGTTTTAATCTGTGTCCATTTACTTTAAATCTATTTCGTTTTCTGATCTTCAATTTCAATAGCTCTGTAAGTATAAACTTGAGTCACAGTAAATGACCCTAACCAATGAGACTTCAATTTCCTAGATTTCAACAGCTCCGTAAGTATAAACTTGAGTCATAGTAAAGGGTCCTAACTAACGAGACTTCAATTTCTCTGATTTCAATAGCCCCGTAAGTACAAAATTGAGTCACAATAAAGGGTCCTAACCAGCAAGACCTCAATTTCCCAGGGAATAACTTCATCCTAGTATTGTAAAGCAAAACTTCTTCTCCTTGTTCAAAGTTCTTCTGGTTAATCTTTCAATCATGCCATAACTTTAGTTTCTCCTTATAAATTATGTCATTATCATAAGATTCATTTCTTGATTCTTCCAACTCATTTAATTGTAATAATCTCTTCTTACCAGCATCTTTCAAATTATAATTGAATTCTTTAATCGCCCAATAAGCTTTATGCTCCAATTCTACTGGTAAGTGACAAGTCTATCCAAAAATTAGTCTGTAAGGAGTCATTCTAATAGGAGTTTTATAAGCAATCCTGTAAGCCCATAATGCAGTATCCAGACTAGTGGACCAATCTACTCTACTAGGGTTTACAGTCTTTTCAAGTATTTAATCTCTCTATTAGAAACTTCAGCTAACCCACTGGTTTGAGGATGATAGGTAGTAGAGATTCTATGAATAATATCAAACTTTTCTTCCAATCTCTGAATGTATTTATTCCTAAAATGAGATCCCTCATCAGTGATAATCATTTTAGGCATTCCGTATCTGGTAAAAATATTTTTCATTAAAAATCTTGAAATACTTTTAGCGTCAAAACGAGGTAAAGTTTGTGCTTCAGTCTACTTAGAAACATGGTCTACTGCAATTAATATATATAAGTTTCCAAATGAAGGAATAAATGGTCCCATAAAATCTACCCCAAATATCAAAGATCTCAACTTCTAACATGAAATTCAGAGGCATTTCATTTCTTCTACATATATTTCCTACTCGTTGACATTGATCACAAGTATTTATGTATCTATAAACATCTCTAATAATATTAGGCCAATAAAATTCAGCTTGTAAAATTTTATAAGCAGTTGTAGCAATCTCAAAATCTCCTCCAAATTTAGAATCATGACATTTTTGAATGATTAAATCAGTTTCTTCATAAGGTACACATCTCCTTATAATAGGATCCTTACATTCCTCCTACAACCATAAATTGACATTTCTCCAAATTTAGAACTAAATTTCTTTCGCATAACTCCAAAACTTTTTCAAGATAATTTAAGCATGCGTCAAATGATGTTCCATAGAGAAATCATCCATAAATACTTCTAATCCATCATTAATTAACTTACTAAATATAGACATCATACATCTCTGGAATGTTGCAGGTAGAAATCATCCATAAATACTTCTAATCCATCATCAATTAACTTACTAAATATGGGCATCATACATCTATGGAATGTTGCAGGTGCATTAAAGAAACCATCAATAAATACTTTCAATCCATCATCAATTAACTTACTAAATATAGACATCATACATCTCTGGAATGTTGCAGGTGCATTACATAATCCAAAAGACATTCTTCAAAAAGAAAAAGTTCCAAAAGGACTAGTAAATGTTGTCTTTTCTTGATCTTCACGAGCAATCGGAATTTGATGGTAACTGGTATATTCATCTAAAAAACAAAAATATTTGTGCCCAGCAAGTTTATCTACTATTTTGTCAAAAAAGGGTAAAGGGAAGTGATCTTTCCTGGTGGCAATGTTTAATTTTCTATAATCAATGCAAATACGCAACCCAGTAACTTGTCTGATAGGTATTAATTCATTATTTTCTTTTATTTCAACAGTCACTCCTCCTTTCTTAGGAACACAATGAATTGGACTTACCCACGCACTATTTGAAATAGGATATATAATTCCAGTGTCTAACAATTTCAAAATTTCCTTCTTAAGTACTTCTTTCATCATTGGATTTAATCTCCTTTGTGGATCAAATCATGGTTTATAATGTTCATCTAATATAACTCTGTGCATATAGATCGAAAGGCTGATTCCCTTAATATCAGCTAAGGTCTAACCAAAAGCTTTCTTATATCTTTTCAATGTATGTAACAGTCTTTGCTCTTGCAAATCAATTAATTCTGAAGATATAATAACAGGTAATGTAGATGAGTCTTCCAAAAACACATACTTCAAGTGGCTAGGCAATATTTTCAACTTAAGTTCAGGTGGTTTTATAATTGACGGAACAAGATTCTTATCAACATTTTTTGTAATATCTAGCATCTCAAATATTTCTTGAACATAATCTAATTTTTCATTTTCTAATTCATCCAAAATAACTTCCTCATCATCTTCAAATTTTTCTATCTCTTCAAAATATTCTTTAAAATGTTCATTCAATAGATGTTCACTAATTTCCATGCGAAAACATTCATTATTTCTCTAAACAATAGGGTATTTATTTACTCTCATATTTAATTCTCCTTTTTGAACATCTAATTCTTGATCGTTAACTTGCATCGTTAATTCTCCTTTTTGAGCATCTATCATAGCTTTTCCAGTAGCTAAAAAAGGTCTCCCTAAAATGATAGGTATTTTTTTATTTTCCTCCAAATCTAAAACAATGAAATCCATAAGGAAGATAAATTTATCAACTTTTACTAACACATATTCTATAACTCCCTTAGGATACGTAACTAAACAATCCTCTAACTGAAGAGTTACAGTAGTAGGTGAGATTTCTCCTAATCATAATCTTTTAAAAATTGATAGAGGCATAAGATTAATGCTGACTCCTAAATCACATAAAGCTCTTCCACAAAATTTTTCACCCATAGCACACGGTATAGTGAAACTGCCAGAATCTCTTAATTTTTCAGGAAGCTTTTCTTGAATAATTGCACTACACTCTTTGCTAAGTGCAACAGTTTCATTATCAGTGAACTTCCTTTTTTTGTTCAGAATGTCTTTCATAAATTTCACATAATTGGGCATTTGCTCTAAAGCTTCTACGAAGGGAATATTTATATTTTTCATAAATTTCACATAATTGGGCATTTGCTCTAAAGCTTCTACGAAGGGAATATTTACCGCAAATAATTGGGCATTTGCTCTAAAGCTTCTACGAAGGGAATATTTACCGTTAACTTCTTAAGAATCAAAAATTTTGAAAATTGTTTACTTTGTTTATGTTGCTTCAGTCTTTGAGGAAACGGTGGGGGCAAAAATTTGGAAAATTGTTTATTCTGTTTGTGTTGCTTCAATCTTTGAGGAAACGATGGTGGTGTTTCTCCACTGTAATTTTTATTGGTGTAAGTGGATATTATAAATCTGGGTATTCATGATCCTTTTTTTTGTCAGTATCCACTTTCTCTTTTTCAGTTTTCGTTTCTTTTTGTACTCTTATTTCCAATTCTTTTCTGCTTCGTAATTGTATCGCTTTGATTTGTTCTTTTCCTTGATCTTTATGATTAATTTCCTTGAATTTGTAATTGATTTCCTTGATTCTGCAATTGTTGACCCATGTTTAATATCAGCTTTTCCATTGATAACTTCTTTCCTTAATTTGGGTGTTACTGTTAAATCCTGGAGGATAAGAAGGTCAATAATTCATATTTCTTTGGTTGGATGAATTTCTTAATGAGTTCACTGGGTTGTTCGCCCATTGTTGATTTGTAGTAGAATTGTTATTCCAATTAAAATTTGGATGATTCTTCCAACCTGGGTTATAATAGTTCGAATAATGTTTTTGTGTCTATTAATAGCATTTAAAGTCTCATACGAAGGTTGAACATCTACAAATTGCCTAGATGAATTCTCTTCCATCATAGGAGGTGTTGGAGAATAATTCATTCCATAATGATCTAATCTCTTTGGTATTGCAGTAATCTGTCAAGCTAACATAGATATTGCATCAGAATCATGGATACTAGCTACTCTTTTATGATTTACCCTTTCAGAGGGCCATTGAAAATTGTTAGTAGCCATCTCTTCTATTAACGAATAAGCCTCATCAAAAGGTTTTGACATTAATAAACAACCAGCCGCAACATCTATAACTAATCTAAGTTATCCCACTAATCAATTATAAAAAGTTTGAATTATCAACCAATCTGGTAACGAATGATGAGGGCATTTCCTAAGAATATATTTAAATCTCTCCCAAGCTTCATATATTGACTCTCCATCAATCTGACAAAATGATGTTATCTTAAGTCTCTCCCAAGCTTCATATATTTACTCTCCATCAATCTGACAAAATTATGTTATGTGATTTCTAAGTTTAGCAATTTTGGATGGAGAGAAATATTTGGATAGAAATTTCTATGAAAGTTCTCCCCAAGTTCTAATAGATCCTGGTGCTAACAAATTTAACCACATCTTAGCCTTATCCTTAAGTGAAAAAGGAAAAAGTCTAAGTCTAACAGCATTGTTTGAAACTTTGTTATATTTAAAGGTAGCACACAGTTCTAAGAAACTAGCGATGTGTAAATTAGGATCTTCATTTGGTGTACCTCCGAATTGATTGTTTTGTACCATTTGGATAATGCAGGTTTAAGCTCAATTGAATTAGTAGCTACATCAGGATTCTGGATAGATAAGTGAATTTCATCTGCTGTAGGATTTGTATAATGTCGTAGGGGTCTAGGTTGGTGTTCATTTTCTATTCCTTGATTGTTGATGTTGTTCTCCATTGTATCAGAATTTCTAGGTTCTCTCCTCAATCTTCTAATTTTTTTAACAGTGCGTTCTAATTCTGAATCATAGGGTATAAGATTTTTAGGTCCAAATTTACGCATATAATTAAATAATACACGGTAAAACAGTTAACTAAATATGAAAATAAGTTACAATTCAAGTAAAAATTTTCTAATAGTCCTAATTTGTCTGTTACTCTAATTATGATTCTTGTTTACTCCCCAGCAACGATGCCAAAAACTTGACAGTCTTTATATATGCTTAAAAATATAAGTATTTAATATTGCTACTAAAAGATTTAATTCCTCAGCAACTGCACCAAAAAATTAATAATAGTTATAGATTCGATAAAGATGTATGTATAAAATATTCAATAATTGTAAAGTCATACTTATCAACGCAAGTATAAGTATCACTCAAGTAATTTAGGGCTCTAATGGAGTTTTAGATATCGATCCCACAGGGAGTAATATTAGAACTACGAACTAAGATTTTAGAAAAGCAATACTTAATCGCAACAATAGAATTCAAATTGCTTATCTATCATTAATAGGCATTTGAAATAAATTTGTAATTTTAAAAACTCTTAAATAACTAATTATACTAATAAAGGTTTTAATGTGATATTCAATATATAAGAAAGCATCCTTCTCNTGAAGTTCAATTTGCTTATCTATCACTAATAGGCAATTGAAATAAATATATAATTTTAGCTACAAATAAATAACTAATGATACTAATGAGGGTTTAAATGTGATATTCAATTTATAAGAAAGCATCATTCTCCTTGTCAAGAAATTATAGTGAATGGATAAAGTGAATTGGTTCTAATTGTATTGTATCAAATAGGAGCATACCTATTCTTTACCCTTTGGTCCAAACATAAAAAACATTGGCTAATCCTTTGCTTATTTTCTGAATCTGCGGCTAGGCTGGGAAGATACGGGCTCTCACTTCGGAGCTCCCACGTTCCCCTTGCCTGAGGGCTAACATCTACACTTCAGCACCCAANTTATAATGAATGGATAAAGTGAATCGGTTCTATTTGTATTGTGTCAAATAGCTGCATACATATTATTTACCCTTTGGTCCAGGCATAAAGAATATTCACTAATCCTACGCTTGTTTATTGAATATGCGGCTAGGCTGGGAGGATATCGGCTCTCACTTTAGAGCTCCCACATTCCCCTCACCTGAGTGCTAACATCTACACTTCAGCACCTAAACGATAGGACCGAATTAGGGATTTTAGTCAATCACTCTAAAATCTCCAATTCTATGCCTGATAATTTTATTTCCCTATTTATTTGCACCCAACTTCCAAGGGCTTTGACCTCCCTGAATCTTGGATGTAATCTCAAATCAACATATTTTAACAAATCAATTGTCCAGATTGAAAGTAAATTAAGATCGAAGTGAAAAGACCAATTTCTTTAATATTTTTATGGCTCAATCAATTCAAATCATCATTTCACAAATCTTAAGTCAAGGAGAAAGACAGAGAAAACTACTCAGATCTCATGGAGAAAACATAACAAAACTCGGAATTCATATATAAAAGAAAAGTCATACAAACTACAATAAGTAAATAAACTTATCTCCAATTTCTTCCCAAACAAACTCCTCAAAGTTCCTCTGAATCCCTTCCTTTCTTTACAGCACATAGAATTCCTCTTTGAAGCTGCAAGGAGGAAGAAATATCTCACTTTCCTACCACTCTTAAAATCTCTCAAAGAATTCCTCACAATTTTGACACTCTAGTAAATTCTCTATACACTAATGGAACCTCTCTAACCTCAAAGACCTCTAGAGCCTCCTCAATTTTTGGCCAAATTCTTCTTGTAAAGTTGTGGATGAGTTTTCCTAAGAGTGGCCTAAGAACCGCTCCAAAATTTGTCCTCATCCAATGCATTGTTGGACATAACCACCGAGCTCACCATCGGTGGCCTCGAGGGTGCCGTTTGCAGACCTTCTAAGTGAATTAAATCTCGAGTCTTAGGAATAGTCCGTCGTCGGCGTCGTTGGGCTCGTCGTGGGCGCCCTAGTTCAAATCTTCACATTTTGGTCCTTTTCGCTCCAAATTGGCTCCTTTTTCCTTTTTTTTGCTCCAATGACCCTAATTCATCATTCCTGCAACAAAACATCAAAAATGCCTTTCTTTAAAGTGTAATATCATAAAAAACAGTGTAAAATAGGTATGAAAATATCAACATATTTTCTTTTGGTCATGTCACTTGAGGACAAGTAACATTTTAAGTATGTGGGATTTTGATACACTTAAAATATATAGTGTTTTTAGACATATTTTTATACTTATTTTTGAGATATTGCGCTTTAATGGAAGGTATNGGCTCTTCTAATTTTCTTCCTTTCTTTACAACACACAGAATTCCTCTTTGAAGTAGCAAGGAGAAAGAAATCTCTCACTTTCCCTCTACTCTTACAATCTCTCCAAGAATTCCTCACACATTTTACACTCTAACAAACACTAATGCAACCTTTCTAACCTCCAGGAACTCTAGACTCTCTTCCAACCCCCTTTCTTCTCCCACAATTTTTGGCCAAAATAGTCTTTTAAAGTTGTGGATGAGCTTTCCCAAGTGTTGCCTAAGCATCCCTTCAANACATCCCTCTACCTTCTAGACATACATCCAATGCCCTTCCTGACAACCTGTTACTTGTAGATTCCTTGGGTTATCTTTCCTCTTCAATGCCTACCTAAGAGACCCCTCTTCTCCCTCCTATTCCTTTCCAAGCACTGCTCGACAAACTGTCAATTCCCCTTCAATAGTCTCCGACCCACTTCTCTCTTTCCCGTTACTCTAAACTTCTCTCCTGCAAACACAACTAGGCAACACTACTCACACATCCCTCTACCTTCTAGACATACATCCAATGCCCTTCCTGACAACCTGTTACTTGTAGATTCCTCGGGTTATCTTTCCTCTTCAATGCCTACCTAAGAGACCCCTCTTCTCCCTCCTATTCCTTTCCAAGCACTGCTCGACAAACTGTCAATTCCCCTTCAATAGTCACCGACCCACTTCTCTCTTTCCCGTTACTCTAAACTTCTCTCCTGCAAACACAACTAGGCAACACTACTCAC
>JXCR01144515.1:287798-300415 GCA_002079205.1 Phalaenopsis hybrid cultivar
GAATTATGTGGTACATATGTTAATGCTCAAAGAAAAACAATTACCTTGGACACATCTAGAGGTATATCTACTGTTGCAGTACGGTCATTGTAGAAATCAGCAGGTTCAGGTGGAAGAGGTGAAAGCCTAGAATTTGAAACAGGTGGCACGCTGCCTGGGTTCTACAAAATTGGAACATAATGCAGAAAATAATTTATGTAAGAAAATTCCATCAAGAAAAGCATAAGCATGCCCATAAATACAATGATAGATAGAAGTTTCAGCCTTCAAATTGAAACGAAAGTGTGCTTCTTTTCAAGATATTCCCAACAGTCGTTAATGACAGCAGAAACAGTTTACGAAATAGCACCTCCACAGGCTTACCGTCACATTAAATGCTCCTCCTCCATAATTTGATTGCCCAGCTCCTTTCCTACCGGTTGCAGTGTTCTAAAAATTGAAAACATTAGAAAATAACATCATTGCAAAAAAAAATGTCCTTATTGAATAAGCATGTGTCCAGTGAGAACATGACAAGTAATGAATTAAGATGATAATGTATCCATAAAACCCAACTTGGGAAAAACTAATATCTTGTTGCTCATCCAATCAAAAAATCTGAGAAAAAATGAAGAGTATGCCAAATAAAAATTTCTTATATAAACTGATCAGCATGAACTTGGAGAGAATAGGTGTGCTGAAATACAAGTTCCAAGAACCAAAAACTAGATGCAAATTTATCAAGCCACATAAATGCAAAGATTAAAATTGATATGAAATGTCTTGCTCTATGGTCTAGCCATAAAATGAGATTAGAGAATAGAAGAAGTATGCATGCCACAAAATATTAAGATTTATAAGGTTGTACAGAAAGATAAAACCCTTATTAGGCTCATGCAAAGACATCAACAATAAGGAACATATACAGCATATAATCTCCATTCAAAGAAATAAAAATGAACTGAAAATGGTGATTCTATTAATTAAGTGTTTCAAAAAGAAAATTCATTCTTAAAGGTAGAAAGCCACATCAATTCTTGGAAGTTAGAATATTTTTAGTTTTGTAAGGAAATACAATTAGATTACCTGTACTGAATGGATTCAAGTATTTTATGATAAAGAAGTCATTGATAGCAAAATTTTGGTAGATGCAAAAAAGAATAAAAAAATAGCACCTATTGAAAATAATTAGATAAGGTCATTAAAATAAGCTTAGGTGAATAATCATATACAAGAAGATTTGAAGATGCTCTAGGCATGTAGATAAAATTCATGTTGTGTGATTAGGAAGGAAAAGTGGGATGAAAAGGTAGATTGATAGAAATCGAGGGACAAGATTTACAAAAAGAGTCTTAACATGTCAAGAAACACTTAGCAAGAATAAATGGAGAATGTGGATTCATAAAACCAATCCAAAATAATTGGGATAAGATCAACAATGATGATGATGATGATGAAGTTGGAATACCAAAAAATAGTTCTTGCAAACAGAATGAATATCTCCTATGAAGATCATAATATTTATAATTATCTTTAAACTAACATGATGTAGGCTGTATTAAGGTTTAGGACTCACGCCAGTACAAGAAGACAACTTTCCCTCAAAAGTAATCATCAATACTTGAAAATGCTTAAAAATTCCAAATCCAATAGCATTCAATTAAGTTTGAAAGGGGAAAAAAATTATAATCAATAATTCATTTTAAAACATTAGCCTCATGGATCTATTTATAACCAAAAGGGCTAAAAATTAGTAAATTCTTTAAAATCTATTGAAAATGAGTCACTTATTGCATTGTTTACATGACGCAAAAATAAAAAATAAAAGAAAGAAAATAGAATAGCATCGATTGAAAATAATTAAGGTTGTAAAAAATAGGCTCAAGTTTTTTACAATGTACATTAAAAGTAGAAGATGCTCTATTAAAATGTGTAGATAACGCTGAAGTTTCTTGATTAGGACAGAAAAATGGGAGTAAATGGTAGATCGATAGAAGTTAAGGAATAAGGTTTATGAGAAGAGATTTAACATGTAAGGAACACTAGACAAGAACTAATGGAAAATGAAGAATCATAAAAGCAGTCCTAAATAACTTGGATGAGGCAGATGATGGTGACGAAGTTCTAATACCTAAAAAATAGTTCTTATAAATAGAATGAATACCGCCTTCGATGATCATATAAAATTAAAATTATCTATAATCTAACAAGATGAAGAACATCATAAGGTCTACGACTCACATTGGTACAAGGGGACAAGTTTCCTTTGAAAGTGTTAAATCTAGGAAAAAAAAAATGAACCGATCGTGTCGGTTTGACGAAACCAATGAGATAGTTCTACTAATAGGAGACAGAAGCAGCACAAGTGTCTAACATAACTTTTGGAGCAAAGCCAGTGAAACAAAGTCCCAACAAAATAGAGGCAAGAGTGAAGAGGAATTGATCAAGAAATCAGCATTGAATGCAAGAGACAGTCAACAGAGAGAGTGACGCTGATTGGAATAATGCACCCATGAGTCGAAGCCAACTAAAAAGAAGATGAACATGCAGTGTCGAGTGCACTTTGCATTGAGAAGCAGAGCTGTGAACAAGAGATTGAGATGTCACTCGTGTAGAAGACTAGTGCCTTATGTGTGAAGGAGACGAAACCAGCAAATACACGTGAAGTAGGTGACATGTGCATCAAACGAGCGGCGTGGACGTTGAAGAAAGAAAAACTAAAATTTTTAGATTAAGGTTTATTTTAATTTTATTAAAAAATATATTTTTTTTATTTTAATCTTTATTATTGATTAATAAAAGATTTTATGAAACAATGTCAGAGATTTGAAATTTAAAGAATTTATGAATATAAATTTTTAAGAGGATTGTTGATTTTGTAAGAAGAAAGAAATGAATCGATTTAAGTTTCTATTTCTTTATTTTGTATTGGCACAAATAATTAAATCTTAGATTAACTTATAATTGGAAAAAAAATTAGAATTTTGATTTGAAGACAACATTAGATTTGGTAGAGATGATCGGAAATTAAACGTTTGGTAGTTATCGTTGGTTGAGAAAAGGAAACAAGAAAATCTAAGGTGAAACTGACAAGGCATAATATTTGAAGTTGTGGAGAAAACGGTGAAAAGCTCATAGAAGATTTTGCAAAATAATTGAGTTATGAAAACTATATCATTAAGTGTGTTAAAGATCATGTATGATTAAGTTCTTAAAATAAGTTTTAAGAGAACAGATGAATTGAAGGAAACATAAACGTCTACGTAAATTATTTAATCATTGTATAGTAATTATGAGCTAAACATCATGTTTAATGTTAAATTAAACCAAGATCAAAGTGAAGAAGCAAGTTAAAGGAAGGGAAAGTCAATAAATTTTATTATAGGCTAACTTTATAAGGTGAAACATAGTTAAGTAATTATTTTTCTATATGCACAAAACTCAGCTCCTTTATTTTTAAAATGCATATGTTTGCATGGATTAGACCATAACAGTATGGACAAAATTATATGAATATTTAACTTTTTAAAAAAATTTCATATATTGAATTCGTACTAAAAGTATAACATATAGTTGAATGATGAAAACAACCTAAATGAAAATCAAAAAAAAATATTAACTCAATCACAAAAGTTACATTCTTAGGTACTAACTGGGTATGCTAGTCTACCCTTAACACAAAAATAAAAATGAAAAAGGCTTGAAAAAATAAAAATGACAAAACAAATGTACCTTAATTAGTATTCTAGGCACTACTCCTGAGAAGATTTTTTAAAAGAAATAAAAATATTTAAAAATTTTAATATTTTATCATTTTTGAACTGCATACAAGTTAATGAATGCACAAAAAAAAATTAATATATAGTAGAATTATAATTATTCACCAAATCGTTGCACAACTTAATATGTTGTTTACTGTTTATTAATAAAAAACTTTTTCGGGTAAAATGACCGGCAAGAATAATATATTAATAGAAGAAGATAAGCTAATAAAAATAGGTAGCGAAAAAAATATTATATTTTATGTTAATTTTCTTTACTAAAATTGTTGTTCCAAACTACAGCAAAAACAACAAGCCTTTAATCCCACTAAGTGGAGTCGACTATGCAACGCCCAAATTTTGAGAAATCGGATAAGTTCGATAAATTCTAAAAGTAACCTAAAAAATTTTCATCTCTCGAAATTTGATCGAAATTATTTTATTAAATTATATGCTTGAAATCGATCAAATCAATACGAAGCACTATGTGTAAATTGTGAATGGATTGGGAGTTATAAAATATTAAAAGTATAAGTTTATTAAATTAATAAATCCTTAATTAATCCTTATAAATCCTACCTTAATCCTCTCAGCAGTGTAGCCCACCGACATACACTCTTTTATTTCATTCAATCGGTCGAAGGGAGTCCCGAGCTTCGCATTTGCTTCTTCGTCTCCCAATTCCTTCTTCCTCTCTCTTGATCTCCCTCTCCCTATTCGATCACGTCGTCTGGAACTCCCACATAAGAAAACGCTACCCTACTGTAGCAGTCACGCGATACAGAAGGGCAACCGAGTGCTGCAACTCGGGATTTAAGGCTCCGGGCCAATTTCGGTAAGCACAAATCCCTCTCCTTCGTTGTTTTAGGCTTTCATTTCCATCTTCACCCTTCCGTTTTGACCTATGCCTCATTTTGGGTAGTTGTAGGAGGCGTCAAGTTTGTGTCGAAAGTGTCGTAATTGGTTTTCCAAACTATTAAAAATATTTTAGCATGAATTCAGAGAGAAGTATGGTTTAAGGTGATAAGAAAGAGAGAGAGAAATTGGTTTTTCGGAAGAGCAAATTTATGTCGAACAGTCCTTTTGAGATATGTTTTGGCGTTTAATGCTTGTTTTGGATTATTTCACGCTATGAGCCAAAATTTTAAGAAACTCTATGTTGTCTACAAGCCCTAATTTGTCTATATGAGGCGGCGAGCTTGAGCAAGCGTATAGAAACTCGTTGTAGGGTTGCACCATCAAATTAAGTAAAACAAGATTGTGGTAAACTAAGAAAAATACTCTTCTATAGGTTTCATATGATTTCTAGTTTGACACTGATGCATTTAGAAATTTTGACATATTATAGATGAATACCTGCAATTAATTTATGAATGCAAGTTGACTTTTATTATGTTACACATGATTTTATGTTATTTTATGATCCAAATGATTATGCATATGACACTGATTACTTGCAGGCATTCGTTTTGTTATGATTCATGCTTATGAAATATAAAATACCTGATTACAGGAATTATGTTTTATGAAATGTCACAATAAATGTTAAGTGATAATTATTACATAGTACTTGCAAGTACATTAAGAGAGTTGTATTCCCGGCTCCTGATATTTATATAGGGACGAAACTCTATAAACTGTTAGAATTAGGCGGTGACCGAAAGTCAAAGGAATGTGAATATCAAGAGGGTGTCGATAACTATAACGTTGGGGAAGTTCAATATTTATCGATAGTTTATATGACTTTTGGGGCAGGTAATGACCCATGATGAAAATACATGAAAACAGTTGAACTCTATATATTAAAAAAGTAACATTCTTATGATATGACCTTTATGAAAAGAATATACATTCTTATACTTATGATTTCATGTTTATGACATGCATGTTCTACTAGAGTTATTTTTTATACCACCTGTACCTACTCTCTTTTCATATTTTCTAGTATGTCAGACTCTTATGCTTGATGTTGACATGTATGGTTTCATACAAGTACACATTATTTTTGTTTCATGTTTAAAATCTTCTTTTAGCTTTGATTATTTCTCTGAACTTATTGTTTGCTTACTCTTCACTGTTGACTTTCAAGTAGGGGCAATGAACACCGAGGTGAATAGTCAAGTGTGTCTTTGTACAACTTTTGCACATTAATTTTGGGAGTTTTGTACATAAGTTTTGTGTAATTATTTTTATTGTTATGGATTTAACAACTCTTTATACTTTTCATGTTTTGGATGATTTAATTTACATGCTTCTGAATATGTAATTGAAATATAGTATATCACGTATGTTGCGTTGATCCAATTAGACTAATTTATCGCCCTCTAGGTCCTGATTATAAAAGTTGGGACGAATGTTGATGAGAGTTAGTCTGACCAAATTGTCAGCCCCTATCGCACCTCAGTCGATCCTTAAAAAGGGAGGGTCTGTTGGGTGTGACAGAAAATAAGATCATAGCTGGCTAAGCATAGTTATTGGATGAAATGAATGATGGAAGCATGGTGGATTTAAATGAAGTAAGAATTAGATTAAACGTGAATTGATTTATACAGAGCTAGAGGTTAATGATTTTGGGGTAGGTAACCCATACAATTTAAGGTGTCACGTGTGATAAAACTATTATATGATAAATTGCATGTGAATAATAAATAGTGTCAATAGAGATAAACATGTCTGGAGAAGAATCAGAAAGTACTGAAAGTCAATCTTTTAGGCCACATGCAGAGCATGAAGTTCAAGCTAACATTGTTTTGGGTAGAGATGAAAATCAGAACCAGACAAATGCAGACATCAGAACTATGGAGTTACAGGGCATTATGCAACTGATATCACAAGTGGTTGATAAAATGATTGTTATTGAAAGAACCTCCACCAGTAAAGGCCTAGATCTGAAACTGGGATTGAAGATATTTTAGTCATTCAAGCCACCTGCATTTAAGGGTGTCAATGACCCTATAGTCTAAAGTTGTTGTAGATTGGCTTCTGAAGATCGGAAAAATTCTAGATGGTAAAATTTGTTTGGAAAATAGAAAGGTGGTACTAGCTACATTTATGCTAGAAGGCGAAGCAGAAAGTGATGGTAGGCACGGCATAGAAAAAATTTTCATCTGACACCTCTCTCACAAATTCATTGAGAAGAATTTGCTAAAGTCTTCAAAGATTGATATATTGTGCCTTCAGCCAAGTTAGCACTGCAAGAAAAATTCTCCAATCTAACCCAAGGGTCCAAGACAGTTATGCAACATGAGGTAGAATTCACTTCTCTTTCCAAATATGCATCTCACTATGTCAGCACCCAGAAGGAAAAGTGTGACAGATTTCTACGCAGTCTCAAAGATCAGTTGAGATTGGCATTAGCTCCATTTTGAAATAAGCGATTTCTCCATGCTTGTTGAAAGGGCAAGAAAAATTGAAGATGAGCTGAAATTTTCCAGTCAGCAGTGGAAACCTCAAGCAGGCAACCGAAAGGATTTTCGAAAAAAGATCACTTTCAAAGTAAGAAAACTAAATCATAAAGCAAGCAGAAGCGGCTTCAAATAGAAAAGCCAGTTTGTGAAATGTGTGCAAAAAGACATTTTGGGCAATATTTGATCGGTTCTGGAAAATGTTACAAATGTGAACAGCCAAAGCATATTCAAATCAATTGTTCATAGAAAAAGAAGAAAGACGTCAGACCACAAGAATTTCAAAGACAGGGACAACCCAGAAAACTTTTGGAAGACAGCCAAGTAGAGCTCAATTTTTAGGAAAGCATTCAGTGCAAACAAAAGGTGAAACTTCGGAACGCATAACAGAGCAACTAATAAGAGCCAGAATTTTTACAATTATCCCTCAAGCCAAAAAATCTGAAGAAGTGATTACAGTTACGCTCCTAATTCAAGATCGGCCTGACACTATTTTATTCGATTCAGGAGCATCGCATTTCTTTATTTACGATGAGTTTGCTGCCAAATTGCATGTTGATATTATGCATTTTACTACTACTTTGTGTTACTATGTCCTCAGGAAGTGGGTCTTATGCCAATAGAAAATGTGTAGTGCATGATAAAAAGTAACAGTAAAGTTGATTATCATATCAATTTAGACCTTAGATGTTATTTTGGGGATGGATTGATTGGTAAAGCACTTTGCTACAATTGAATGTTGGAAAGGACGGGTGAAGCTGAAATCGCCTGGTGAAAAACTATTTTATATTTTATGTGATCGAAATGCACAATCTTCATTGATTAGTGCAGTGAAAGTTGGGAAATATTTGCGAGGTGGTGAACCGAAATTTTTGGCAAACTAGAATGTTAAATAAAGATGTACATAAATTGAAACATATCCCAATGGTTTCAAAGTTTTCTGATGAATACCCTAAAGAATTAACAAGACTACCGCTAGAATGAAAAGTTGAATTTGGTATTGATGTGCAACCAGGAACATCTGCAATTATTCAAATATCCATACAGGATGGCTCCAAAGGAATTGCGGGAATTGAAATGTTAGATACAGGAATTGATCCAAAAGGGATTTATCAGGCCAAGTAATTCATCGTGGAGTGCTTTGATATTATTCGTCAAGAAGAATGATGGATTCATGCGGTTATGTATCGACAATAGGGAGTTGAATAAGGTGACAATCAAGAACAAATATCTTTTTTTCCAGAATTGATCATCTATTTGATCAATTAAAAGATGCAACTTTATTTTTCCGAATTGATCTGAGATCGGAATATCATCAGGTCAAAGTCAATGAGACAGACATAAGTAAGATAGCTTTTGGGACCATGTATGATCATTATGAATCCTTAGTTATACCTTTTGACTTAACCAATACTTCTAAAATTTTTATGGACCTGATGAATCCAAATTTTTAAGCCATATGTGGATCATCTCGTCATTATATTTATTGACAATATTCCAATTTTTTTAAAAGTTGATGAAGATCATTTCAAGCATTTGAGGATAGTTTTGGAGCTGCTAAGACAGAATTAATTTAATGCAAAAGTTTTGAAATGTGAATTTTGGCTATGAAGCATTGCTTTTCTATGGCACATTATCAGTGGTCAGGAAATTTCAGTAAATCTCCAACCAGCAAATGCAATTGCGGAATGACCTACTCCAAAGAATGTTACAGAAGTACAGAGTTTTCTTGGTTTGGTAGGATATTACAGGAGGTTCCTTAATGGATTTTCACAAATAGCTACGTCGTTATCCAAGTTGATGAGAAAAAATGTTCAGTTTGAGTGAACAGCAGAATGTGAGCACAGTTTTTAAGAGTTGAAGAAACATTTAACCACAGCACCAGTGTTAGCTCTTTCATCAGGCATAAAAAGATTTCAAATTTACAGTGACGCATCCTTATGAGGTTTGGGTTGCGTTCTAATGCAGAGTAAAAAAGGTTATAGCTTATGCATCCAGACAGTTGAAGCCACATGAAAGAAACTGTCTGACACATGATCTAGAGATAGTTGTTGTGGTATTTTCTCTCAAGATTTGACTATATTATTTGTATGGTGTGAAATGTGAACTTTTCACTGATCATCAAAGTCTAAAGTATATTTTCACACAAAAAGAGTTGAATTTGAAAAAGCGAAGAAGGTTAGAGTTAATCAAAAATTATGATCTGGATATACAGTATTGTCCATGCTGAGAAAATGTTGTGTTGATGCATTGAATCGTAAATTCACAGGTAGTGCAAGTTGGATATTTCCTCAGAAACCAGAGTTGATTAAAGAAATTGATGCTCTACAGTTGAAAGTTAGAGGATCATGTGATATGGGTTACATCAAATAACAGTGCAACCTACATTGATGGATAGAATCAAGGCAACTCGGAAAGATAGCATGGAATATTTGAAACTCCTGAGACAATGTCAATCAGAAAAGAGAACTATATAATTGTTGAACAGGATGGTGTTACCCGAAATAAGCTACAGTTATGGGTATCTACTAATTATGATTTGAGACAAAAAATTATACATGAAGCTCATCATTCAGGCTACACAATTCATCCAGGCAGCACAAAAATTTATAAGGATTTGAAGTTGGCATTCTGATGGCTAGGTATGAAGAAGGGTGCAGCTAAATATGTATCTCAATGTCAAGCATGTCAGATTGTAAAGGCTGAGCTCAGAGACCCAGCAGACTGCTACAATCATTGCAGATACCTGAATGGAAATGGAAAGAAATTACTGTGGATTTTGTTATGGGATTTCCTCGATCCAGACAGGGTCACGACAGTATTTGGGTCATTATTGATAGATTAACCAAGTCAGCCCATTTCTTGCCTATCGGACAGACAGAGTCAATAAAAACGTTGGTCATTTTATATGTCAAAGAAATTATCAGAGTGCACGATATTCCAAAATTTATTGTTTATGATAAAAACAGAAGATTCACGTCCATGTTGTGAAAAGAAATTCAACAAGGTTTGGGTGCACAGTTGCATTTCAACATTGACGGACAACCAGAAAGAACAATTTAAGTATTATAAGATCTGTTAAGACTTTGTGTTCTCGACTTTGGAAGCAGCTGGGAAGGTCACATTCCAATGATTGAGTTTGCTTACAACAACAGCTATCAATCTAACATCAATATGACTCCTTATGAAGCACAAAACTCCACTCAATTGGGTTGAAGTGGGTGACCGTCAAATTTTAGGTCCTAAGCTAGTTAACAAAGCCAAAGAGAAAATCAGATTAATCAGAGACGGATTAAAAGCTGCTCATGATCGACAGTTGAAATATTACAAACCCAAGTACAAAACTATTGAATTTGAAGTTGGAGATTTTGTATTTTTGNACACAGTTGCATTTCAACATTGTATTTCATCTGCAAACCGACGGACAATCAGAAAGAATAATTTAAGTATTATAAGATCTGTTAAGACTTTGTGTTCTCGACTTTGGAAGCAGCTAGGAAGGTCACATTCCAATGATTGAGTTTGCTTACAACAGCAGCTATCAATCTAACATCAATATGACTCCTTATGAAGCACAAAACTCCACTCAATTGGGTTGAAGTGGGTGACCGTCAAATTTTAGGTCCTACGCTAGTTAACAAAGACAAAGAGAAAATCAGATTAATCAGAGACGGATTAAAAATTGCTCAGGATCGACAGTTGAAATATTACAAACCCAAGTACAAAACTATTGAATTTGAAGTTGGAGATTTTGTATTTTTGATAATTAGGCCAAAGAGGAAGCGAGTTGAGTCTCAGGTACAATGGTCCTTTTGAAATTATAGAAAGGATCGGTCCAGTTGCTTATAGATTAGTGTTATTTGAGGATATATCAGATATACACAATATTTTTCACATTTCAATGTTAAGGAAATGGGTTTCAAATTCTGAACAAACAATTTCACATGAAGAAATTGCAATACAGCAAAATTTAACATATATTGAAGAGTCTGAAAACATTTTAGCAATTGATATTAAGAAGCTCAGAAACAGATATATTCCTTTTGTGAAGATAGAGTAGAAGAACATGCCTGAGAAGGAAGCAAAATAGGAAAAATAAGAAGAAATGCTACAAAAATATCTCTTCCTATTNCAGAAACAGATATATTCCTTTTGTGAAGATAGAGTGGAAGAACATGCCTGAGAAGGAAGCAAAATAGGAAAAATAAGAAGAAATGCTACAAAAATATCTCTTCCTATTCCAGTAAAGTCAGAAATTTTGAGGATGAAATTTTTCAGGTAAGTTCGGCAAATTTTAAAAGCACTCCAAAAATTTTCATCTCCCAAAATTTGATCGAAATAATTTTATTAAATTTTATACTTGAAATCGATCAAATCTATATAAAGCACTGTATGTTAATTGTGAATGGATTGGGAGCTATAAAATATTGAAAGTATGAATTTTATTCAATTAATAAATCCTTAAATAATCTAATTAATTCTCCTTAATTCTCTCAGCACTGTAACCTACCAACTTACGCTATTTTATTTCATTTGATCGATCGACTAGGGAGTCCCGAGCTTCTCATTTCCTTCTTCCTCTTCAAATCCTTTCTTTCTCTCTCGATCCCCCTCNATAATCTAATTAATTCTCCCTAATTCTCTCAGCACTGTAACCTACCAACTTACGCTATTTTATTTCATTTGATCAAGCGACTAGGGAGTCCCGAGCTTCTCATTTCCTTCTTCCTCTTCAAATCCTTTCTTTCTCTCTCGATCCCCCTCTCCATGTTCGATCGTGCCGCCTGAAGCTCCCGCATAAAGAAAATTGCAACTCTACTGTAGCAAGCACGCATCCCTCTCTTTCGTTGTTTTAGGCTTTCATTTCCTTCCTCACGCTTCTGTTTTGACATTTGCCTCATTTTTCGTGTTTTTTTTTTGTTTTCGGTAGTCGCCGGAGGTTCCAAGTTGTGTCGGAAGTGTCGTAATTGGTTTTGCAAACTTCTAAACATATTTTAGCATGAATTAAGAGAGAAGTGTGTATTGAGGTGATAGGAAGGAGAGAGAAAATTTAGTATTTTCGGAAGAGCAAATTTATGCCGAACTGTCCTGTTGAGGTATGTTTTGGCCTTTAATGTTTGTTTTGGGTTATTGCATGCTATGAGCCGAAATTTTATGAAACCCTATGTTGTCAACGAGTTTCAGGTTGTCTATACAAGGCGGCGAGCTCGAGGCGAGCATATAGAAACTCCTAGTAAGGTTGCATCGTCAAATCAGGTGAAATAATCTCGTGGTAAACTAAGAAAAATATTCTTCTATAGGTTTCATATGATTTTTAATTTAACACTGATGCATTTAAGAATTTTGGCATATTGTAGATGAATCTCTGCAATTAATTTATGAATGTAAATTGACTTTTATTTACTACATGTGATTTTATGCTATTTTATGATCCAGATGATTGTGCATATGACCCTGATTGCTTGCAGATATT
>JXCR01144515.1:301711-325254 GCA_002079205.1 Phalaenopsis hybrid cultivar
TTTTTTTTCCTCAAAAGTAGTTATCAAGACTTACAATGCACTCACAAAATCCACATCCGACAGCACGTANAAAGTCGCCAAAAACCCAAGCCTCACATTGATACATGAAGATTTTTTTTTTTTTTTCCTCAAAAGTAGTTATCAAGACTTACAATGCACTCACAAAATCCACATCCGACAGCACGTATACATGTTTGAAAGCAAACAACATTTGTAATTTGTAATTCATTTTAGCATACATGCTTATGAGACTATTTACAGCTAAAAAACGATATATAATTAGTATTTTCTTAAAATTTTATAAGATCCAGGCTAAAGTTTCAATTTTAGAATATACTGATTCCATCCCGACAACAATTTTAAATCCCAAAAAACCATCAGCTCCTAAGGAAAGCCAATACAGTATAAATAGAACATAACTAAAAAAGGAAATACAGACATACCTAATTCCTACTGCAATAAGAATAATGTAAACGAAGCACTAATTACAGCTCAACTATATAGGAAAAACTAACAAGGCACTGAATGCACACTTTGTATGTGACAAAACANCTTACAGCTAAAAAACGATATATAATTAGTATTTTCTTAAAATTCTATAAGATACAGGCTAAAGTTTCAATTTTAGAATATACTGATTCCATCCCGACAACAATTTTAAATCCCAAAAAACCATCAGCTCCTAAGGAAAGCCAATACAGTATAAATAGAACACAACTAAACAAGGAAATACAGACATCCCTAATTCCTACTGCAATAAAAATAATGTAAACGAATCACTAATTACAGCTCAACTATATAGGAAAAACTAACAAGGCACTGAATGCACACTTTGTATGTGACAAAACACAACCAATCCTCTTAACAATTCACAGCAGCCGATGCCCCATGCTACAATACAAAGAGCCGCGACTTAGCAAGGATCGATCATAAGCTACAGAGCAAAATCAGGACGGGGAAAAATAAGGCTAGAACAATAAACGGAACTATAAATCTCCACATGATAAGCTAAGTAAAAACAAGGATCCGACAACATCATAGCAAACAGAACTAATAGCAACAGTGATCTTCAAATTTTGCAGTTGAGTGGTGATTGAGAAGAAAATAGGGGGACCAAACATGGGCTGAAATAGGAAATTGAAAATAACTAAAAAGATTTCAAGAGAAATCAAGTCAACTAGCAGATGTGAACCAAGCCTACTAAAGTAATCAAAACATCATATAACATATCATATTCTAATAAAGACCAACATCATAAACATTTCCATCAAAATAAGACATCTGGAAATCAAGCAACTAAGAAATGTCAGTGCACATTATTTCCACGTACAGTAATGTATAGTTCAAATTTGGATCATAAAAGCTATTGAAAATGATAACCACAGTAAAACGACTACTGAAACCTATAATGCATATATACANCATGCATGTTGCTTTCTTTCCATATTTAAAATCTTATTTTAGCCTTTATTATTCCTATGAGCTTGTTGTTTTCTCATTTTTCGTTGCTGTCTTTCAAGTAGAGCCAACAAGCACCGAGTCGAATAATCAGGTGTGTCTTTGTACAGATTTTACATGTTAGTTTTGGGAGCTTTATACATAAGCTTTGGGTAATTATTTTTATTGTTATGGATTAGTAACTCTGTATAGTTTTCATGTTTTGGATAATTTAATTTTTATGCTTCTGAATATGTAATTGAAATGCAATGTATCATATATGTTACAGTGATCCAACTAGATTAATTCATCACCCACTGAGTCATGATTATAAAAGTCAGGACGAGTGTTGGTGAGAGTTAGTCTGACCAAATTCTCAATCTCAATCGCACCTCAGTCGACCTCTAAAAAGGGGGCATGTTGGGGTGTGATGGGCTACATGAATCATTTTTCTCCAATGCATCCTATTGCCTGTCAAATTTTCATTTAATTCTGATAAAAAATTGTTGGTGCAAACTAAATGTTTTTATGTGGTTAGGAATTTTTATAAAATTTTTGAGATTTAATGGTTATTTACTATTTGGATGCTTGTTATAAATTTTTGTAAATATTANTGCACCTCAGTCGACCTCTAAAAAGGGGGTATGTTGGGGTGTGACGGGCTACATGAATCATTTTTCTCCAATGCATCCTATTGCATGTCAAATTTTCATTTAATTCAAATAAAAAATTGTTGTTGCAAACTAAATGTTTTTATGTGGTTAGGAGTTTTTATAAAATTTTTGAGATTTAATGGTTATTTACTATTTGGATGCTTGTTATAAATTTTTGTAAATATTAGAATGATATAATTATATCTTCTAATCATTTGTTGTCGCCTCCAAAATTCTAAACTCACAGGTTGGGTCAAGGCAAAAAGTTATCTTCAACATTTGCAACACACTTGGAAATTTCACATCCAACAAAATTTACAAGAGTTTGAAAGAAAATAAAAATTATATTCAACAATTCATTCTAAAATATATGTCAAATGGGTTTATTCANTCAGTGAGGTAATGCCATCGCTGAATCAAAAATCCCCAATCCCGCAGAATGGCGATAATGTAGACTCACCCCGAATGGATTCACGTCCTCCTCGTCAAACGGATTGCTATCGTATCGACCCGCCATGCGCGATAGGGAGAAGAAAAGGAGAGCAAGGATTCACAAAAGAGGAATCACTTCGCTAGAGAGAATGGAGTGGTGGTCGGTCGAGGGCGGGTCTGCTCGTACAGTGATACCTGATAACACTACATAAAATATAGACGAAATCATGAAAGTACAAATGCACTCAAATAACTGAGAAAAATATTTCGCAGCTGCGCGCTTCGTCCATCCCCCACGTGAGATTCGAACCGCCGCTCCGTGCCGGACAGAAATTGCTTCGAAATATTATAAATCATTAAATAAAACAAAAAATGGAAGTTTATATATACAAAGCACCTAATCGGCTAATCCATAGGCACATCTAAATTTTGGCGTGGCATATATAAATGCACAAAAATTGGATGCTATTTATGTATATTTCTCAAATAAAAAATGTTTTGGATTTAATGTTCGCCCTACAAAATACAAAAAAAATAATAATAATAATTGTTAGAATTTTTTTTAAAAATATGCTAAAAAATAAGGGGCACTTCGGCTTCCTTTGGAGGAGCATCGATGTTCAGGAAATCTATTTTAAGAGATACTTCAGTCAAATGGTGAAGGCCACACTTCCGTTAAATGGTGGAGGTCGGCTCTCATCTAAGATGGTGAAACTTCATATTTTTGCAATCCATTTGTCGGAGACATTCGAAAGATGCCTCTTTATCAAATGAAGTTTTTTTCTATATGTCGACATTCGTTGCAACAAATGGAACTTCACTTGTCTTCTCAAACGAAGCCTTAAATACATATCATCAAGTTCTTATGTATTTATATATTATTGTATTCAAGTTTGTCCTGATAGGCATGTCAATTGATTGAAGCGGTACAGACCTTGTGTGAGAATAATAAAGAGAGAGAGAAGAGAAAATAAATACAATATCATTCGTACGCTTGCGCTGTTTGGGCAAATTGGGGTATTATCGGGCTCTTTAACCCCTTTTATATGTTAAAAATAATTGTTACATTGAGAAAAAGAGATAGTTCTCTCTATTAAAAAAAAGTCAAGAGAGTGGAGCCCTAATTTTTACATGTTATGGGCTTTCTATTTATAGGAGAAAGATGAATCAAGTTTAAAATTACATGTTTGCCCTGACTTTTATGGGAGAATTACATATTATTATTATTTTTATTAATGCCCAACTTTAATAGGGGAGTTACAAGTCTTTATGGTGTATTTTTATAATTTGTGTTTTAATAAGGGAGTTAGAGGTCTTCTTATGATATTTTTTATTGTATCTGTTTTATCAAGGGATTTATATGTATTTATGGTGTATTTTTATACTCATAACTAATTTTTAGCACATGTCAAAAATCATAAGAGCTCAAAAATAATGAATGACCCACCCTTCACAGCTCGATATGAAATTAACTGAAAATTTTAAATTCAAGATGACTCAATCAATAGTAGAGTTGTGTTTGGATTTAAATATTAGATCTAATTGTGATTTAGGTCGAAAAAGAGTTAATATTAATAACTCAAAATCAACTCGACGCTGGCTTGAACTCATAGTTTGCAAGTTTGTGTCAAATTAATTGAGTCAAATAAGTTATACTTTGTTAAATTTATTTTAAAAAAAAACATGATCCAAGAATTGAGTCAAAATTTAAGACAAATATTTTAATAAATTTAAGGCAAATATATTCAAATTGATTGAGTTAAAATCATTTTTTTTGTCAAATTTAAGCCGAAACAAACTCAAATTAAGTCAAAACAAAAATTCAACCCTTCAACTTATGTTAACAATATTAGGGTGTATTTGGTAGCCAAATTTAAGCCGGATTTTGATCTAAATTTAACATAGTTTAAATCAGATAACTTCTTCGGCCCAACATAAATCCCAAATTTATTGAATCCGATTCAGAGATGGATTTAAGGACAGTGTGTTTCGTTTCCCAGGAGTCATAGAGTAGAAGAGAAGATAGAAAGATACGGTTGCCTAGCAGCTCGCAACATGTCGCCTCGCTTATCGATGCAAGTCAAAACCTCTCCTACATCACTCCCACTCTCCTGGTACATTTCCTCTTTCTAGTCTCTGCCCGAACCTTCACAATACAGTCGTGATTAGAGCTTAGCTAGAGAGGCAACAATGGGATCGCGACACAATATTGAATAATGGATATTTGAATTAATAAAATAGTTGTCCTACTGAAAGTTATATGAAAATCTTAATTAATCATCCGGTTCTTTGGCTGTGAAAATAAACTATGCATTTATAGATGATTTAGTTATGTCATCTTCCTTTGTTGCGCCTTGCTTCAAACTCAGAGATTTATGATTGTTACGTAAGTCTAATTTTCATAATAAAATAGGTGCTCTTTCTTCTTGCTTTATGAGTGATAACCATATTTTTATCGGATATCCGTTGACACATCATATATAGCTTTAATTTTTAGGTTAGTTTGGCCTAATTGTTACCCTATATTTTGTTTTGAAACCTTGTGTTCTATTTGTTGGTGAGCGATCAACACCTTAATGCCTAATCATTGTTTGCTTAAGCTATTTTTGTGCATTTAACATTTTTTTTTCCTGTGCAAGTTTACAAATTGGTAACTTAGGTAGATGCAAAAGGGAAATGAAATTAAACATGCTTTAAGTCATATCAACTGCACAAGCTATGATAATGTCTGTAGGTTGTAGAGGTCAGAGTTGAGAGGTGCATGGGCAATGGATCATGTAGGTCATAGTATTGAACTGTAATTATACTTATATAAAGTCATTGTATCCTGAATACGATGATTATTGGGTGTGCATTACACCATCTTCGAGAGACGAAGTTGCACTGTATGCGAGGTGTGTCATTGCACTGTTTTGTAAAGTGTTTCGTTACTTTGCAACATATATCGAGATTCTACAATGCATGTACGGACCACCGTGATGACTTTGCCTAGTTCCCCATGCAGATGTCATGGATACCAACAGATGTAGCATGTCATGGTTATTTTTTAATCTATTATACTGATAAGACTCTTAAATTTCTTCCCGCTTCTCTGAAGTCATTGAGCCTGTAGCCATGAAGGAGAAGTTATCAAGTTTTATTGAAGCTTTTCATATTTGGATTCAGATGGTTAAAATAGCAGAGATGAGAGTAGGGGCACAAACGATAATCTGTTGTATTTTCTTGTTAGAAATATTTGACAGATTTGAACTGCAATGAATTATCTTATAGTTGTGATATGAATGTATTGGATTACTTTGTCTCCAATTGATATTTGAAGAAAATTCAAGGCGGTGCATTTTTCTATGAGAAAAATAAAGCAATAAATTGGGAAATCTTAGTTCTGAAGTTATAAAAATTCCTGTTTGGTCGACGTCTCGTCTTGTCCGCTAAATCTACAAAGCTGCTTAAGTCATATATATATTCACTATTTGAACTGCAGTTTTATTTATTCATTTATTTGCCCCCAAAAAAAAAAGATTAACTTCATCAAAAAATATGTTTCAAATACTATTCTGCAACAGATTTATGAAGAGTAGCTGAACAAATTATCCTTTTCATAATTAATATCTTCATCAAATACTTGGAAAGGCATTGAACAGTATTTCCATATCTTGTTTTATAAAAGTTCTTTGATTAAGCTTCTTGAGATTATTATTGATGTGTGCAAGAAAATTTGCGGCGGTAGAGTAATGGATTATCGTATTTGCATTGCACGAGGATTCAATACACACTCAGATGAAAAGGAATCAACCTGTGATGACACCATAAGTTTTTAGGTAGAAAACCCGTAAAGAGAAAAAACCACAGGATCTGACCCAATTATAAAAATACACTATAAGTTGATGATTACATGAGCCTCTTGTCCCACAGACGGGAAAGAATTACTAGATTTTCCAAAGTACAAAGTCAATTGACGGCGTCTAGTCAACGATGGTTGATAGAGGTCAGCGGTGATCGACGGTAGTCGACGACAATTGATGAAGGTCGATGGTGATCGACAAAGATCAGCAATGGTCGACAACAGTCGATGACGATTGATGGTGGTCGATTGATGGTGGTCGACGGAGGTCAGCGATTGTTGACGGTGGTCATAAGTGGTCGACAGAGGTCGGCAGTGGTCGCTAACGGTCGGTGGTGGTCGTCGGAGATCGACGATAACAAGGATAATGTTGGACTTGAGCTCCTTCTCAAAGCCTCAAGTTCTCTCTCTAGCCTTCTCCCCTCATGTGAGGGGTGGGGCTCTATTTCTAGTATTTTTGGTGCAATTAATGCAAGAATATGAACCATTTTGATCTGACGGTCCGGAGAGCTTCACTCAATCGAATGGCTTTTGATGGACATTTGAGTGTCTTAACGTTGCCGGAATTGAGAAATCTTGGATTCGTTGGATTCATCTTATCAAGACACTCGATTTGACTATAAACTCGCTAAATTCGACATTCGTTTGATCTTTTAAATGTGTTTGGAAATCTTCCAAAAATGATTCAATCGCTTGATCTAGACTTGATTTGACTCGGATTGAACTAACCCGGATTGAACTAACCTTGATATCATTGGGTCATTCTCATCGAGTCAGTCAGTTTGACTAAAAGTTTACTGAAATTGGAGTTCTCAATAATTTTTAATCAAGATTTGAATGTTTCTTGCTCAAAAAGTTGCCTCAATATTCGTGATGGATGATAAAAATTTGTTGGTGGTGTATCAGTTACTCCCCTATTTTCAGGTGAGTCCAATATCACGTAAAAATATTCAAATTTAGAGATTTTTCATTTATCGATCTACGTGGGCGCGCGCAAGATACATATATATCTCATATTGTTAATATAAGAAAGAGAATAAATCTCAACACAGTTAAGGTTAAACTTCGTGCAGTTGGTTGGGTTTATTTTCTTTTACAAAATCGTCACGGGTTCGAACCCTGCGCAAGTCAAGAAGAAATAAGTAAAATAAAAAAAATTTTTGGGATGAATTTCGAGCTAGGCGGGTCAGAAAATTGAAAATTAAAGGAAAATTCGAAAATTGAATAGACAAAATAGTTTATATGTACATATATATGTATGTGGTAGAACCTATTTGTCTATTTTTTTTATTTTTTTTTTGGAAGAGCAGTTTTTTTTTAATGAAGAGCTGTTTTTTTAAAAAAAATCGGTTATTTTTTTTAATAAAGGATTGTTTTTTTTAATGAAAAACGGTTTTTTTTTATAAAGAGCTGTTTTTTAATGAAAATTGGTTTTTTTTTTAATGAAGGGTGTTTTTTTAATGAAATGCAGCTTTTTTTAATAACTCTAATTAATTTTATCATAAATATACGGAGTTTTTTAGCCTATAAATAGACCAAGAGAGGAGAAAAATTGTGGAGTCCTCATCCCTGTTTAGCAGGTGATTCGAGATTTCCAGAAAAAAGAAAGTCGTCACCGTCCTGCGTAGCAAGCAAACAACGAGATTTTTTTCTCATTGTGACGAAATGTTACCTAGAAGGGTTGCAACAAAAAGTTGCGGCGAAACATTGCGGCGAAGAATTGCGAAGAAGAGTTGCAGCAAAACATCGTGGTGGAGCGTCGCGGCGACGTAATGCGTTGCGGCGGTGCATCGCGGCTACGCGTTACAGCATGGTGTCGCGTGTTTGGCTATATACTAGTTGTTTTGGTATATAGAAATAAAATAGAAGAACAAACTTTGATAAAAGCAAAAAATAGAACGAGAAAAATTCACACCAGAAAAATAGTAACACAGCGGAACACACAGATTTATGTGGTTCGGCAAATTGCCTACGTCCACGGACTTGCAGAAGATTTTACTACTTAAGGAATTTACACCAGTCGATCGTCTAAACTTATAAGAGGAATCTCTCACTTCGTTGCTCTCTCTTCTTCTCTCTTTGTTCTTCTCTCTCTACACCAAGATACACCGAAGAAACTCTACACCGAGATATATCGAAAAAGATAAACTTACAAGAGAAATAAAAATCAATTTCTATTCTGCCAGAAGCCACCAAGAAGAAGCCAAGGGAGAACAATATTCTTCTTCTTATTTCTTCTTCCTTATGCCGCAAGGAACTACATCTTGCACTTTCCTTCCTCTATTCCAAGGAAACCCGAAGAAGAACACGAAAAAGGTTGTGTCGTAGTCTTAAGGAGAACCGTGTCTTCTTCCTTTTTTTCGAACCGCACGCACGACTATTGAACAAATGACGCGGACGTTCCTTTTATCGCAACTGAGAAAGGCCGATGGAGGGAATAATTGAGCGGGAGCGGGAGGCAGAAGTTGCGAGGTTCGCGATAGGGGAGGTGGGAGCGGGAAATCAAAATCGATCTCCAGCGCTAACATCGCAGCAACGCGACGCATTGCAGCAAATCATCGTGTATTCCGGAGGAGATTCCCATGCCTCTCTTGCACGTTTTGAAAGTGATGAAGAAATAATGTAGTTTTCTCACCTCGCCATGATGGGGAGATTTTCATGCTTGTCTGGTTGCGATATTTGGAGACCCCTTAACGATCATTAGAAGTACTGGAATTTTAGGTAGGCGATGTCGACTCTAATTGAAGATGAACTGATTTGTTGTAGCCCTTATATATGTATATGTTGGTACTTGTAGCATTTTTAATCATCTCATGTGACAATTATAGATGATAACAATTTATTTCTTTGTTGCTTCCACGGTTGTTGTGACTTCTTAATTGTACAAAATTCTTCTGAGGCTCGTAGCCTTCTAAGGAATTTTATGCACTTGTGTCTTCTGAGACTTGTATTCTTCTGAGGTCTTTGATATACCCGTGCTTTCTGAGGTTTGTAGCCTTCTGAGGTTTTTGAAGTACTTGTGCCTCGTGATACTTGTAGCCTTCTGAGGTTTTTGAGTGTACCTGTGCCTTCTGAGGTCTTTGAGTGTATCTGTGCCTTCTGAGGCTGTAGCCTGCTGAGGTCTTTGATTGTGCCTATGCCTTTTGAGGCTTGTAGCCTTTTGAGGTCTTTGAGTGGAGACTCTGTCACCACATGCTCTCACGAAGTTTTTCTAGTGAGAACTGTCGGCACAATTTTAGTTAAGAAGTTGCCCGTTGGAAGCTGTCGGTCGCCGGAATCTGAATCCCGTCACCCGCTTCAAAAAGGTATTTAATATATATATATATATNTGTTTCGCAGACCCAAACGGACGTCATATCTTTCTTAGTTTATTTGATCGAGCTTCATCCTCANTGAATGTAAATTGACTTTTATTTACTACATGTGATTTTATGCTATTTTATGATCCAGATGATTGTGCATATGACACTGATTGCTTGCAGATATTAATTCCAATATGATTCATGCTTATGAGATATGGAATACCTGATTACATAATGTTTTATGAAATGCTTAATGAATGTTGCTATAGAAATATCATAATAAATGTTAAGGAATAGATTATTACATAAATGCTTGTAAGTGCATTATGCAGGGATATATTTCCGACTCTTAATATTTATATGGGTATGAAACTCTAGAACCGTTGGAATTAAACTGTGATAGAATATTAGGGAACCGTGGGTATCAGGTGGGCTGTTGATAACTATTATGTTGAGGAAATCTCAATCTTAATCAATAGTTTATATAGTTTTCGGGGCAAATTGACAACCCATGATGAAATAACATGAAAATAGTTGAACTCTATACATTAAACAAGTGATATTCTTATGATATGACTTATATGAAATGAATGAGCATGTTTATACTTATAATTTAATGCTTGCAATCTGCATGTTCTACTACAGTTGGTTTTTATACCACCTGTATTTGCTCTCTTTTCATATTTTTTAGTATGCTAACATATTATGATTCTATATAGATATAAACAGTTTCATACGAGCATGCATGTTGCTTTCTTTCCATATTTAAAATCTTATTTTAGCCTTTATTATTCCTATGAGCTTGTTGTTTTCTCATTTTTCGTTGCTGTCTTTCAAGTAGAGCCAACAAGCACCGAGTCGAATAATCAGGTGTGTCTTTGTACAGATTTTACATGTTAGTTTTGGGAGCTTTATACATAAGCTTTGGGTAATTATTTTTATTGTTATGGATTAGTAACTCTGTATAGTTTTCATGTTTTGGATAATTTAATTTTTATGCTTCTGAATATGTAATTGAAATGCAATGTATCATATATGTTACAGTGATCCAACTAGATTAATTCATCACCCACTGAGTCATGATTATAAAAGTCAGGACGAGTGTTGGTGAGAGTTAGTCTGACCAAATTCTCAATCTCAATCGCACCTCAGTCGACCTCTAAAAAGGGGGCATGTTGGGGTGTGATGGGCTACATGAATCATTTTTCTCCAATGCATCCTATTGCCTGTCAAATTTTCATTTAATTCTGATAAAAAATTGTTGGTGCAAACTAAATGTTTTTATGTGGTTAGGAATTTTTATAAAATTTTTGAGATTTAATGGTTATTTACTATTTGGATGCTTGTTATAAATTTTTGTAAATATTAGAATGATATAATTATATCTTCTAATCATTTGTTGTCGCCTCCAAAATTCTAAACTCACAGGTTGGGTCAAGGCAAAAAGTTATCTTCAACATTTGCAACACACTTGGAAATTTCACATCCAACAAAATTTACAAGAGTTTGAAAGAAAATAAAAATTATATTCAACAATTCATTCTAAAATATATGTCAAATGGGTTTATTCAAAGATGACTTTTAAAACAAGAGCAATGCGCTTCAACAAAGGCGCATACCTCCATAAGGGACACAACCTTGGCCTCATCCCTAATTAAGGGGTTTCTTAATGAAAATGTTTTGCTAAGATATGAAGATGAAATTAATGTTGCACGTATAGAAAGGAAAATTAGGACAAAACATACCATGAATAGAAATTAAGGAATAAAATTTACATAAGACAGGTTCAACATATGGGGCAAAACTAAACAGAAACAAATTGAGAATGAAAAATCATAGTCAACTTGAATTACTTAGAATGAGGCTAATGATGATGATAATGAAGTTTTTGGGATACCTAAAAATGGTTCTTTTGGATGAAATAATATCTCCTTTGATGATCATAATTAGGGCCTAAGTGAAGGTGTATTAATATAACCAAAGTCGAAACGCAAAAAGAAAAACACAAAATTTCATAATTTGCAACTTCTCAACAATAATTTTAGGCAAAGATTGGTCTCTTTTGATGCAAAATAAGAAAGAATGTACAATAAGTTCCAAATGATAATAAAAAATTTTCCAAAAGCTAAAATTCGACAATAACACTGAATACAAGAATAAAAACTCTATAATAATTAATATTCTCATCAAATGAGGGAAGCGTGTATGCAACAAATTTCACCAATTTTTAATCACAAAATAGTAAAATAAAAAAATAAATATAAAAGTCGCCAAAAACCCAAGCCTCACATTGATACATGAAGATTTTTTTTTTTTTTTCCTCAAAAGTAGTTATCAAGACTTACAATGCACTCACAAAATCCACATCCGACAGCACGTATACATGTTTGAAAGCAAACAACATTTGTAATTTGTAATTCATTTTAGCATACATGCTTATGAGACTACTTACAGCTAAAAAACGATATATAATTAGTATTTTCTTAAAATTCTATAAGATACAGGCTAAAGTTTCAATTTTAGAATATACTGATTCCATCCCGACAACAATTTTAAATCCCAAAAAACCATCAGCTCCTAAGGAAAGCCAATACAGTATAAATAGAACACAACTAAACAAGGAAATACAGACATCCCTAATTCCTACTGCAATAAAAATAATGTAAACGAATCACTAATTACAGCTCAACTATATAGGAAAAACTAACAAGGCACTGAATGCACACTTTGTATGTGACAAAACACAACCAATCCTCTTAACAATTCACAGCAGCCGATGCCCCATGCTACAATACAAAGAGCCGCGACTTAGCAAGGATCGATCATAAGCTACAGAGCAAAATCAGGACGGGGAAAAATAAGGCTAGAACAATAAACGGAACTATAAATCTCCACATGATAAGCTAAGTAAAAACAAGGATCCGACAACATCATAGCAAACAGAACTAATAGCAACAGTGATCTTCAAATTTTGCAGTTGAGTGGTGATTGAGAAGAAAATAGGGGGACCAAACATGGGCTGAAATAGGAAATTGAAAATAACTAAAAAGATTTCAAGAGAAATCAAGTCAACTAGCAGATGTGAACCAAGCCTACTAAAGTAATCAAAACACCATATAACATATCATATTCTAATAAAGACCAACATCATAAACATTTCCATCAAAATAAGACAACTGGAAATCAAGCAACTAAGAAATTTCAGTGCACATTATTTCCACGTACAGTAATGTATAGTTCAAATTTGGATCATAAAAGCTATTGAAAATGATAACCACAGTAAAACGACTACTGAAACCTATAATGCATATATACAGAATGGTTAGATTGTTAAAGTCTAATATCAACCCTAGCCACCCACGTGTGACGTAGCTTGTTATCCCTTGCATGATGATATCCATGGAGGTTTTTATTGAAAGAAGAGGGATGAAAGAGATCCCAACCAAACCACATAAAAGAAAATGTGAACTATCTTATATAATTTCGAAAATAGGAATAAATACTACAAAAAATAGGAAAACATTTGTCTAGTAACCAAGAACGCTTGTCAGAGAACCAAGAAGCTATGATTGACCAGTTCAACTTCACATTGATGTAAGAAGTGGGGTAGTTTTGATTGATTCTAACTTAAAACTCATTTCAAAGCGGGCCTAACCTATGTAATAGAATATGCATGCACCCAGGACTTCCGAAGGTGAAGCTAAGCAGCAATTTAAGCTACGAAAATTATTCAATGAAAATCTTCCATGGCGGCAACCAAAAAAAAAAAAGGTTCAGCTTGAATTTTCCATAATATTAGTCAGCAGGTGAAAATTTTCTAGGTAACTGAAATTTTCTAAAGCCCTTTGAAGTATGCAATCGTCATCGCAGAGACAAGACAAAGAAATGAGTCGCAATAAAACTATAAAAATTATCTACTACAAAATTACCCCACGGCGGTCGCTCAACCGAGAAATTTAAGAATAGTTTTCAAAACTTTCAATCTATAATTCCCATTTGTCGAAACGTATTATATCCCTTGAGGCTAAAAAACAATTACATCTCAATAACTTCTCCAGTTAGTTTAGCATTGCGCTTTTGTATCACAAAGATCTCACCATTCAAAATTATCAAATTCATCATGTATCATGTGGAACCAACAACTAATCCCTAACTGCATAAATCTATCAATATGATGTTTGAAAAGTTGAATGGGCACGCAATAACACGACAAGGAATCTAAAAGGAATCCCAGAAATGCCACAGTTAAAAGTTCACTCATAAACCGAAATCACGACAAACAGTTTAGAAACATTGGAAGTAGCAAAGAGTTTGAAAATGCTGAGATTATCATCCCAAAGCCTTGGCAGTCATGCTCCAGATCCAGTGAGGTAATGCCATCGCTGAATCAAAAATGCCCAATCCCGCAGAATGGCGATAATGTAGACTCACCCCAAATGGATTCACGTCCTCCTCGTCAAACGGATTGCTATCGTATCGACCCGCCATGCGCGATAGGGAGAAGAAAAGGAGAGCAAGGATTCAAAAAGAGGAATCACTTCGCTAGAGAGAACGGAGTGGTGGTCGGTCGAGGGCGGTTCTGCTCGGACAGTGATACCTGATAACACTACATAAAATATAGACGAAATCATGAAAGTATAAATGCACTCAAATAACTGAGAAAAATATTTCGCAGCTGCACGCTTCGTCCATCCCCCACGTGAGATTCGAACCGTCGCTCCGTGCCGGACAGAAATTGCTTCGAAATATTATAAATCATTAAATAAAATAAAAAATGGAACTTTACATATACAAAGCACCTAATCGGCTAATCCATAAGCACATTTAAATTTTGGCGTGGCATATATAAATGCACATAAATTGGATGCTATTTATGTATATTTCTCAAATAAAAAATGTTTGGGATTCTAATGTTAATCCTACAAAATATAAAAAAACAATTTTAATTGTTAGAATTTTTTTAAAAAAATAGGCTAAATAATTAGGGGCACTTGGGCTTCCTTTGAAGGAGCATCTTTTTTAAAAGATACTTCCGCCAAACGGTGGAGGTCACACTTCCGCTAAACAGTGGAGGTCAGCTCTGATCTAAAATGATGAAACTTGATATTTTTGCAATACACATGTCTGAGACATTCGAAAATTGCTTCTTTATCAGTTGAAATTTTTTCTATATGTCGACATTCGCCGCAACGAATGGAACTTCATTGTCTTGCCTTCTCAAACGAAGCATTAAATACATATCATCAAATACTTATGTATTTATATATTATTGTATCCAAGTTTGTCCTGATAGGTATGTCAAATGATTGAAGCGGTACAGACCTTGTGTGAGAATAATAAAGAGAGAGAGAAGAGAAAAGAAATAAAATATCGCTGTTTGGGCAAATTGGGGTATTTTCGGGCTCTTTAACCCCTTTTATATGTTAAAAATAATTGTTACAATGAGAAAAAGAGATAGTTCTCTCTATATAAAAAAAATTCAAGAGAGTGGAGCCCTAATTTTTACATGTTATGGGCTTTCTATTTATAGGAGAAAGATGAATCAAGTTTAAAATTACATGTTTGCCCTGAATTTTATGGGAGAATTACAGATTATTATTATTTTTATTAATGCCCAACTTTAATAGGGGAGTTATAAGTCTTTATGGTGTATTTTTATAATTCGTGCTTTAATAAGGGAGTTAGAGGTCTTTTTATGATGTTTTTTATTGTATATGTTTTATCAAGGGAGTTATATGTCTTTATGGTGTATTTTTATACTCATAACTAATTTTTAGCACATGACAAAAATCATAAGAGCTCAAAAATAATGAAGGACCCAACCTTCACAGCTCGATATGAAATTAACTGAAAATTTTAAATTCAAGATGACTCAATCAATAGTAGAATTGTGTTTGGATTTAAATATTAGATCTAATTGTGATTTAGGTCGAAAAAGAGTTAATATGAATCTCAAAATCAGCTCGACACTGGTTTGAACTCATAGTTTGCAAGTTTGTGTCAAATTAATTGAGTCGAATAAGTTATACTTTGTCAAATTTATTTTTAATAAAAACATGATCTAAGAATTGAGTCAAATTTTAGGTCAAATATTTTAATAAATTTAAGGCAAATGTATTCAAATTAGTTGAGTTAAAATCATTTTTTTTTTGTCAAATTTAAGCCGAAACAAACTCAAATTAAGTCAAAACCAAAATTCAACCCTTCAACTTATGTTAAAAATATTAGGGGGTATTTGGTAGCTGAATTTAAGGCGGATTTTGATCTAAATTTAACGTAGTTTACATCGGATAACTTCTCCGACCCAACATAAATCCCAAATTTATTGAATCGATTCAGAGATGGATTTAAGGACTCGTTTCCCATGAGTCATAGAGTAGAAGAGAAGATAGAAGGATACGGTTGCCTAGTAGCTCGCAACATGTCACCTCGCTTATCGATGCAGGTCGAAACCTCTCCTACATCACTCCCACTCTTCCGGTACCTTTCCTCTTTCTAGTCTCTGCCCGAACCCTCGCGATACAGTCATGATTAGAGCTTAGCTGGAGAGGCAACAATGGGATCGCGATACAATATTGAATAATGGATATTTGAATTAATAAAATAGTTGTCTTGCTGAAAGTTATATGAAAATCTTAATTAATCATCTGGTTCTTTGGCTGTGAAAATAAACTATGCATTTATGGATGACTTAGTTATGTCATCTTCCTTTGTTGCGCCTTGCTTCAAACTCAGAGATTTCTTATTGTTACGTAAGTCTAATTTTCATAATAAAATAGGTATTCTTTCTTCCTGTTTTATGACTAATAACTATATTTTTATCGGATATCCACTGAAACATCATATATAGCTTTAATTTTTAGGTTAGTTTGGCTTAATTGTTACTCTGTAGTTTGTTTTGAATCCTTGTGTTCTATTTTTTGGTGAGCGATCAAAACCTTAATGCTTAATTATTGTTTGCTTGAGTTATTTTTGTGCATTTAACATTTAGTTAAGCAGATGCAAAAGAGACATAAAATTGAGCATGTTTTAAGCCATATCAACTGCACGAGCTGTGATAATTTTTGTAGGCTGCAGAGGCCAGAGTTGAGAGGTGCATGGGCAATGGACCATGGAGGTCATAACATTGAACTGTAATTATACTTGTATAAAGCCATTGTATTCTGAATACGATGATTATTTTGGGTGTGCTTTGTTAAACCATCTTCGAGAGACGAAGTTGCACTGTATGCGGGGTGTGCCATTGCCCTGTTTTGTAAGGTGTTTCGTTACTTTGCAACATATGTCGAGATTCTATAATGCATGTCATGAATCCACAAGCATTTACAGACCACCGTGACGACTTTGCCTGGTTCCTTATGCAGATGTCATGGATACCAACAGATGTAGCATGTCATGGTTTTTTTTTAATCTATTATACTGATAAGACTCTTAAATTTCTTCCCGCTTCTCTGAAGTCACTGAGCCTGTAGCCATGAAGGAGAAGTTATCAAGTTTTATTGAAGCTTTTCATATTTGGATTCAGATGGTTAATGTAGCAGAGATGAGAGTAGGGGCACAAACGATAATCTGTTGTATTTTCATGTTAGAAATATTTGACAGATTTGAACTGCAATGAATTATCTTATAGTTGTGATATGAAAGTATTGGATTACTTTGTCTCCAATTGATATTTGAAGAAAATTCAAGGCGGTGCTTTTTTCTATGAGAAAAATAAAGCAATAAATTGGGAAATCTTAGTTCTGAAGTTATAAAAATTCCTGTTTGGTGGACATCTCATCTTGTCCGCTAAATCTACAAAGCTGCTTAAGTCATATATATATTCACTATCTGAACTGCAGTTTTATTTTTTCATTTATTTGCCCAAAAAAAAAAAGGACTAACTTCATCAAAAAAATATGTTTCAAATACTATTCTGCAACAGATTTCTGAAGAGTAGCTGAACAAATTATCCTTTTCATAATTAATATCTTCATCAAATACTTGGAAAGGCATTGAACAGTATTTCCATATCTTGTTTTATAAAAGTTCTTTGATTAAGCTTTTTGAGATTATTATTGATGTGTGTAAGAAAATTCGCGGCGGTAGAGTAATGGATTATCGTCTTTGCATTGCACGAGGATTCAATACACACTCAAATGAAAAGGAATCAACCTGTGATGACATCATAAGTTTTTACGTGGAAAACCCGTAAAGGGAAAAAACCACGGGATCTGACACAGTTATAAAAATCCACTATAAGTTAATGATTACAGAAGTTTCTTGTCCCACAGACGGGAAAAAGTTACTAGATTTTCCAAAGTACAAAGTCAACTGACGTCATCTAGTCAGCGATGGTTGATAGAGGTCGGCGGTGATCGACGGTAGTCGACGACAATTGATGAAGGTTGATGGTGGTCGATAGAGATCAGCGGTGGTTGACAACAGTTGATGACGATCAATGGTGGTCGACGGAGGTCAGCAATTGTTGATGGTGGTCAGAGGTGGTCGACAAAGGTCGGCGGTGGTCACTAACGGTCGGTGGTGGTCGTCGGAGATCGGCGATAAAAAGAATAATGTTGGACTTAAGCTCCTTCTCAAAGACTCAAAGTCTCTCTCTAGCCTCCTCCCCTCATGTGAGGGGTGGGGCTCTATTTCTAGTGTTCTAAGTGCAATTAATGGAGAAATATGAACCATTTTGATCGTACGGTCCGAAAAGCTTTCCTTGATTGAATGGCGTTTGATGGACATTTGAGTGCCTTAACGATGTCGAAATTGAGCAATATTGGATTCATTGAATTTGTCTTATCAAGACGCTCAATTCGACTATAAACTCGTTGAATTCGACATTCGTTCAATTTTCAAATGTTTCTGGAAATCTTCAAAGAATGATTCAATCACTTGATCTGGGCTTGATTTGACTTAGATTAGACTAACCTTGATATCATTGGGTCCTTCTCATCGAGTCAGTTAGTTTGACTATAAGTTTACTGAAATCAGAGCTCTCAATAATTTTTAATGAAGATTTGAATGTTTCTTGCTCAAAAGGTTGCCTCGAGATTCGTGATGGATGATAAAAATTTATTGGTGGCGTAGCAGTTGCCCCCTATTTTCGGGCGAGTCCAATTTCATTGTCAAAAAAATCTTTAATATCCAAATTTAGAGATTTTTCATTTATCGATTAAAGCGCGCGCACAGATATATATTCCCATGAGTCATAGAGTAGAAGAGAAGATAGAAGGATACGGTTNTCAGAAAACCGAAAATTAAAGGAAAAATTGAATTATTGAATAGACAAATATAGTAGAACCTATTTATCTATTTTTTTATTTTTTTTTATTTTTAAATTTTTTTTGAAGAGCTTTTTTTAATGAAAATTGGTTTTTTTTTTATGAAGGGTTGTTTTTTTACTGAAATGCGGTTTTTTTTTTTTAATGACTCTAATTAATTTTATCATAAATATAGGAGATTTTTTAGTCTATAAATAGGCCAAGGAGAGGAGAAAAATTGTGGAGTCCTCATCCCTGCTTAGCAGGTGATTCGGGATTTCCAAAAAAAAGAAAGTCGGCACCGTCCTGCATAGCAGACAAACAACGAGATCTTCTTTCTCGTTACGGCAAAAAGTTGCGGCAAAACATTGCGACGAAATGTTGCATAGAAGGGTTGCAGCTAAAAGTTGCGGCGAAACTTTGCGGCGAAGACTTACGAAGAAGAGTTGCGGCAAAACATTCCATTGCAGAGTCGTGGCGCTGGAACGCGTTGCGGCGGTGCATCGTGGCGACGCGTTGCGGCGGGGCGTCGCGTGTTTGACTATATACCAGTTGTTGTGGTATATAGAAATAAAATAGGAGAACAATCTTTGATGAAAACGAAAAATAGAACGAGAAAAAATTACATCAGAAAAATAGTAACACAGCGGAACACACAAATTTACGTGGTTCAGCAAATTGCCTACGTTCACGGAGTTGCAGAGGATTTTACTACTTGAGGAATTTACAGAAGTCGATCGTCTCGACTTATAAGAGGAATCTCTCACTTCGTTACTCTCTCTTCTTCTCTCTTTGTTCTTCTCTCTCTACACCGAGATACACAAAAAAAACTCTACACCGAGATACACCGAAAAAACTCTACACCGAGAAGAAATAAAAGATAAACTTACAAGAGAAATAAAAACTAATTTCTCTTATGCAACAAGCACCAAGAAGAAGCCAAGGGAGAACAATCTTCTTCTTCTTCTTTCTTCTTCCTTCTGCCGCAAGGAACTACTTCTTGCACTTTCCTTCCTCTATCCCGAGGAAACTCGAAGAAGAATACGAAAAAGGTTGTGTCGTAGTCTTAAGGAGAACTGCGTCTTCTTCCTTTCTTTCGAACCGCACGCACGACTACCGAAAAAATGACGCGGACGTTCCTTTTATTGCAACTGAGAAAGGCCGATGGAGGGAATAGTTGAGCTGGAGCAGGAGGCAGAAGTCGCGACGTTTCGCGATCGGGAGGCGGGAGTGGGAAATCGGAATCGGTCTCCAGCGCTAACATTGCAGCGACGCGACACGCTGCAATGGAGCATCGCGTATTCCAGAGGAGATTACCATGCCGCTCTTGCACGTTTTGAAAGTGATGAAGAAATAATGTAGTTTTCTCACCTCGCCATGACGTGGAGATTTTCATGCTTATGTGGTGGCAATATTTGGAGACTCCTTAATGATCATCAGAAGTACTAGAATTTTAGGAAGACGATGCCGACTCTAATTGAAGATGAACTAATTTTTTGTAGCCCTTATATATGTATATGTTGGTATTTGTAGTCTTTTTAATCATCTCATGTGACAATTGCAGATGATAACAATGTATTTCTTTGTTGCTTCCACGGCTGTTGTGGCTTCTTAATTGCACAAAATTCTTCTGAAGGCTCATAGCCTTCTGAGGAATTTTATGCACTTGTGTCTTCTTAGGCTTGTAGCCTTCTGAAGTCTTTGATATACCTGTGCTTTCTGAGGTCTTTGATGTAAGCCTTGTGAGGCTTGTAGCCTTCTGAGGTCTTTGAGTGTATCTTTGTTTTTTGAGGCTTGTAGCCTGCTGAGGTTTTTGATTGTACCTATGCCTTCTAAGGCTTGTAGCCTTTTTAGGTCTTTGAGTGGAGACCATTAACATCAACTTTTTATGTACCTAAAAATACAAGAATTTGACACCACTACTAGAAGATTTAAACCCCCGACAATGACGCCAAAAACTTGATGCAACTTTTAATATGCAAGAATTTATGAACCCAGATTTATATATTTATGATAATTTTGTAAAGTCACAATTTCAAACACAAGTATACGTATCGCTCATGTAATACAGGGCTCTAGTGGAGACCCGTTTATCGATCCCACAGGGAAGCGAGGTAAGAGGTCCTTAGTAAAATTCTAATGTACTACTATTAGTCCTTAATTTGGAAGTGCGATTTAAGAGGTTTTATTAAAAGATACTCCTAAATGTAAGTTTTAAGTTTAACACAACTAATAACTACTCCTAAATGCAAATATTGATTCTAAAGATAACCATTTTTGGATGAATTGGTTTGAAGAATTTTGAGATATTAAAAACTATTATTCTTATGTAGTGAATTGGATAATGTAAAGGAATGAGGTGCATTAAATATTGTTATGCCAAATAGGAGCAATCCTATCTCTTACCCTTGGGTCTAGACATAAAGAGCATTGACTAATCCTATGCTTGTTTACTGAATCCGTGGTTAGGCTGGGAGGATACCGTCTCTCACTTCGGAGCTCCCACGTTTCCCTCGCCTGAGGGCTAACATCTTCGCTTCAGTACTCAAACAATAGAACCAAATTGGGAATTATAGTCTATCACCCTAAAATCTCCAATTCTACGCCCATCAAAGTATATTTCTCTTTTTATTTGCATTCAACTCCCATGAACTTAACCATCCATGGAATCTGAATGTGGTTCTACTTGTTGAGCATTACACAACCCTCTCGGGTCTTAATGCAATTAAAACGAATTTTAACACTACAACAGGCCTTTATTGTAATGTAAATAAAGTGCAAGTAAAAAACATCACTATAATTAAACCCGCTTCTAACATGCATCACAAAATCCTAAACATGAATTCTACTCATTACAAAAGAAAAGTAAAATGAAAACAATAATATAATCTTCTCATACCATTATTTCCAAACAAGAAGAGAGAGTAAGGGAAGCCCATCACAAATGCATAATCTTCTCATACCATTATTTCCAAACAAGAAGAGAGAGTAAGAGAAGCCCATCACATTTCCTAAACTGAATTCTACTCATTACAAAAGAAAAGTAAAATGAAAACAATGGCATAATCTTCTCTAACATTATTTCCAAATAAGAAGAGAGAGTAAGAGAAGCCCATCACAAAGCACGAAGAAAACACACATACCATTATTTTCAAACAAGAAGAGAGAGTAAGAGAAGCCCATCACAAAGCACGAAGAAAACACAACGGAAACTTACTAGATAAGTGTTTACAAAACCATAAGATAATGAAGAACACAATACTTAGCTTTCTCCCTTGAAAGTGAAGAACAAAATACTTAGCTTTTTCCCTTGAAAGAAAGAAGAAAATCTCTCCCACAAAGACTCTCGCCGATCCATGCAATGCTAGAACATCTCCTTTAATAAGATAATGAAGAACACAATACTTAGCTTTTTCCCTTGAAAGAAAGAAGAAAATCTCTCCGAAAAAAACACAACGGAAACTTCATTTAACCAAAGCAAATCCACTAGATAAGTGTTTACAAAACCATACAATATTTAGCTTTTTCCCTTGAAAGAAAGAAGAAAATCTCTCCCACAAAGTCTCCTACCGATAAACTTTATTTAACCAAAGCAAATCCACTAGATAAGTGTTTACAAAACCATAAGATAATGAAGAACACACTTAGCTTTTTCCCTTGAAAGAAAGAGGAAAATCTCTCCCACAAAGTCTCTCGCCGATCCATGCAATGCTAGAACATCTCCTTACAAATTTTGTCAAAATCCCCTCTCCAATATCTCCAAAAGGGTAGAAATCTACATTTCTAATCCTATTCTACCCTAAACTTTCTCCACACTTTTCTTAACATTCCTCTCACCAAAAATCCTCTTTTTCTAACCTAAATTCGTTCTTTTAAAGTGTAGGGATGAAGTTTGAAGAGTTGCCACAAGAGTTCTCTCAAAAAGCGTCCAAATACGTTGAATTTCGGCCCATAACCACCAAAAGTCGGTCCATAGTCGTCCCGGGCGCCGTCGGCGGGCTCGAGGGCGCTGTCAGCAAGCTTTTCTGTCATTTTTTGGTCTTCTTGGGTAAATCTCGCCGTCGGCGCCATTTTGGGCGCCGTCGGCGAGCAGACTGCACAGCTCCACCGTTCACTCAGTTTGGCTCCGTTTTAGCTCCATTTTGCCCCATTTCAATTGTGTTGTGTTCCTAACAGATATCCCAACAAAATAAGCATAAAAAAACCTTCCTTTAAAGTACAATCTCATTCAAAAATATGTAAGAAGTGTAAAAGAGATTAAGTGTCGAAAGACTTATCGAAAGGTGATAGGGTAAATTTTCATTTCTTGCTCGTTTTTGCTCCAAATTGCACCGTTTTTGCATCTTTTTGCTCAAATGAGCATAATTCATCATACATTCAACAAAACATAAAAAATGTCCTTCTTTAAAGTACAGTAGCATAAAAAACAGTGTAAAGTAGGTATGAAAATCTTAACATATTTTTGTTTGGTCAACCATGTCCCCACATGCTCTCAAGGAGTCTTTCTAGTGAGGACTATCGACACAATTTTAGTTAAGGAGTTGCCAGTTGGAAGCTGTCGGTCGCCGGAATCGGAATCCTGTTACCCGCTTCAGAAAGGTATTTAATTTATATATATATATATATATAT
>JXCR01144515.1:325512-345889 GCA_002079205.1 Phalaenopsis hybrid cultivar
TATATATATATATATATATATATATATATATATATATATATATATATATATATATATATATATATATATATATAAGTTTAAAAAAATAAGAAATCAAACTGACACCATATTTTCATAGTTTAAATGAAAGAGCAATATACCTCAAACCCTGTTTCTATCCCTAAAGATAAATAAAAGACTTGAGGATGAGACTCGATCAAATAAACAAAGAAATATATGACATCCGTTTGGTCTGCGAAACCATTTTATTTGCCGACAACTTCCCCTATTTAATACGAAGAATTAAATATGATTTATATTAAGTTGGGTTTGGAAAAACTTCCTATAAGGGCAAGCCAGTTGAGTTCAGAAAAGCTTCCTATAAGGACAAATCCCTATAGTTAATTACATCTTAAATAACCGAAGTCACCTAATGAAACTCTCGATAAAAATCAGGAAATGTTATCTTCAAAGAGGTCAAAGGATACAACATTTCAACGAGATCAGACAAAGAGGTGTGAAAGGGAAATAGGTCAAATTTGGAACATTTTATTTTGAAATCTAAAGGAGGAAAGACTAGGGGATTTCATAGATTCGGAGGAGAACCTTGATGACTTCCCAGTCTATCCTATTGTTTGGCTTCGATTTTGAGGAAAAATTATTTAAATGTTTCATCTTGCCAATTTTATTTGTTTAGGAGTTACATTTATGTGAAACTATCACATAAATAGCCTGGAAGATGTGAAGATTTAGGTCCTAATAAATGACAAGCTCGGAATTCTAAAGCAGGTTAGGGCTTAAATTATATAACATAGCTATACAAAGGCCTAATGAAAATTTGAGGATTTATGTTTGCATAAACATACAACCTTGAATTCCTATGGATTTGTTGTATAATTCTAAGGAATGATATTCTTTTGTAGATCCTTTTGCTGTTGAAGATGACCATGCTGCCCACAATGCTAGCTCCAAATTCCTCATCGTGGAGAGTTTAAGTTTTCTAATGTGTCAAGTTATGATGTCAAATCAGATGTCCCTATGGTTATGGTCATTTAAATATTGTGAGGGATATTAAAGTTGATTAGAATGACACCGGTTAGGATCCTACGGTTCCCTTGTTCCTGCACCACTATTTTCTTTCGGATTCACTTAGTCCAAATAAATTTATTAAACTCAACTTAATGAATTTCATACTTTCATTTAGACTGTGGGAAGTCTTGTTTGCAACCATAGGTTACCTCCTCCGAGGGATTCCCGATCATTCGATAGAGACATCTTAATTTAGTTGCAATTGTGGTTTTGTGATGTTTGTGATTAAATTTTGAATTTTCTTATATTTTGAATGTTGTGGCAGTGAATTTTATCTTGTTTGATTTTAATTTTGATTTTGGTTTCAGTTGTGTGGTTATCCTAAAGGTTTTAGTTTTCATGTAGGGTGACATCGTTGTTTAGCATGCAAGTTCATGAACGTAAGAGTACAATATAAAAGGTATGAGAAAAGAAAGCACTGTAAACTATAAAAGCGTACCTGGCGAGTCTTCTTGTTCCTCCACCTGAAACTTTAGTTTCTTTGCAAGGTATATATATATATATATATATATATTTGCAGGAATTAAAACATGCTTATAAAGAAAGTAGANATTATTGTCTTATGGCTATATGATTAAGGTTGTTAAAATGACTCTTTGTTCGTGAACAGCTCGTGTTCGGCTCGTTAAGCAAACGAGCCGAACACGAACACAATTTTTGAGCTCGAAATATAAACGCGTCGAACACAAGCTGAGCATGCTTCGCTCGTGTTCGGCTCGTTTACACCCCTACTAGTTTCTCCCGTTCTTATAGAATTTCAACTTGCTTCCTTATGCCGCATAAGAAGTCCTATAACCATGTCAAAAAATANACGAGCCGAACACTAACACATTTTTTGAGCTCGAAATATAAACGCGTCGAACACGAGCTGAGCATGTTTCGCTCGTGTTCGGCTCGTTTACACCCCTACTAGTTGCTCCCGTTCTTATAGAATTTCAACTTGCTTCCTTATGCCGCATAAGAAGTCCTATAACCATGTCAAAAAATAAAAGTTAAAATTATTGGAAAATATAAATTGGTATCAAAATACAATGTTTGCACTCATCTTAAGTACAAACTTCTTAGCAAGTGATACTTTAGTAAGCTAAGATCAAATCTTTCATTTTATTGCAGCTCTCAGGGATTTTGATTCATTCTAATTGGCTCAGTGTGATTAGATTGTTTGGTTTGTTCTCAATTTGACTCGAAATAATTAAATAATTAAATTATATACAATAATTAATGAGTATTATTTTTAAATAATTTAACTGGCTAAAAACTACAATGATTTATAATCAATTAAAATTATTAATTAAAAAATATAATGAACATATATATTAAATTCTATTTAAATGAATATTTTAATATGAGTAATAAGATTTAAATCTCACCACTATCTTTAAAGTTTTATGATTGTGTGACTAATGCTATCAGAACAACTCTTATTCGACTCGCTAAGCTAACGAATTGAACAAGAATAAATTTTTTGAGCTCAAACTTGACTCATTTACAACCCTAACTGTAACCTCGCGATGGGGATGCTACACACTCAAACAGTATGATAAATGAACTGAATGTCTTATGTTTGCTTCTTTTATCACTTCCCATGGTTTGTGCTAAATGGGCNTAGGGATGTTGATTCATTCTAATTGGCTAAGTGTGATTAGATTGTTTGGTTTGTTCTCAAATTTGACTCGAAATAATTAAATTATATACAATAATTAATGAGTATTATTTTTAAATAATTTAATTGGCTAAAAACTACAATGATTTATAATCAATTAAAATTATTAATTAAAAAATATAATGAACATATATATTAAATTCTATTTAAATGAATTTTTTAATATGAGTAATAAGATTTAAATCTCACCACTATCCTTAAAGTTCTATGATTGTGTGACTAATGCTATCAGAACAACTCTTATTCGACTCGCTAAGCAAACGAGCTAAACAAGAATAAACTTTTTGAGCTCAATCTATGCTCGCTCAAACTCGACTCATTTACAACCCTAACCGCAACCTCATGATGGGGAAGCTACACACTCAACCAGTATGATAAATGAACTGAATGTCTTATGTTTGCTTCTTTTATCACTTCCCATGGTTTGTGCTAAATGGGCTTTGTAGCGGACAGCTTTAAAAGCCATGAAGAGGGATGGCGGAGACCAACAAAAACAGTCATAAGAAAAATCAGCTTCGTTGGAGATAGAATTCCTCGCCTAAAAACTTTGACAGTTTTTATTAGCTATCATTCGGGTTATGTTGGTTTACATTTGTTTAGATTTTATTTGTTTCGTTTATAGGAAAATATGAAAATAGAGAATATGTTTTAAATAAAAAAATATAGACAGCTATAGTTATCAAAACTAATTCATGTATAATTATCCAAATTTGCTCTTACTTAAACATAAATTAATATATGATATAATCATTACTGCATGCTACAAATTTCATAACAATGGAGTGAGATATTAATGCTTTAAGAATTGTCATGGTTTTGAGAGGGATATTTATAGTAAATCTAACTAAAATCACGAAACACTATGAGATAGTCCATGATAATTCTTTGATTATATATCTTTTATTCATCATTTAAATGCTTCGGTGATCTTAGAATTGAACTAAATTTGGCGTATGGGATTCCTCTTGCCGAACTTCTCCATTTGATTACGAGCATGTCAATGTTTGAGGCCATATAGCTCCTTAACTAATCGCTGGTATTTTCTGATGTTGTCAGCAAGCATGTCAATGTTTGAGTCCAAATTTTAAAAAATTATGGAGTAAGTACATTAGGACTTAGGCTAGGCTAGGCTATTTCCGCTAGCACCCACTTGCACGTAGGCAAGTCAACATGCAGATGCACAAACGTAAGTGATTAGCTCAAGCACGCCTAAGCTTGCACATAAGTGGTCAATCAAGTGTGCACGAGCACTCAACCANTAAATTCAGCTTCGTTGGAGATAGAATTCCTCGCCTGAAAACTTTGACAATCTTTATTAGCTATCATTCGGCTTATTTTGGTTTACATTTGTTTTGATTTTATTTGTTTCGTTTATAGGAAAATATGAAAATAGAGAATATGTTTTAAATAAAAAAAAATATGTACAGCTATAGTTATCAAAACTAATTCATGTATAATTGTCCAAATTTGCTCTTACTTAAACATTAATTAATACATGATATAATCATTACTGCATGCTACAAATTTCATAACAATGGAGTGAGATATTAATGCTTTAAGAATTGTCATGGTTTTGAGAGGGATATTTAGGGTAAATCTAACTAAAATCATGAAGCACTATGAGATAGTCCATGATAATTCTTTGATTATATATCTTTTATTCATCATTTAAATGCTTCGGTGATCTTAGAATTGAACTAAATTTGGCGTATGGGATTCCTCTTGCCGAACTTCTCCATTTGATTACGAGCATGTCAATGTTTGAGGCCATATAGCTCCTTAACTAATCACTGGTATTTTCCGCTGTTGTCAACAAGCATGTCAGTGTTTGAGTCTAAATTTTAAAAAATTATGGAGTAGGTACATCGGGGCTTAGGCTAGGCTAGTCCATTTCCGCTAGCACCCATTTGCACGCAGGCAAGTCAACATGCAGATGGACAAATGTAAGTGATTAGCTCAAGCACGCCTAAGCTTGCACATAAGTGGTCAATCAAGTGTGCACGAGCACTCAACCANCCTATTCCATAAAAATAAGTTTAGGAATGTATTTAAGTTTTCCCTTTAGGTATGTCCAGTGAAGCCTATTTTTTATTAGTCATATCCTCAAGCTTCTCCTCACGTCCATGTTGTTTTTCTTTCTTTTCTCTTTTTTATTTGGATTGCTTTCAATCCTATATATTTTTCTTTTCTTTTTAGAGATTTTTGTCAATCCTTTCTTTTCTTCTTTTTCAAGTGATGATTACTATATCTGGATAGCCTTTAACGATTTTGAACTTCACTTTTCTTTTCCTAAATTTGAAACTCAAAGCATTCCTCTACCTTATAAATATTTCATAGTTTTTACAACATTGAGCCCCAATCTTTTCTTCGCAAATGAATTTCCACATTATTAATACTTTAAAGTATATTTTCCTTTACTTTAAATAGTCAACTATAATCTTATTCTCTTATACTAAATATCTTAAGTTACAAAATTAATTTTTATTACAAAAATATTTCTTTAAGTCTACCATAATATTTAATCAGCTACAAAAATATAGTTACTTGAATTAAATTCACTACAGAAAATCATATAAATAATTTTATAAAATATTGAAATAGAGGACATCTAATAGTTATTTGTTTTCTTCCCTCCCCCAAATTTAAATTTTTAAATATGAAATAATACAAGTGGAAAGAAAAACTATAAATATAATTGATACCCCAGTATTTTAGACATTTCCATCAGTCTGAAATTTTTGCAGTCATTCTCAAAATTTCTACTTCGCCTGGTCTGTAATATTAGGAGCTTTCTACACATATAAATCATTAGAGGAATTTCTGGGTAATGAAATTTTGAAACAAGTATAAAACTAAAACATTAAACAACCACAACATTTTCTAACACAACCACAATACTAAACAAAATAATTAAAATTAAAATGCAAAAATAAAGATCACAGTACATTACAATCCACGAAATACTACTCAACATCTATTAAACCACTCATGCACATTTAACTATAACACTAACTTTATAATAAAAATTAAAATTACCCAAGTACAACGTAATGCTAAAAGTGAAAGTTCAAATACATAAACATCCATTTCTATTTCAAACAAAATCACAGAAATAAAGGTACAAATATAAGTACATCAATTACATTCAAATATCAAAATCCTAAGCTATATCTTCATCACCTTGATTGGCAGGTGGATCAGGATGATACTGAGTATATCGGGGGCACTCAACAAAAGTAACATCAGGCTCACCTCTATATTGTCTGACATGAGCTTCATAATATGCTATCTCAAAATCTGAATGCCTCTGAAGGAACTCACTATCGTAATTATATCGACGTTCCAAACCTCCAATCCTTTCATTTATCAATTCTATGCTCTTCCGCTGCAAGGTCAACTCATTCATCAAGTCAGAGAGGGTAGGGGAACTAGAAGGTGGAAGGTCATAACTTGTACAGGGGACATCTTTACTAGTAGAAGGTTCTTGACTTCAACTCCCAATTCTCCATTTCACATGGGATTCATAATTCTTCAAATTAGCCTTACTAATGGGTTTCATAGGATAAACCCATTTTTCATCTCTAAATTCCACTCCATAAAGTTTGTAAATTTTATAAATAAGTTCAGGATGTCCTAGACCTCCATTAGTCTCACTCCTCGTCGTAATATATATATTTTTAAAAATTAGTATCCCCACATTTATAGTTCTATTATTCTGAATATAGATATTCAGAATAGCTCTATCTCTAGTTACCTCACTATGGTGATAGATCGGTAATAGAGTAGAGGAAATGAAATAGTGTCACACCTTAGTGGTGACATTCAACATGGAAGCAAACAAATTTACCCGTTCTCGCTGCTTTATCTTCCATGTTCCTCTCCTATCAGTGAGAAATTTGATCACATCATTGAGGGGGCCTTCCATTGTACTAAAGGATTCATAGTGTTAGCTATAAGAGTTTGGGACTTCGTAAAAAGTGTTGATGCGGGTGACAGTAAACTCAACAGGAAATCCACGAACTTGAACGATTCCTTCATCAAAATAAATTACATTGGCATAGAACTCCTTCACAATATTTGCATCAGCTTTATTGGTGGTGTAAAAAAAGTTTTCTCACCTCCGCTTGGCAATAACTCATTCAATATCTCCTCCCAGACTTTCAAAAACTTGATCTTGTATACACTTCTTTCCTTTAAATATGGAAGTAAATCTTATTTTAGCCATCGCATTGACGAAGTGAGACTCGTCGAACTCAACCCGTCTCTTTTGACGTGGAGCCATTTTAATCTAATCAAATTATAGAAAAATTCTAAAAATTACTTCAAATATGCAAATCATGCCTTCCAATAGTAATTCTAAGAGTTCAACACTAAGATCCTTGAATTTCTTCCCAAATTTTCTTCACATTCTTAAATTTTTCTGATCTCCTCAATGTGGAAGAAACCATGGTGAAAATCAAAAATTTTTAGCATGGAGTGAAGCTCTTACTTAGAGATCATCAAATCTGGTGTCAAAAAGCCTTGAAATTGCCTCCCAATACAAGATCTTTCGAGCCCTAGTTTGAAAATAGCGTTTTTAGGAGGAAGGGATGATGAATAATGATGGTTGACTGGTCAAAATCATGGTTAAAGGTGTTTTTTTGTGAGCTCACCATCGGCGGGGTCGATGGCATCGTCGGCACGCTCTATTTGAATTTAAATCCTAAGTCTCGGGAAAATCTCACCGTCGGCGGCGTCGAGGGCGCCGTCAGCGGGCTCTATTGATTTGTCCAAATTCCGGATTTTCGCGATTTTGATCAATTCCAAGCCTTAATGACATCTTTTTAATCATTATAGACATAATTTTACGTGAATAAATGATGTACTTAGCACATATAAACTTTCACAACAAAAAACATCACATTTATAAATAAATTCCAAGGGGTACAATGTACGTTACATAACACACCTAATTTTGGTATTTTATCAACCTCAATACATTAATTCAACGTCGCAATCCATGCCACAACACTTAAAACACTAAAAACAAAACATCCTATGCTTAGTCTCAACTATAGATAGATAGGTAGCAATATAAATCTACTAATCTTCAGACTCTGTACTCAATTCTCCTCTAAGATCACTAATTGATTGCACATGAAAAAAGAGGTTATAGAAGGGTCGGAATGGAAATTCTTCAGTGGAATCCTCTTCTATTAACTTCATCCTCCTCATCAGTAGTATCAGGCTATCTTCTAAATGTCTAGAGTGATCAAAATATTCCTTCATCATCCAGTCTAGATGATCAAAGAAATCAGAGATATTATTAATTGCATTCATGACATTTTCTACCTCCTTTTCCAATTTCTTGATTCGGTGCAGGATCACTAGAGACATGTCAACGACTAAGGGTTGAACTGACAGTGAATTTTTAGATGATTGATCTACTATAATGGCCATGTCATTTTTATCTTAAAAAATTGGAAATCTCTCTGTTGGATCTAAAGGCTTCCAAGGTAGCAGTACCTTTTCCCAATTTTCATAGGACACTTGGAGCTAACTGCAAAGTGAGAAAATTGTGGAGGGGTGTCCAAGCCCATAAGTTGATCCATGAATGATCAAAACCCAAAACTGACTTCACAATTATAGATCCAATGTCGATCGACAGTCCCCTTTAGATGCAGTAATTCAAAATGACACTTTCTTTAGAAACGGAGGGGTGGTCAAGCCCATAAGTGGATCCATGAACGATCAGACCCAAAACTGACTTCACAATTATTAGACTCAATGTCGATCGACAGTCCCCTTTGAATGTAGTAATTCAAAATGACACTTTCTTTAGAAACTTTATCGATCTTTATTGTCGGTAACAGTTTTACAGAAATGAAAAAGTGTCAATGTTTCGAAACTAGATTCAGGAGTGTCGCAGAAAAACTAAGATACATGTTTTCTCTTGTTTCCCAGTTGTTAGTTTCGTCCTTTAAATATTGGTAAATTTCATTCATCTGGTTTTTTGTCGGGACAAAATTAGAATAGTGGCAAACAGGAACATTCTCTATCATGTATAATTCATTGATCCGTGTAGGAGTGAAAGTGATCCATCTTCTTTGCATATAAACAACTCCTTAGTTGATTCCATGTAAATTTGCATAGAATTATTTTACCATAGGAACCACCATGGTGCCGGTAGTGTAGCACAGTACTTCCCATCTTCACTGTACTATCGTTTCTTCAATATCCATCGTGGGATTAATTAATCCACGATTTACGAATCCTTGTTCCTTCATCAATCCTTCCTTTGTTAGTAACTTGTTGAAGATTCGCTGTGCTTCCGCACTAATAAACTTTCATCGATTGAAAACTCATATTTTGGGATTATTAGGGGAATTGGATTCCATAGGAAAGAAATTGGTGGAGTTTCACTTCATTTTTGGGATTATTAGGGGAATCAAATTTTTTAGTTTAAAAGGACAATTCCCGCCCAAAAACCACCATTTGAACCTAAGTAACCGCCAATTTGCCGGTCTCACTGTCGGCAGGCCGACTGTATTAATTTTGTTTGGACTCTCAGGAAAAACCCGCCGTCAGTGGCGTCAAGGGCGCCGTCGGCGCCCAAGGCAAAATTTTCATAGTTTCGCTCTAGTCCGAATGCGTTCAATTTTTTCTCTATGGATCCAATTTTTAAGATATTTCAAGGGTAAATAAGAGTAGTAGAGCTTAATACTACCACATACTAATGATAATTTCAAACAAAAAATACTATAATCATGATAAAAGTAAAGATAAATATGGGTTGTCTCCCATAAAGTGCTTGGTTTAACGTCGTCAGCCCGACCTATTCAGGTGTCATTCAGGTTGACCGATCATTAAAACCTCTTTAAAATTTGGTCTTTTACCCTCATAATATGGTTTTAATATATGTCATATTAAACACTTGGTTTAACGTTGTCAGCCCGACCTATTCAGGTGTTAAATCGACTGATCATTAAAACCTCTTTAAAATTTGGTCTATTACCCTCATAATAAGGTTTTAATCTATGTCTAATCATTAAAACTCCTTTAAAATTTGGTCTTTTACCCTCATAATAATTATTCAGGTTGACTGACCATTAAAAACTCCTTTAAAATTTGGTCTTTTACCCTCATAATATTTAGGTTGACTGATCATTAAAACCTCTTTAAAATTTGGTCTTTTACCCTCATAATATGGTTTTAATCTATGTTCATTTACTTTAAATCTATTTCGTGTCATCTGATCTTCAATTTCAACAGCTCCGTAAGTATAAACTTGAGTCACAGTAAAGGGTCCAACCTATCTTCTGATCTTCAATTTCAATAGCTCCGTAAGTATAAACTTGAGTCACAGTAAAGGGTCCCAAGAGACTTCAATTTCAGGAAATAACTTAAGCCTAGTGTTGTAAAGTAAAACTTCTTATCCTAGTTCCATGTTCTTCTGGTTAATCTTTTGATCATGCCATAACTTTAATTTTTCCTTATAAATTTTGTCGTTATCATAAGACTCGATTCTTAATTCTTCCATTTCATTTAATTGTAATAATCTCTTCTTACCAGCATCTTTCAAATTATAATTGAATTCTTTAATCGCCCAATATGCTTTATACTCCAATTCTACTGGTAAGTGACAAGTCTTTCCAAAAATCAGTCTGTAAGGAGCCCTTCCAATATGAGTTTTATACGCAGTCCTGTAAGCCCATAATGCGGTATCCAGTCTAGTGGACCAATATATTCTACTAGGGTTTACAGTCTTTTCAAGTATTTGTTTAATCTCTCTATTAGAAACTTTAGTTAACCCACTAGTTTGAGGATGATAGGCAGTAGAGATTCTATGAATAATATTAACTTTTTTTGCCAATCTCTGTTTGGTTGTGAAAGGAAGTAGAGATTCTATGAATAATATTAAACTTTTCTATCAATCTCTGAATGTATTTATTCCTATCTTTTCAAGTATTTGTTTAATCTCTCTATTAGAAACTTCAGCTAACCCACTAGTTTGAGGGTGTAGGTAATAGAGATTCGATGAATAATATTAAAATTTTTTGCCAATATCTGGATATATTTATTCCTAAAATGAGATCCTCCATCAGTGATAATCTTTCTATACATTCCGTATCTAGTGAAAATATTTTTCATTAAAAATCTTGAAACACTTTTAGCCTCACAACAAGGTAAAGCTTGTGCTTCAATTCACTTAAAAACGTAGTCCACTGTAATTAATATATATAAGTTTCCAAATGAAGGAATAGACAATCCCATAAAATCTAATCCCAAAACGTCAAAGATCTGAACTTCTAACATGAAATTCAGAGGCATTTTATTTCTTCTAGATATATTGCCTACTCATTGACATTGATCAAAAGTTTTTATGTATTTATAAATATCCTTAAAGATGATAGGCCAATAAAATCCAGCTTGTAAAATTTTATAAGAAGTTTTATCAATCCCAAAATGTCCTCCAAATTCATAATCATGACATTTCTGAATGATTAGCTCAGTTTCTTCATTAGGTACACATCTTCTCATGATCAGATCCTTACATTGTTTATATAAATAAAGCTCATCCCGGAAATATGCTTTTGCATCATGAATGAATTTCCTTTATTGCTGCAATGTCAGCATAGGTGGCAAAATATCACTTACAATATAGTTAACAATATCAACATACCATGGTATTTTCCACTCATTAATATTATAAAGTTGTTCATCACAGAAACTGTCTGTAATTTCATTGTCAGTATCAGATGATGCTGGGTTTTCTAATCTTGTCAAATGATTAGCAATTTGATTATCAGTTCCCTTTCTATCAATAACCACAAGATCAAATTCTTCAATAATATCCATCTAATTAACCTTGGTTTGGCATCCTTCTTTTGCATCAGATATTTAATAGCAGAGTCCAGTGTGCACAACACATTTAGTCCTAATTAAATAAGATCTAAATTTTTCTAAAGCATACACAATTTATGCACACATTGGTTTGACATCCTTCTTTTGCATTAGATATTTAATAGCAGAGTGATCAGTGGGCACAACAACATCCTTCTTTTGCATCAGATATTTAATAGCAGAGTGATCAGTATGCACAACAAATTTAGCTTATCCTTCTTTTGCATCAGATATTTAATAGCAGAGTGATCAGTATGCACAACACATTTAGCTATCCTTCTTTTGCATCAGATATTTAATAGCAGAGTGATCGGTATGCACAACACATTTAGCTCTAATTAAAAAAGATCTGAATTTATCTAAAGTAGACACAATAGCCAGTAAGTCTTTTTTAGTAACAGTATAGTTAATTTGTGCATCATTAAGAGTTTTACTAGCGTAGTATAACTTTAAAAAGCTTTTCATACCTTTGTCCAAGGACAGCTCCAATAGCATAATCACTAGCATCACACATCAGTTAATTTCATACCTTTGTCCAAGAACAGCTCCAATAGCATAATCACTAACATCACACATCAGTTCAAAATAATCTTTTCATACCTTTGTCCAAGAACAGCTCCAATAACATAATCACTAGCATCACACATCAGTTCAAATGTTCCCAGTTATGTGAAACTATAATAGGGGCTGTGATTAATTTTTTCTTTAATTACTCAAAGGCTTTAGTTAGGTGAAACTATAATAGGGGTTGTGATTAATTTTTCCTTTAATAACTCAAAGGCATCAAGGACTGCTCCAATAGCATAATCACTAGCATCACACATCAGTTCAAATGGTTTCTCCCAGTTAGGTAAAACTACAATAACATAATCACTAGCATCGCACATCAGTTCAAATGGTTTCTCCCAGTTAGGTGAAACTATAATAAAGGGTCGTGATTAATTTTTCTCTTAATAACTCAAAGACATTTAAATAGCTTTCAGTAAACTCAAATTTCTTGTCCTTTTCTAAAATGTGATTAATTTTTCTTTTAACAACTCAAAGGCATTTAAACAGCTTTCAGTAAATTCAAATTTCTTATCCTTTTCTAACTATTCACTAGCCTCACACATCAATTCAAATGGTTTCTCCCAGTTAGGTGAAACTATAATAGGGGCTGTGATTAATTTCTTTGTTTAATAATTCACAGACATTTAAATAGTTTTCAGTAAATTGAAATTTCTTATCCTTTTCTAAAATTTGGCATAAAGGTTTGGTAATTTTTTAAAAATCTTTCATAAAACTCCTGTAAAATCCTACATGTCCAAGAAAACTCGTAACCTCTCTTACATTAGTAGGAGGTGTTAGTTTAGATATAACTTGAATTTTTGCAGGGTATGCTTCCGTACCAGCTTCTGAAATTTTATGCCCTAACATAATTCCTCCTGCAACCATAAATTGACATTTCTCCTAATTCAGAACTAAAATAGTTCTTTCTCATAACTACAAAAATTTTTCAAGTTAATTTAAGCATGCGTCAAATGATGTTCCAAATACAGAGAAATCATCCATAAATATTTCCAATCCATCATCTATTAACTTACTAAATATGGACATCATACATATCTAGAATGTTGCAGGTGCATTACATAATCCGAAAGACATTCTTCAAAAAGCAAAAGTTCCAAACGGACTAGNGTACCAGCTTCTGAAATTTTATGCCCTAACATAATTCCTCCTGCAACCATAAATTGACATTTCTCCTAATTCAGAACTAAAATAGTTCTTTCTCATAACTACAAAAATTTTTCAAGTTAATTTAAGCATGCGTCAAATGATGTTCCAAATACAGAGAAATCATCCATAAATATTTCCAATCCATCATCTATTAACTTACTAAATATGGACATCATACATATCTAGAATGTTGCAGGTGCATTACATAATCCGAAAGACATTCTTCAAAAAGCAAAAGTTCCAAACGGACTAGTAAAAGTTGTCTTTTCTTGAACCTCTGGACCAATAGGAATTTGATGGTAACCGGTATATCCATCTAAAAAATAAAAAAATTTGTGCACAATAAGTCTATCTACTATCTGATCTAAAAAGGGTAAAAGGAAGTGATCTTTCCTGGTGGAAGTATTTAATTTTCTATAATCAATGCAAATACGCCACCCAGTAACTTACCTGATAGGTATTAATTCATTATTTTCTTTTATTTCAACAATCACTCCTCCTTTATTAGGAACACAATGAATTGGACTTACCCACGCACTATCTGAAATAGGATATATAATTCTTGTGTCTAACCAATTCAAAATTTCCTTCTTAACTAATTCTTTCATCATCAGATTTAACCTTCTTTATGGATCATCTCTTGGTTTATATTGTTCATCTAATATAATTCTATGCATACAGATCGAAGGACTGATTCCTCATTAGCTAAGGCCCAACCAAAAGCTTTCTTATATCTTTTCAATGTATATAACAGTCTTTGCTATAGCTAAGGTCCAACCAAAAGCTTTTTTATAACTTTTCAATGTATCTAACAGTCTTTGCTCTTACAATTCATTTAATTCTTAAGATATAATAACAAGTAATGCAGATGAGTCTCCTAAAAACACATACTTCAAGTGGCTAGGAAAAATTTTCATCTCAAGTTCAGGTGGTTTTATAATTGACGGAAACAGATTCTTATCGGCATTTTCCATAATATCCAACATATCAAATCTTTCTTGAACATAATCTAATTCGTCATTTTCTAATTAATCCAGAATGACTTCATCACTCTCTTTAAATTTTTCTTTTTCTTCAAAATGTTCTTTAAATAGATGTTCACAAATTTTCATGTGAAAACATTCATTATCTCTTTCAACAGCAGGGTATTTCATAGATTTCACAATGTTAAAAGTCACTTCTTGATCATTAACTCTCATAGTTAATTCTCCTGTTTGAAAATCTATCATAGTTTTTCCAGTAGCTAAAAATGTTCTCCTTATAATAATAGGTATTTATTTATCTTTCCTCATATCTAAAATAATGAAATTCACAAGAAAGATAAATTTATCAACTTTTACTAACACATCTTCTATAACTCTCTTTGGATATGTAACTGAACAATCTGATAACAGTAGAGTTACAGAAGTAGTTGAGACTTTTCAATCCTAATCTTTTAAAAATTGATAGAGCCATAAGATTAATGTTGGCTCCCAAATCACATAATGCTCTTCCATAAAATTTTTCACCAATAGCACATAGTACAGTAAAACTGTCAGGATCTTTTAATTTTTCAGGAAGCTCTTTCTGAATAATTGCACTACACTCTTCACTAAGTGCAATAGTTTCTTTATTCGTGAACTTCCTTTTCTTTTTCATAATATCTTTCAAAAATTTCACATAATTGGGCATTTGCTCTAAAGCATCTACGAAAGGAATATTTACTGTTAACTTCTTAAGAATTTATAAAAATTAGGAAAATTTTCTATTCTATTTGTGTTGCTTCAATATTTGAGGAAACGGTGGTGGAGGTTTCTTCACAGTAATTTTCATTGGTGTAAATGGATGCTTCAGTCTTTGAGGAAATGGTGGTGGAGGTTTTTCCACGGTAACTTTCATTGGTGTAAATGGATACTCTAAATTGGGTATTCAGGTGGAGGTTTTTCCACAGTAATTTTCATTGGTGTAAATGGATACTCTAAATTTGGGTATTCATGATCCTTTTTTTATGATATCCACTTTCTCTTTTTCAGTTTCCGTTTCTTTTTGCACCCTTGTTTCCAATTCTTTTCCACTTCGTAATTGTATCGCTTTGATTTATGTATCCACTTTCTCTATTACAGTTTCTATTTCCTTTTGCACCCTTGTTTCCAATTCTTTTCCACTTCGTAAATGTATCGCTTTGATTTGTTTTTTTTCTTGATCTTCAGGATTTGGTTCCACGGTACAAGGAAAAGTTCCTAATGTTTGGTTACTAAGCGCAGTAGCGATATGTCCCAATTGGTTTTCAATATTCTTAATAGCAGTTCCATGATTTTGTGATTGATTTCCTTGAATTTGTAATGGATTGCCTTGATTATGCAATTGTTGACCCATGTTCAATATCAGCTCTTCCATAAATAATTTTTTTTCCTTAATTTTAGTGTTACTGTTAAATCCTGGAGGATAAGAAGGTCTATAGTTAACATTTCCTTAGTTGGATGAATTTTGTAATGGGTTCACTAGGTTGTTTGCCCATTGTTGATTTGTAGAAGAATTTTTATTCCAATTAAAATTTGGATGATTCTTCCAACCTGGGTTATAATTGTTTGAATAAGGGTTGTTGGGTCTATTAATAGCATTTAAAGTTTCATATGAAGGTTGAACATCAACAAATTGCCCAAATGAATTTTCTTCCATCATAAGAGGTTTTGTAGAATAATTCATCCGATAATGATCTAATTTCTTTGATATTGCAGCAATCTACGAAGCTAACATAAATATTGCATCAAAATCATGGATACTAGCTACTCTTTTAGGATTTACCCGTTCAGATGGCCATTGAAAATTATTAGTAGCCATCTCTTCTATTAATAAATAAGCCTCATCAAATGGTTTTGACATTAACGAACCATCAGTCGTAGCATCTATAATCGATCTAAGTGATCCCATTAATCCATTATTAAAAGTTTGAATTATCCACTAATTTGGCAACGAATGTGGGGCATTTCTTAAGAGGATCTTTAAATCTCTCCCAAGCTTCATATATTGACTCACCATCAATTTGATAGAACGATGTTATGTCATTTCTAAGTTTAGCAGTTTTGGATGGAGGGAATATTTGGATAGAAATTTATGTGATAGTTCTCCCCAAGTTCTAATAGATCCCGGTGCTAACGAAATTAACCACATCTTAGCCTTATCCCTCACTGAAAAAGGAAAAAGTCTAAGTCTAACAACATTGTTTGAGACTCTATCATATTTAAAAGTAGCACACAGCTCTAAAAAACTAGCGAGGTGTAAGTTCAAATCTTCATTTCGTGTACCTCCGAAGTGATTATTTTGTACCATTTGGATAATAGCAGGTTTAAGCTCAAATGAATTAGCATCTACATCAGGATTTTGGATAGANCACCAAGGTGGCTGGCCAGCCAGGGAGGGGTCAATTGGGCCAAAATTGGAGGTAATTTGGGGACATTTGGGCCTTTAAGGGCAAATTGGAATTTTTTGTCAAATTGGGTAAAATTGGTCAAATTTGGTCAAATTGATGATCAAAAATTGAAATTGGAAATATTTGCAATTATTTTGGAATTTTTGGAATTTTTAGGTCATGAGGGGTATTTTGGTAATTTTGGCAATTTTTGGGGGTATTTTGAAAATTTGNCATCTGTTGTAGAATTTGCATAATCTTCTAGGGGTCTAGGTTGGTGTTCATTCTCTATTTCTTGATTGTTCATGTTATTTTCCATTGTATCAGAATTTCTAGGTTCTCTTCTTAATCTTCCAACCNGGTGATTTTGGTGAATTTTGGACAATTTAGGTAGTGGTGAGTATTTTGAAATAATTTTTGAAAAAAAATTGGGTATTTTGGGTAATTTTGGAAATTTTTGGCAAAAATTAGGGCTGTAGGGGTATTTTGGTAATTTTATGGTTTTGGGCCAAAATGGGCCTATAAACCATAAAGTCATACAAAACCAATAGAAGCCATGTGAAGACTCATTTTGGATGCTCAATATGCTGGCTCTAACCCTCTTAGACAAAGACTAGGGGTATAGGATCATCCACATGAGCTTTCCAAAAGGGGTGAGGAGACCAAACTAAGGGGTCCTAGGGTTTGGGGTAAGTGACTGAGTGTGGTGTGTGCAAAATAGCCCCATCAAAACTGATAGTGACTTTATATATACTTAAAAATATAAGTATTTAATACTTCTGCTAAAAGTTTTAATTCCTCAGTAACGACACCAAAACTTAATAACGGTTATAAATTCGATAATGATGTATATATAAAATATTCAATAATGGTAAAATCACACTTATCAACGTAAGTACGTATCGCTCAAGTAATATAGGAATCTAATGGAATCCTAGATATCGATCCCACAGGGAGTAATATTAGAANCAACCCTTCTAACAGTGCGTTCTAATTTTGAACCGTAGGGTATAATATTTTCAGGTCCAAATTTACGCATATAATTTGAAATTAGTACATAGTAATATAATTAACTAAATATAAAAATAAGTTACATTTCAAGTAAAAAATTTTTTTAATAATCCTAATTTGTCCGTTACTCTAATTGTGATTTTTGTTTACTCACTCATTTCTCGGCAACGACGCCAAAAACTTGACCGGCAACTTTATATATGCTTAAAAATATAAGATAACTATGGACGTAATAAAGACACAATAATTATAAATTCACACTTACTAACGCAAGTATATGTATCGCTCAAGTAATATAGGGCTCTAATAGAGTCCTAGATATCGATCCCACAGGGAGTNATGATATTCAATATATAGAAAAGCATCCTTCTCCTTGTCAAGAAATTATAGTGAATGGATAAAGTGAATCAGTTCAAATTGTTTATGCCAAATAGGAGTATACCTATTTACCCTTTGGTCCAGGCATAAAGAACATTGACTAATCCTACGCTTGTTCACTGAATCTACGGCTAGGCTGGGAGGATACCGGCTCTCACTTCGAAGCTCCCACGTTCCCCTCACCTGAGGGNTATAAAGAACATTGACTAATCCTACACTTGTTTACTGAATCTGCGGCTAGGCTGGGAGGATACTGGCTCTCACTTCGGAGCTCCCACGTTCCCCTTGCCTGAGGGCTAACATCTACACTTCAACACCCCGGATCTCACTTCGGAGCTCCCATGTTCCCCTCGCCTGAGGGCTAACATCTACACTTCAGCACCCAGGATAGGACCGAATTAGGGATTTTAGTATGTCACTCTAAAATCTCCAATTGCCTAAGGGGAGGCTAGGCTGGGAGGATACCGGCTCTCACTTCGGAGCTCCCACGTTCCCCTCACCTGAGGGCTCGTAGCTAGGCTGGGAGGATACCGGCTCTCACTTCGGAGCTCCCACGTTCCCCTTGCCTGAGGGCTGACTAGGCTGGGAGGATACCGGCTCTCACTTCGGAGCTCCCATGTTCCCCTCGCCTGAGGGCTATTAGGCTGGGAGGATACCGGCTCTCACTTCGGAGCTCCCACGTTCCCCTCGCCTGAGGGCTAAAAGCTGGGAGGATACCGGCTCTCACTTCGGAGCTCCCACGTTCCCCTCACCTGAGGGCTAACATGTCTGGGAGGATACCGGCTCTCACTTCGGAGCTCCCACGTTCCCCTCACCTGAGGGCTAACATCAGAGGATACCGGCTCTCACTTTGGAGCTCCCACGTTCCCCTCACCTGAGGGCTAACATCTACACTTCATCACCCAAACGATAGGACCAAATTGGGGATTTTAGTGTGTCACTCTAAAATCTCCAATTCTATGTCCGATAATATTATTTCCCTATTTATTTGCACCCAACTTCCAAGGGCTTTGACCTCCCTGACACCCGATAATAATATTTCCCTATTTATTTGCACCCAACTTCCAAGGGCTTTGACCTCCCTGAATCTGATAATATTATTTCCCTATTTATTTGCACCCAACCGTGGATGTAATCTTCACTTTAGTTGTAAAACTCGACATATTTTAACAAATAAAATGGCTAGATTGAAAGTGAATTAAGATCGAAGTGAAAAGATCATCACAATCTCTTAAACATTTTCATGGCTTCACCAATTCAAATCACCATTGCAAATCTCAAGACAAGGAGAAAGACAGAGAAAACTACTCAGATCTCATGGGAAAAACACAAAAAATCTCAAGACAAGGAGAAAGACAAAGAAAACTACTCATATCTCATGGGGAAAACACAACAAATAAGACAATGAGAAAGACAGAGAAAACTACTCAGAACTCATGGAGAAAATACAACAAAACTCAGAATTCATACAAGGAGAAAGACATAGAAAACTACTCATTTCTCATGGGAAAAACACAACAAAACTCGAAATTCATATATAAAATCAAAGTTATACAAACTAAAACAAGTAAATATTTTATCTCTATTTTCTCCCCAAGAACACTCATCGAAGTTCCCCTAAATCTCTTCCTTTTATTACAGCACACAGAATTCCTCTTCGAAATTGCAAGAAGGAAGAAATCTCTCACTTTCCCTCCACTCTTATAGGCTCTCGAAGAATTCCTCACAATTTTAAACTCTCTACACTTGTTTCACACTTCAATTTTGAGTCTCCCCTCTTCTATTTTAGTCTAAAGTCTTCTCTTTAAAGATGTGGATGAGCTTTCCCAAGAGTTTCCTAAGCACCCCTCAAAAATTCGGTCTTATCCAAAGCTTGAGTAGGCATAACCGCCGAGCTCGCCGNCTCTTCGAAGCAGCAAAGTGGAAGAAATCTCTCAATTTCCCTCCACTCTTACAATCTCTCGAAGAATTCCTCTCAATATTGGAACATTTCTAACCTCTAGGAACTCTCTCTAGCACTTCCTTCCCTCTCTAGATTCTCCCCCACTTTTAATTTTCGGCCAAAATAGTCTATTAAAGTTGTGTATGAGCTTTCCCAAGTGTTGCCTAAGCATCCCTTCAAAATTTGGTCTTATTCAAAGCTTGAGTAGGCATAACCGCCGGCGGCCTCGAGGGCACCGTCGGCGGACTTCTGAAGAATTTTTTCCTGTAGCCTCGGGAAAAACTTGCCGTTGGCGGGGTCGAGGGCGCCGTCGGCGGGGTCGAGGGCG
>JXCR01144515.1:362810-383133 GCA_002079205.1 Phalaenopsis hybrid cultivar
TCCTTAGTTTGGAATGTCGATTAAAATGATGTTTCATCTAGCAACTACTCCTAAATACAAGTGTTAAATGTAAAGATAGTAACTATAACTAAATGTAAATATTAATTTTAAAGATAATCCTTTTTGGATGAATTGGTTTGGAGAATTTTGAGATATTAAAAACTACTATTCTTATGTAATGAATTGGATAATGTAAAGGAATGAGATGCATTAAATATGGTATGTGCCAAATAGAAGCAATCCTATTCTTTACCCTTTAGTCCAGGCTAAAGAACATTAACTAATCCTATGCTTGTTTACTGAATCTGTGGCTAGGCTGGGTGGATACCGGCTCTCACTTCAGAGCTCCCACTTTCCCTTCACCTGAGTGCTAACATCTCCGCTTTAGTACTCAAACAATAGGACCAAATTGAGGATTTTAGTCTGTCACCCTAAAATCTCCAATTCTACGCCCATCAAAGTGTATTTCCATATTTATTTGCATTCAACTCCCATGAACTTAACCATCCATAAAATCTGAATGTGGTTCTACTTTGTTGAGAATTACACAACCCTCTCAGGTCTTAATGCAATTACAATTAATTTTAACACTACAACAGGCCTTTATTGTAATGTAAATAATGTGCAAGTAAAAACCATCACATTTATATTTAAATCCGCTTCTAACATGCATCACAAAATCCTAAACATGAATTCTACTCATTACAAAAGAAAATTAAAACTAAAAACAATGACATAATCTTCTCATGCCACTATTTCCAAAGAAGAAGAAAGACTAAGAGAAGCCCATCACAAAGCACGAAGAAAACAAAACAGAAACTTCATTTAACCAAAGCAAATCCACTAGATAGTGTTTACAAAATCATAAGATAATGAAGAACACAATACTTAGCTTTTTCCCTTTGAGAGAAAGAATAAAATCTCTCCCACAAAGTCTCCCGCTGATCCATGCAATGCTAGAACATCTCCTTACAAATTCTCTCAAAATCTCCTCTCCAATCTCTCCAAAAGGGTAGAAATCTACATTTCTACTCATATTCTAGAAACCCTAAACTTTCTTCACACTTTTCCTAACATTCCTCTCACAAAAATCCCTCTTTTTCTAACCTAAATTCATTCTTTTAAAGTGTAGGGATGAAGTATGAAGAGTTGCCACAAGAACCCTTCCAAAAAGCGTCCAAATACATTAAATTTCAGCCCATAACCGTCCCGGGTGCCGTTGGCGGGCTCGAGGGCACCGTCGGCGAGCTTTTCTTTCATTTTTTGGTCTTCTCGGGTAAATCTCGCCGTCGGTGCCGTTTTGGCGCCGTCGGCGAGCAGACTGCGCAGCTCCACCGTTTCGCTCCGTTTGGCTCCGTTTCGCCCCATTTCAGTTGCATTGTGTTTCTAAAAGATAGCCTACAAAATAAGCATGAAAACAACCTTTCTTTAAAGTGTAATCTCATTCAAAAATATGCAAGAAGTGTAAAAAAGATTAAGCATCGAAAGACTTATCGAAAGGTGATAGGGCAAAATTTCATTTCTTGCTCGTTTTTGCTCCAAATTGCATCGTTTTTGCATCTTTTTGCTCCAATGACCATAATTACTCATCCTTGCAACAAAACAGCAAAAATACCTTCTTTAAAGTGCAATATCATCAAAAATAGTGTAAAATAGGTATGAAAATCTCAACATATTTTCCTTTGGTCAGAAATCCCCGCACTTGAACGATTCCGTCCTCATAATAGAACACGTTGGCATAAAATTCTTTTAAAATATTAGCAGCAGCCTTATTGTTGGTGTAACAGAAGTTTTCCCACCTCCGCCCAGTAATAACTCATTCATTTTCTCCTCTCAGACTCTCAAAAACTCAATCTTGTATGCATTTCTTTCCTTCAAACACTGAAGTAAACCTTGATTGAGCCTTCGCATTGATGAAGCAAGACTCATAAAACTCAAGTCGCCTCTTTTGTAGTGGAGCCATTTTAATTTAATCAAAATTATAGAAAAATTCCAAAATATACTTCGAATATGCAAATAATGGCTTCCAATAGTGATTCTAAGAGTTCAAAACTTAATTCCATGAATTTCTTCCCAATATTTTCTTCACATTCTCAAAATTTTTGGATCTCCTCAATGTGGAATAAATTCATGGTAAAAATCAAATATTTTTAGTTTGGAGTGAAGCTCTTACTAAGAGATGATCAGATCCAGTGTCTAAATGCCTTGAAATCGCCCCCAAATCCAAGATCTCTCAAGTCCTAGGTCAAAAATCGCATTTTTCAGAGGAAGAGGATGATGAATAGTGGTGGTTGACTGGTCAAAATTGCGGTTAAAGGTGTTTTTTTGAGATCTTGCCTTCGGCGGGGTCTTCAGCACCGTCAGCGCGCTTGTTGACCTCACTTTTGGTTGAGGTCTAGAAACTTCTTTAGTAGCCTAGGTCTAGCCATAGGATTTTCNCAGCCTATGTGATTCGCAGCTCATACAGCTCTCGACTTTGGCTCCCGCGAACTACAAAAGTCATCATAGCTGACTGGTAGACCTAAAATAATATAGTATTTTTAGACGCATTTTTATACCTAATTTTGAGATATTACGCTTTAATGGAAGGTATTTGTGTGTTTTTCTTTCAGGTACAAGTAAAAAAGTGAAAAATGCTAAAATAAATAAAAAAGGATCAAATTTGGAGCAAAGAGATGAAAATTGTGCTAAAGTGTTTTAGCGCCTAAGCGTCAGATCCAGCGCTTAAGTGTCAGTTAAACAGATAAGGCTGCGCCTAAGAGCCAGAGGCCCTGCGCTTAAGTGCCTGAGGCAGTTATTTGATGGTTTTCTTCATTTGGTCAAATTTTGAAGAGGTATCTAACGCACATATTGGCTAAAGAGGGTGGTTATGATCACTAGAAACAAAAATATTATTAAAAGACTTATGAAAGGAGGCATCATTTGGAGAATACATCGATTTGGGACACATTTTAAAGATTTATCAAGACACCTCTTGGAAATTTATGAAAGAAGAAAGTTGAGACTTTTTAAAGTGTGTTTGAAAGTTTTGAAAAGTGTTGGAAAGGAGAAAGTGTTAGAGAGATTTTCAGGCACCACAAATTTACTTTATCCTTTTCGTTTTTAGTTTATTTTGAGAGTGTTGTAAAAGAGAAGAGATTTAAAAGAACTTCAATAGTTTGGTGAAGGATATGAGATAAGTTTTTATCTCTTCTGTTTTGAACTACTTCTAGTTTTAATTGAGATTTCTTGTTTGTTTGACAATGATTTCTACGTTTAAACTAAACTGTCGTTTTGTTTTCTCCATGAATTCTGAGTAATTTTTTTTATCTTTCTCCTTAAAATGATAAGTAATTAAAGTGTTGGATGGAGTTGTGGAGAGTATTGAGTTGGAAGAAGTTGTGATGATTTAAATCCATGCACTTCATTTACTTCTTGATTTGTCCAATCCCGTTGGAAGAAGTTGTGATGATTTAAATCCATGAAATTCATTTACTTCTTGATTTGGCATATCCAGATGTCAAAATTTATTGTGAGAATATGTAAGAACCGGGGTATTGTCTCAGTCAACAATTGGAAAGAATCATATGAAGTTGTATGGATGAGAATTTAATTCATATGATTTAGTGCAAATAAATAGGAAAATAATCTTTGAAGGGTGTAGAGTTAGAGATGACAGGTTAAAGCCCCTAATTATTTTAGATTTTGATACGAGATGTTAGCCCCCAGGTGGAGGGAATCGAGGGAACTCTAGAGTGAGAGCTGGTATCTTCTCAGCCTAGCCGGTGTTCAGAACTATTCAAACTTTAAATTAGTCAGTGTTCTTTATAGTATCTCTAGTAAGGGTAAATAATATAATTGCTTTTATTTGGCACAACACAATTTGCATACTACCACAACATAATTCCTATGCTTAGAGAGATATTTTCAAATTTAGTGTTTTTCTTTTACATAAACTCAAAGTTACCTTTTTAAATTGTTATTGTTTTGTCAAAAGATCAAAAATACCAAAAGGTTTTGAATTTTAATTACTGTGAATACATATTTAGTTTAAGTAATTGTCTTTTTAAAATAGAAAGTTTTTTGTTCAATAGAGCTTATTGCATAATTTTCCTGTGAGTTCGATATTCAGGTCTTAATCAAAAAGTCATATATTACTTGATAATAATACTTATACTGGCGTAGTATCTCAATATATAAATTAAAGAGTTAAATTTTTATTTGTTTTAGGATCAAATTTTGACTCTGTTGCAAAGTAAGGAAATATAAGTAAAAATATAATCAGAGACATTGTTATACTGTTGCATGTAAGTAGTTATCCGGGATCACTGACCACTAAGGTATATGTGACTACCTATGACTTACGTAGTTCATAGCTTGTGCAGCTCTTGACTTCTGCTCCTGCGACCTACAGACATCATCAGAGCTCACCACTACGACCTACGTAAATAACAATGACTTAAGTGGAACACAACTCGTGCCGCTCTCAACTCCAACTATTGGGACCTACAGACGTCATCACAGCCACCACTATGTCTTATGTGACCAACTATGACCTACATAACTCACAGCTCATGCCCCTCTCGATTCCGGTCTCTGTGACCTACGGACGTCATTGCGACTCACCACTATAGCCTATGTGACAATTGCGGTGTACGTGACTCTCAACTCGTACAAGTTCCTACTATAGTTTTGTGGCCAAACAACGCTCTTGAAGCAATCATCTGTAACCCACATGTCCAATTACTATCATGGCTTTCAACTATATCTTATTTGACAAGTTCGTGTTATGACCACCGTCTACAATATTCACGACAAGCTATTACCTCCATAGCAATATTCTACGACCCTTGCATAATTATTTATGTTTTTTGCAAGATAGCCCCTAAGAACTAAATCAGGAAGATTGATGAAATTCACTTGAGCGTCGCGGGGCCTACTCCTAGCGCTTAGGTGTCAATGAAGAAAACCCTAAGTGATTTCTTTTTCTGAATAGCTCAATTTATATACACCATTTGGTTAGAATCATGGAACCACAAGCACTGTCATAAAGCTTAAAGTTAATGTCTCAACGTCATCCAAAGATAGGAGGATGAGATGGATCCAACGCCATGTCACTAATATTTTCAGAGCCATATCATTATCATTGTCAGGATTAAAGATTAATGGGTGAATAAGATGTTATCATGGCATTAGAAACCCAGAGTCACAACACTGCTATCCAACAACCCCAAGCCAAACTATGGGTGTCTCAGTGTTGACTTAACATCGATGCATCATGACTACAGAGCTACTACGCGACAATAGAATGGTTAGTCCTCCCGAATTTCAAATTCTTAGGGGATAAGTAATGATGATTAGGATGGAACTCTTACTTAAAAGAAGTGTTTTAGAGAGCATGGGGGATATATGTAGTAGAGGGGAAGAGCCTAGAATATGTCAAGTAGTGAGTAGTGAGTGTTTTTAGTAAGTTCATTGTAAAGTGTAAGATTGTGAAGTTTGCTTAGTTTGGTAGAGCAAAAAGAAGAAATTAGTGGAAGAACTTGAAGATTGTTGCAATCCCATCTTACTTTGTTCATTTATTTTCTTTCTCATATTTCAACTCTTATAAAATTTATTTCTTACGGTGAAATGAATTTGTTTTTGTGTTTTACTTATGAAACCATTCTGGGCTAAGTTCTTTTACTATTATGAATTTATATTTTTAAAAAGAATGTGATGAACTCACTTTAATGCTTTAAAATATAAAAGGTCTTTTGTGAATCATACTATTTGATTTAGCATTTAGTTATGGACATACTAATGTCTAAAATCTAGTGTAAATTTGAGATATCGAAAGAGTCATTCTTTATACATGGAGATTTACAACTTTAGTTTAGGAGAATACACATATTACTCTTAAATCTTCGCAATCACTTAGCGAAATTTACTTATTCAAATTTTTAATTCACTTTGGGCATAGAGATATGGCTTTAGGGTTTTTGTGCTATTGATGGAGGTGTTGAGCCACTTTTGATCCCAATTGATGGTTTGCTATTGTTTAAACCTTTTTTCATTCATTTGACTATAAACTAAGAATTAATCGGATTTTGTTGCATTTTGAAATTTCATAAAGAAATAAAAAACTAAAAATCACCTTTTCCGAAGAATCATTTCTTTGAATAAAACTTAAGTTGTTTGAGTACTTAGTACTTGCCTTTAAGTTGCATTCATCTTGAATCCTCGCGGGAACGATCTAAGGCTCAAATCAATTGTATTGCTTTCACGACATACATTATCGTGAGCCCATATAAAATCAGATCAGAGATAGAGGAAATTCCTCTTAAGCCTCCTTAGACAACATTCAACTTCATTAGAGATCATAAAATTCGTCGTCGCAGAACTTCGGTAATCTTAGATTTGTAGGATTGTGGTCTTATTCGAATTCTTTATATTATGGTCATAATAACTCTAACATACGGATAGATTGAAAGCAGCCTGGTGTATTTAAAATTGATACTGAAAAAAAAGATTTCCTACTAAAACATAGCACATGTAGTACACAATTCATATGTATTTATATATCTAATATCTAAACTTTAATATTTATGTTTATCAAACTTTGGTTTCATAAATTTGTACATGAAATGGTGCATTTCTCTTTTAACATACCACTCAATTCATATATATTTACATATCTAACACAAAAACTTCAATTTTTATATATATACCACCTTATCTATACATGAAAAGATTTAGTTTACCTTTTAAAAATTAAAATTGTGGTTTTTTTTTCTTTTTATATGATGTGGAAGATTAAAATGAAATTTAGGCGTTAAATAAGTAAGAAACATTAGCATTTGGTGGTATTTATATAAATGTCCCTAATGGTATTTGCCATGTGATGTTAAAATATAAAAATTTAGGCGGTAGATACGTAAATACATAAAAACTGTGTGGTATGAATGTAAATGCTTAAAAAATACTCTTAAGTTCTTTCAACTTTTATTTCAAGCACTGCTATCATTTTTATTCATGGTACTAGTTGCTAGGGCTGTCAAAACGGCTCGTTGTTCGCGAACAGCTCTTGTTCGACTCGTTAAGAAGCTCGTGTTCAGCTCGTTAATTTTGTTCGATAANTAATGGCCTAAGTGGAACACAACTCGTGCAGCTCTCAACTCCAACTATTGGGACCTACAGACGTCATCACAGCTCACCACTATGTCTTATGTGATCAACTATGACCTACATGACTCACAGCTCATGCAACTCTCGATTCCGGTCTCTGTGACCTACGAACGTCATTGCAACTCACCATTATAGCCTATGTGACAATTGTGGTGTACGTGACTCTCAACTCGTACAAGTTCCTAGTATAGTTTTGTGGCCAAACAACGCTCTTGAAGCAATCATTTGTAACCCACATGTCCAATTACTATCATGGCTTTCAACTACATCTTATTTGACAAGTTCATGTTATGACTACCGTCTGCAATATTCACGACAAACTACTACCTCCATAGCAATATTCTACGGCCCTTGCATAATTATTTATGTTTTTTGCAAGATAGCCCCTAANTAATCATCTAATTATGGCTCCATTTGGGGCGCTTTTTTAACCCTAAACCCTAAACCGCGAAACTTTTCCGTTTGGCTCCCAACTTTACGGCCGAAGGAAGCTAAAGCGGGCGGAAAGCCAACCTCGGGATCGACCACGAGGCCCAGCTTTCCTTCCCGCGTTTGTGGGGAACGTTTGATAATACCCCTGAATCGCAACATATAGAGCCGAAGCCCCTTCCTTGCCTTCGAAGCCCCTCCCTGCTCGATCCTCCACGGCGGCTGAGGATACCATCCGGTCCTATTATGCGAGAGCAAGAGCGAGAGGGTATCGTGTTGATCTGCGCCTCAGCGATGCACATCCCACAATAAACGGCGTTTGTCCCGATTGTGAGCTGCGTTTTTTGTCCCTGCTGTAAGCGGCGTTCGTCGGGACGGTGGAGAGNAGCTTTCGCTTCCCGTGTTCGTGGGAAAAGTTCGATAATACCTCTGGATATCAACATATAGAGCCGAAGCCCCTTCCTTGCCTTCGAAGCCCCTCCCTCCTCGATCCTCCACAACGGCTGAGGATATCCATTCGGTCCTATCGTGCGAGAGCAAGAGCGAGAGGGTATCGTGTCAATCCGCGCCTTAGCGATGCACATCCCACTATGAGCGGCGTTTGTCCCGATTGTGAGCTGCGTTTTTTGTCCCTGCTGTAAGCGGCGTTCGTCGGGACGGTGGAGAGTAGGAGAGAAGTATGCTTATACCGGCCTTCGTTCCCACCATCAGAGAGCAGGAGAGAAGGTCCTTCTCTTTTTCTTTCTGGATTCTTTATTCTCTGCCCCCTTCAAGGATTATCCCGTTTTCAATCCGGCGATCTCTCATTTCCCTTTATCATCTCTAATGGCGATTTATCCTTCTCAAAAAATTTATTTTTATGAATATTATTCAAATGATGGATTAAATGCAAAATGTTTTACATTTTGCAATATGATTTTATATTTAATTTTGTTATATTTGAATCTGAATATGAGTTTACGCCAAAACATTTATGAATATAAAATAAAATTGAATCTGAGTTTACCGTTGAGTATGGAATTGAATATGAGTGTTACATGGTATCTGATGTTTGCAACTAAATTATAATTTGAATCTATTATTTATTTTAGATATAAAAGAATGGAGAACAGCTGAGAGAAAGTGTGCTGACAGCCCTAAGTATTCATGTTTCGTTCGTACTACTTATTTTATACTTTGATTTTCCTGTTGGAGCAATTACGTACGTACCAGCCAATTCCTATGTATTTACATGTTAAGATATTAGTTAATTTAAGTTTTCGAACATGATATACATCTATTTTTGCATAGATAACATAGCATATTTGTAAAATTTAAAGTTTAGGTGTTACCCATGTAAATGTAAGAGAATTGAACAAATGTATGCAAATCTTCCTTTTCTTCTTTTACTATTGTGTTAGGAGAGCTAAAGGGGCACAAATTGCAGGCTGTTGATGCTAAAGAATATGAAATTTGAGTCATAACTGCACTTGTTATAGTTGTAAATATCAACGGGGGCAGGCGAATGGAAGATTATTTGCAATAAGTTCCCTCTATTTATAGCTGCAGCATTTTTCATGGTATCTTTCGGTTCAATTGTAAAGCTATCCCTTATAAATGCTTNATCTGATGTTTGCAACTAAATTATAATTTGAATCTATTCTTTATTTTAGATATAAAAGAATGGAGAACAGCTGAGAGAAAGTGTGCTGACAGCCCTAAGTATTCATGTTTCGTTCGTACTACTTATTTTATACTTTGATTTTCCTGTTGGAGCAATTACGTACGTACCAGCCAATTCCTATGTATTTACATGTTATGATATTAGTTAATTTAAGTTTTCGAACATGAAATACATCTATTTTTGCATAGATAACATAGCATATTTGTAAAATTTAAAGTTTAGGTGTAACCCATGTAAATGTAAGAGAATTGAACAAATGTATGCAAATCTTCCTTTTCTTCTTTTACTATTGTGATAGGAGAGCTAAAGGGGCACAAATTGCAGGTTGTTGATGATAAAGAATATGAAATTTGAGTCATACCTGCACTTGTTATAGTTGTAAATATCAACGGGGGCAGGCGAATGGAAGATTATTTGCAATAAGTTTTCTCTATTTATAGCTGCAGCATTTTTCATGGTATCTTTCGGTTCAATTCTAAAGCTATCCCTTGTAAATGCTCTAAGGCAATGATTTGAAGATTTAGCATTCTTCACATCTCAAATACGATACTTGCCATTGGGAACATAGTGTTCCATGCCACCTTACTGCATGTGTGAGTTCGCATCATCAATCAATTTTTTTTGCTTTGCAAATTTTTTTAATCAGCCTGCCCTTTCCTCCAATTCAACCTGCAAATGAATAAGGGTAACCATTTGAATAGCTTCAATTAATGATCTATTGCTGCTAGTTTTATTCTGAATTTGGTGAATAGTTGTCTTTCCATTGCATGATCTGTATTCATAATGATACTGGATGTGTTCTAGATGGCATATTTTTTTTATGGTTCAAAGTTGTGTAGTTTTAATAGTATGTTTCCTAGATGTGCTGTGCTTGAATTATTTGTTGAGTGGGTTAGTTATGTATATAATAGGCTTAAACAAGCAATATTAGGATGCACCTAGCACCTCTCTGGATAAATTGAATTTGTGGATAGAAGTTGCACATCATAGCATGATAAACATGGCGATAACCTGTTAATCTTAAGGTACAATTCTAAACTTCACATGTTCATTTTAAGGAGTGTTATATTTTCCTTTCAAGCTCTTACTATGACTTGTGTGCTTTTATAAATGTCAAAGTATACCTGCTTATAAGAGGCTAAAAATTATTTATGTTCTATGTTTATTTTCTGGTATTTCAGGGATGGTTGATCCATTTTGTATAATTTTTTCATTTGGTAGCGGATGTTGCATACCTGAGAGTCTGAACATGGATCAGCTGCAGAACTTAAAGGAAAACTACCGGTTTCACTTATCATTAACCTACAAACAGTTCCAGTTCTCACTTTGATGTCATACTACGCCTCTTCATTTGTTTTTTGGAAGATTTACACACATACGACGGAATTCCTATGTATTTACATATCTAACACATAAACTTCAATTTTTACATGTATACAACCTTAATTATGCATAAAAAGGTAAATTTCACTTTTTAGAAGAAAAAATAATGGTTTATATGGAAGTAGTAGTTGCACGTTTATAAGATGTTCAGATTTAATATTGAAGTATTATATCTTTTGAACTAATAAACTTTGTGGTGGTTGCCCCTGCCGGTNTGTTAAAAAGGGCTTACAACTGAGGCAGGATATTGCCCATGCAATGGGAGTTGTTAGCAGATACAAGAGCAAAAAGTTATCATATGTTGATAGATTTAAAAGTGATTTTATCATTATTCATAAGTGATCATACTTCTTATGATATTCTAATCCCAAAAATTCTCACCAATATCTATATAGGATAATGGTCCAAAAAAATTTTGAAGGTATTTGAGACTTATGTGATGTCTACAATCAATAATCTTAATGCCTCCATTTTATATATAATTAGCTTTGGATGAGGGAAAATATATAAGATTCTGAAAGAAAATGGAATCTTGGGCTGATAAAATTAATGAAGAAATGATAGGCTAATTGAAGTCTTGATAAAGCTCTTAAGCTGTAAAAAATTATTGAAGGTTTTGATTTCCAAAATACTTGTGAAAAAGTAGACCAACATCTTATATAATTGTCTGTGTGGACTTTATAAAGCTACAGCCCTTCAATATTCTATTGNCGGAGTCCGGTCCACGATTTGATTTGGAAATTTTGACTTCTATGGAAGTTAATCGAATTTTATTTAATTTCTTCCTTCTTCTATTGATTCTCCCGCCTTCGTCCTGCTGTTAAGTTGAGGAAAGCAATATTAATTAAGATTGCTTAATATTGCTTTCTCCATATCTCTTCTGCCGCTTCCTTTGGAACTCGCTAATTAAAGGCTCCTAATTTGCAATTCGCTAATTAAAAGTTGCTTCCTTAATGGGCCATAAAATTGACAATTAAAAGGGATCTGGCTGAAGTTCAATGGTTATGCTCTCATTTGTGCATACGGGACCTAAAAAACACAAGCTTGGTTTTCGGCTTCTTCTTCTTCCTGTAGCTCTCAATTAGAGAAAGAGAGAGAGAGAGAGAGAGAGAGAGAGAGAGAGAGAGAGGAAGAGATAAAGAGAGTTTCTTGTAATCGTCGAGGTGTTCGACGGTGTAAATCCTCTAAGTAATAAAATCATCTGCAACTCGTGGACGTAGGCAATTTACCAAACCATGTAAATTTATGTGTTTCCGCTGTTATTTTCTGTTTTGCGATTTTTCTCAATCCGGTTCTTCGTTTTATTATTGTCGTTTTTCACAATAACTTGTATCAGAGTTTTGGTTTGAGGCTGAAAGAAAACAATGGGCAGACACGAAGTGATGACATCAGGGATCAAGAAGTTCAATGACACAGATTTTGGTTGTTAGAGGATGTAGATAGAGGACTAACTCTATGGGAAGAAACTTCACCTTCCGTTATTGGGAAAGAAGCCGGAAAAGATGGCCGAGGCAGAATGAAATATGTTGGATCGACAGGTTCTAGGGATTATAAAATTAACCTTATCAAGTTTTGTTGCCCATAACGCCATAAATGAGATGACTACTGCAGATCTTTTGACGCCTTTATCAAGTATGTATGAAAAGTCATCGACGAATAACAAGGCGCATTTGATGAAAAATTTATTTAACTTGAAGATGGTGAAAGGTGTGTATGTTACTTAACACCTGAATGATTTCAATACTATCACAAATCAATTATCATCTGTTAAAATTGATTTTGATGATGAGATACATGACTTGATATTGTTAGCTTCATTACCACATGACTGAGAAGCCATAAGGATGGCAGCTAGCAGTTCTGCAGGTAAATCTAAACTGAAATATGATGATATTCGTGATTTTATATTAGTTTAGGAGGTGTGCAGGAAAGATTATGGCAAGACCTCGGGTTCAAGTTCGACACTGATTGTTGATTCCATAGAGAGATCACAAGACAGAAACTCAAACAGAGGAAGATTAAATCAAAGTCTAGTCAATAGGCAACCTGCTGGAATTGTGACAAGGCTGATCACATAAAAAGGAACTGCGATAATCTTAAGAAGAAGGAGAATGATAACGCAACTGTGATAATTGAAGAGATACATGATGCACTATTTTTGGCAGTTCACAGTTCCATTGATAACTGGCTACTGGATTCAGGTGCTTCCTTCCATATCTTTTCACCGAAAGTTGATACGAAATTTTGGTACAGGTAACTTTGGGAAGATATATTTGGCTGATGGAAAAGCTCTGGACGTGTTGGATATGAGAGACATTAATATTGCACTCCCTGACAAAAGCAAATGAATTTTGCAAAAAGTCGGGCACGTTTCTGAATTGAAGAAAAACCTCATTTCTGTTGGCATCTCAATGAGAGTTGTCATTCAGTAGTGTTCTCAGATAATGCCTGGAAGATTACTAAAGAAGCATTAGTACTGGCTTAGGGTAAGAAAACTGACACACTATATATGACAACAGGTTTACTCAGGCGTAGACACATAACCAAAGATGAATTATGGGGAAGCAAAATAAAGTTAGTTTCCCGAAAAGTGACAGAGCGCCGAAGGCAAGAAAACCGGATCTTGTACGGATAGATGGTGGAGAACCACAGAGTTATGAAGAAATCTTGTAAGATGAAAATTCGAGCAAGTGAGAGCTGGTAGAACTTCCACCAAGGAATAAGATATTGCACAACAGGTGGGTGTACCGGGTGAAGACTGCGTTGGATGACAGTAAGAGGTATGACAGCGACTTTTTATATGCTTAAAATATAAGATAAATATGGATGTAATAAATATTCAATAATTGTAAAGTCACACTTATCAACAATAAGATAAATATGGATGTAATAAATATTCAATAATTGTAAAGTCACACTTATCAACGCAAGTGTATCGCTTAAGTAATATAGGGCTCTAATAGAGTCCTAAATATCGATCCCATAAGGGGTGATTTAGAATTACGAACTAAGATTTTAGAAAAGCAATACTTTAATCACAACAACGAAGTTCAATTTGCTTATCTATCACTGATAGATAATTGAAATAAGTATGTAATTTTAATAACTGATGATACTAATGAGGGTTTGATTGTGATATTCAATATATAAGAAATCATCCTTCTCCTTGTCAAAAAATTATAGTGAATGGATAAAGTGAATTAGTTCAATTTATATTGTGTCAAATAGAAGCATACCTATTATTTATCCTTTGGTCCAGGCATAAAGAACATTGACAAATCCTATGATTGTTTACTGAATCTGTGGCTAGGCTGGGAGGATACCGGCTCTCACTTCGGAGCTCCTATGTCGCTTTTTTACTGAATCTGCGGCTAGGCTGGGAGGATACCGGCTCTCACTTCGGAGCTCCCACGTTCCTCTCACCTGAGGGCTAACATCTACACTTCAGCACCCAAAGGATAGGACCGAATTAGGGATTTTAGTATGTCACTCTAAAATCTCCAATTGCCTAAGGGCTAACATCTACACATCAGCACCCCGGATCTCACTTCGGAGCTCCCATGTTCCCCTCGCCTGAGGGCTAACATCTACACTTCAGCACCCAAATGGGACCGAATTGAGGATTTTAGTCTGTCACTCTAAAATCTCCAATTCTACGCCCGATAATGGCTCTCACTTTGGAGCTCTCACGTTCCCCTCACCTGAGGGCTAACATCTACACTTCAACACCCAAACAATAGGATTGAATTGGGGATTTTAGTCTATCACTCTAAAATCTCCAATTCTAAGCCCGATAATTTTATTTCCCTATTTCAATTGAGGATTTTAGTCTGTCACTCTAAAATCTCCAATTCTACGCCCGATAATTTTATTTCCTAGGCTGGGAGGATACCGACTCTCACTTTGGAGCTTTCACGTTCCCCTCACTTGAGGGCTAACATCTACACATCAGCACCCAAACGATAGGACCGAATTAGAGATTTCCTCGCCTGAGGGCTAACATCTACACTTCAGCACCCAAACGATAGGACCAAATTGGGGATTTTTCTGTCACTCTAAAATCTCCAATTCTACGCCTGATAATTTTATTTCCCTATTTATTTTCACCCAACTTCCAATTGTCACTCTAAAATCTCCAATTCTACGCCCGATAATTTTATTTCCATATTTATTTGCACCCAAATCTGAGGGCTAACATCTACACTTCAGCACCCAAACAATAGGACCGAATTGGGGATTTTAGTCTCTCACTCTAAAATCTCCAATTATACGCCCGATAATATTATTTCCCTATTTATTTGCACCCAACTTCCCACTCTAAAATACAATTCTACGCCCGATAATAATATTTCCCTATTTATTTGCACCCAACTTCTGCGGGCTAACATCTACACATCAGCACCCAAACGATAGGACCGAATTGGGGATTTTAGTCTGTCAGGCCTGAGGGCTAACATCTACACTTCAACACCCAAACGATAGGACCAAATTGAGGATTTTAGTCTGTCACACCTGATGGCTAACATCTACACTTCAGCACCTAAACGATAGGACCGAATTGGGGATTTTAGTCTGTCACTTAAAATCTCCAATTCTACGTCCGATATTATTATTTCCCTATTTATTTTTACCCAACTTCCAAGGGCTTTGACCTCCCTGAATCTTGGATGCAATCTTCACTTTAGTTGTAAGTCAGATTGAAAGTCAATTAAGATCGAAGTGAAAAGATCATCACAATTTCTTAAACATTTTCTTGCTTCACTAATTCAAATCATCATTTCACAAATCTCGAGACAATGAGAAAGACAGAGAAAACTACTCAGATCTCTTGGAAAAAACACAACAAAACTCGAAATTCATATATAAAATCAAAGTCATTCAAACTAAAACAAGTAAATAACTTATCTCTAGTTTTTCCCCAAAGAACAATCCTCGAAGTTCCTCTAATCTCTTCCTTTCTTTACAGTACACAAAATTCCTCTTTGAAACAGCAAGGTGGAAGAAATCTCTCACTTTCCCTCAACTCTTACAATCTCTCGAAGAATTTCTCACAATATTGGAACATTTCTNTTATTAATTTAAATTTATCGCTTAAGAAATAATTTGTTTAATATAAAATTTATTTTTATATTTTGTTTTAAACAACTTTACTGAAGAGGGGCAGAATGTTCATTTTTACAAAAACAGCAGTTTCATAATTGTTTTCACACAGCTGCAACAAACAGACAGTCAGCTTCCCCGCAACAGCTTCTTGAGGCAACGTAACTGCAGCTGAAAAGTTGGGAAGCTGCAACTGCACCAAACAGACCCAATGTCTATCACATTGAGGGGTCAGTGGTTTCATACTTATAATAATAATAATATATGATCAAAACCAAATAACAACTATATTATTATGTTGATAATTACTGTTGTTCTTAGTAATTTTTTGTCTGAATTAGTTATGAGAGCTTGTTTTGCTCCAAAGCACATAATTAAAAAGCACTATTGCACAGCTTCATCACAACCTGAAGTTGAAACATCAATGCACAGTTCATTAATCTTCTTCTCGACATTTATATTTAGGTGGAACCTTTGCACCGCACTCCTTGCTGCGCCAGCGCATGAACTACAAGGGAAAAATGATTGTTCCAGTTGCAAGGCTAGCTACATATATTAATTTACTCTACCCATCTGTGCTTAATGCTCTATCAACTCATTATATTTTCTATTTATTTCATATAAATCAAAAGAAGTGATGCAAGCTTTTTGGTGCCAATGAACTTTGCATTATATGCTTGTTTTTTTTTCCCCTTAAGATAATTATTCTAATGTAAGAAAAAAAATTGCACATTATGCAACATGAGCTATCCTCAGCTTTGTATTCGTGAGCTACTCATGTTTGGCTTGTCAACTTGTTCTAGTGTGGACCTTTAATGAGCAAGAGGGTGAGACAATATCATATTATTGATTGGGCACCGTAACATGAAAATTACTCGTGGATCAAGTTTCTTCAATTTTTATAATAATTTATTCATTTATGGACCGGGAAAAATAAATTAAAAAAAATTGATGGCATATGAAAGTCATTTTAATAGTCTTTTTAATTATTCCTTTATTTCGTCAATTAATACCGTATGAACCCATGTTGAATTTGACCAAATTGAACGTTTATATACTCTAAATTTTCAATTTAAGTTATCGTTTAACTGGAGACATTCATTGAATTTTTTTTGATAATTTCGCTTGATTACTAAATAATCTTACAAAATTTATGAAATCATGTCTTCCACTAAATATACTAGAATGTTGTTAAAGAGAAGGATTATTTTAGATAACTCATTTGAAATGATAATATTAAAATTTAAATTGGAGGAAAATTAACATTTTACACATCATTAACCGATAAGCTATAAAGCGCATGTGATGATCATTTATTAGTGATATGAGATAAAACATGAAGTTATTATTAGCATTCTTGCTCATTTTTCTTAGGATCATGATATCTAAAGGGGCTCCTTATTTAACAAAATGGTCAAGGTGGTTGGGTCCCATTTTCCATCTCCTCCTTTTGCCTTGAGATTCTTTCATTAACATATGGAAGGAGTAAAAAGAGCAAACACAAGAACATAGAAAGATGGATTATGAAGAATACAATTGGCTAGTTGCTAATAGCACTCAAGTTTCAAAAGTGTGTTTCTTATATAGTGGTATCATCAATGAAACTCCACCATTCGATTGATTACAAATCTTGTGACTATAAAAACCCTCCCAGTTTGGGTCGTTCTTCCTCGAAAACTATACATTACTATAAAGCTTTGGTCTAAGGGAGTTTATAGATACTTGGTTCAATATGGTTATAAGGATCAACATAACATGCATAGAGAGTACTATGTGAGCACTATTATTGATGTGATTAAAGTGCTTGAAGCCAATACTAAAGAAGTTGAAATTTTGAATTATATATAAACATAAGTTGTGGTTTTTATGCTTGGGAGAATAATTTTGAGCTCTAGTGAGAAGAATGGTTGTTTTAGGAAGTGGTTGATCACTAATTTGTATAGGTTCTTGCAAAAGAACTTCAGGTCTAATGTTGCTACTTCAAGAACGCCAACAGTAAAGTTTTGTTAGAGGGAATGCTCTTTGAGATAAAAGTGTATTTTTGTCATTTCGGTGTTTCTTTTTTTCTCATTTTCTTTTTTGTTTTCTTTTGTTTCATGAAGATACAAAGATGAATACAATGTAAGATGAACCTATAAAATGTTTAGTTTGTGGTCAAATTTTATTCTAAAGTATATACATTTTGTCCTTTTATGTCTTCATTTTTTTTATTTCTCCATTTTTATTTGATGAGATTTATTATTACAGTAAAAAATTAAATATTACACTTCCCAAATAATTTAGGATCCTACATTTTATATAAAATTTCAAAATGTGCTCATTTACATTATTTCTCTAAAAATTTATTAGCTTCTTTGTCTTTACGAGTAAAATTTTTTATTAAAAATTCTAGAAAATAACTTAAATCCTTACCACAATCAATTTTTTAATTGTTCAACCAAGCAAAATGTGAAAGATTGTGAGTGGATAAGGGTGATGTTAATGACACCAAAAGTCCATTATTAACCCTACTTTGATATGCTAGCCCCATGAATTTCGAAGTTCATTCTCATGTTTTTTATAATGACAAAAATATGCATGGATATGCTAATGTATGCTACAAAGATTTATAATTAATTAAAAGTATTAATTAAAAAAAATAGAATAACAATTATTAAATTAGATTTAAATGATGTTTTCAATCTTGTTTAAATCATTAACATCTTATGACTACGTGAATAGTGTTATTAAAATGACTCTTTGTTCATGAATGACAAACGAGCCGAACACGAATAAACTTTTTGAGCTCGAAATATAAACGAGCCGAACACAAGTTGGCCTATGCTCAGCTCATGTTCGGCTCGTTTATACCCCTAACTGGATTAGGCCGATTCAGTTGGTTTCTTGAATCAGATATACGAGCGGTCTGGATAGCCTCAAGAATAATTTTTGCATTGAATCGGTTACTAGTTATATAAAACCAACCAATTCAATTTACATTTTAAATCACTTTTATTATCAATTAAATGGTTAAAATTTTTATATAAGACAGTTCTATAAATGATATTAATTTAAAAATATATTTATTAATTTATAAATTTTAAATCTAAATAATATGAGTTTAATCAAACTAGTCCATAGCTTGTTTACCAAGCTGACTTAGGAGCTCTAATTGTAAACTTTTTTTTTTTTTCTATTTAAACAATGAAATGATGTTTTCTTCATAATTTAAGATTAAGAAGTTGCTAGAGTTAGGTGCGTTTGGGGGGGCTTATTCACGACAGTGGCGTTTTGAAAACGTCACTGGCTGTTTGAATACTGCGTTTTATGGGTTTTTTTAAGATGTAATTTCCTAATTTTTGTTTGACGCGGATCGCGGGTATGACCCGTGAACCGCGTTTCGATCGAGCGAAAGACATTCGTTGCCCTTGCCTCGCTCTCTGTCGTAACTAGGGCTGTCAAAACGTCTCGTTGTTCGCGAACAGCTCGTGTTCGGCTCGTTTTGGCTCGAAATACTACTCATCAAGTAAACTAATTGACTACAAGGCTACAAAGATTTATAATCAATTAAAATATTGATTAAGAAAATAGAATAAAAATTATTAAATTAGATTCAAATGATGTTCTAATATAAATAATAATTTTTAAATCTTGCTCAAACTCTTATTGTCTTATGATTACATGATTAAAGTTGTTAAAATGACTATTTGTTCGTGAACAGCTCGTGTTCGGCTCATTAAGCAAATGAGCCGAACACGAACACAATTTTTGAGCTCGAAATATAAACGCGTTTACACCCCTAGCCGTAACAGCTTGATCGATCTCCTCTCTCCTAAGCATTCCACCAATCGACTGATCTCCTCTCCTTCTCTCGCCTAAGCGTTCAATCGAACTGATCTCCTCTTCTCCTTGTCAGAAACGGTGGAGCCCGGTCCACTATGCTTGGGGGATTACTTTGCTTTGAAGAGTCACACCTCTTCACAAATAACCACTCACGGCTTCCTCTTTTGTAAAGTGAAACATCTCTTCGTTCTCTCCTGTTCGTGATAAAAGCTTCGGATGACTCTTCTTGGGTTTAGTAGTCACGGTTTTCTTCTTCGGGCTTCCTCGGGATAGAAGGAAGAGAAGTGCAAGAGATAGTTCCTTGCGGTGAAGGAAGAAGAAAGAAGAAGAAGAAGATTGCTCTCCCTTGGCTTCGTCTTGGTGGCTTGTGGCTGAAGATAAATTAGATTTATTTCTCTTGTAAGTTTATCTTATTCGGTGTATCTCGGTGTAAAGTTTTTTCGGTGTATTTCGATGTAGAGAGAGATTAAGAGAGAGCAATGAAGTGAGGGTGAGAGATTCCTCTTGTAAGTCAAGTTGATCGACTGATGTAAATTCATCAAGTAGTAAAATTCTCTGCAACTCCGTAGACGTATGTAATTTGCCGAACCACGTAAATCTTGTGTTTCGCCACTGTGTTGTTCTTTTATGGTGTAATTTTTCTCGTTATATTTTTCATTTCGTCGATCGTTCTCCTGTTTGATTTATATATATACCACATCAACTGGTATATCTAGATCTCGCAAAAACAACACTCCTCTCGCCTAAGTGTTCGACCGATCGACTCTCCTCTCGCACGGT